>CM037878.1:290094088-290561731 GCA_021292165.1 Shinisaurus crocodilurus
AGGCCGAGGCATCTCTGCTCCTCACCACCACCACGGTTGTCTGGGCCAGACCGAGAGGCAGGTGGACCAGCAGGTTGCAACGGGGAAGGGAGGTCTGCTCTTCTCCTACATATATATATATATATATATATATTTAAAATCTCAAGTTCTTTTAGTCCCGAATATAGAGAACTTTGCGGAATCGGCAAATCCTTATCAAAACCAAACTGAAATGAAATTCTCACGCATCCCTAGGCCGCCCGCCTTGGATTCATTTGTGAAAATATATTTTGGAAAAAAAAAAATATGGTATATGTTTTTAAGCAAAAAAAGCAAACAGACCAGAATTGGATGGGGAATCGGTTCCAGCAGCAGGCAGCAAAAACGTGGATCGTGCTCAGATTTGTGGGGAGCCAGCAACTGCACCCCACGGGTGCATCCATTTTATAACGGCAGCGAAGACTGACGAGTGCGGGCCGTGACGCACCAAAAGACCTCCAGACCCTCTCTAGCAGCTGCCAATACTTTGATCGTAGCAGTGGCAGAATGTGAGTGGGCGTTCAAGTGCTATCGAAACGATAATCTCCCCAGTGAGACACTCCATATTGCTAAAAACGGTATTCAGTCTGCCGCGTATCTATCAGCTGGGTTGGCCCTTCGCGACGACTTTTAAGATGGAAAGTTTTGTAAAAGAGTGGTTGGGAAAGCAACTTTCCCACGCTGGCCACACTTCTTACCCTGCCCGTGCAGTGGGGGAGTGTGCATAATTTCACAATGAGAATATCGGGAAAAGTTTTCTGAAGTTTCGGCACGTCAAAGAGTAGGCCACATTTACTTTCATGGTTTTGACTTGATTTATAGCTAGCTTTCCTTTTCATAGTAATGACTGGTAACCATCTGTCCTTATTTCAAAGCGGGGAGTCAAACCATCAAATTGTTTATTTTATTATTTTATTTCCCATCCCCCACCCCACCCGCCTTTTAGAGCAGTGTTCTCCAACCTTGGGTCCCCAGATGTTTTTTGGCCTACAACTCCCAGCATGCCCCAGCCAGCATAGCTGGCTGGGGCATGCTGGGAGTTGTAGGCCAAAAACATCTGGGGACCCAAGGTTGGAGAACACTGTTTAGAGCATCTTGCCTGAAGAAAAATTCTGGGGATCTCAAAGTCCGCACAATTTTGTGGTGTGATCTTTTGGTTGGCCTAATAAAGTATTACAGCAACATGGATTTTGGAAATTTTCAGATACTGGTCCAGTTTCTTGGTCAGGAAAAATAACGATTTGTCTTAGGTTTTGGTTCAGGTTTGATTAGGGCTTTTTTCAAACTGTGAACATATACCATTCCATAATTTTTTAGTAAATAGTTTATGCAGTTATTATAAAGATGGTGCATGGAGCCCGGGCTAATTAGAATCTGGATTAATTTGAAATTAAACTATCCCCCTTTCCTCCTCCCGCTCACATTTTGAGCACACACCCACCCACACACCCTTAAAAATGGTGCCTTCCACTGCATCAGGAGAATGAAGGCTCAGCATAAATCTCAGGGGCAGTCCAATCCCGTGGCCAGTAAATTCTACAGCAAAAGAACTATCTGTGTCCGGCAAACCCAGTTTAAGGTCAAAGGAAGCACTGGAATGAAATTTGCACTCCACTTTTGGCATTTCCCAGCAGCATTTATATGCTATAACCAAGAATGCTACTTTGCAAGGGATATCTGCCTTTGCAAATTGTAGCCCGTGAACAAAAGGCTGGCTGGGGCATGCAGGGACGTTGTCGGCCTTCTTTCTGTCCTAAACGCTTGCGTAGGATTGCGCCTTAAATCTCTCACTAGATTCCACTTCAAAACACCAAAGACTTTAGTGGGTAGCCATAAGAAAGAATATATAAAAGATATGCAGGGGAAATGGCTCTTTGGAGTGGCTGGAGCAACTTAAGTATCTCGGGCAGGTTAGCGACCAAGCAGGGCTAAAAGCAGTGAACGGCGATGACTTCTTTGTTACAATCCAGTTTGAGGATGTTGAGGGGTTGCTAAATCCCTAATTATCACTTTTAAATATCATAAAACAAATCCTAAATACATGTAACTTTAGTAGCTCGCTTGTTTGCTACTTGTTTGCTCATGTTCCTCTGTGAAGAGCTTGTTTGCTCATGTTCCTCTGTGAAGAGTTATGGCATTGATGGCTCTATATAGCATAACCGTTGCAGGCACCGCGAAATTATTTATTTATTTATTTTGCATGTGGCATTGTGATATGTGGCTTGGCTCGCTGGACCAATTTGCCTAGAGCAGTCCTTCAGATGTGTTGGACTACAGCTCCCATAAACCCCAGCCAGCCATGGGCACCAGCCATGGGCTCTCATCATCCTCTTTATCACACGATATTATATTCCAAAAGCCCCAAAAGTATGCTAAACTATACTAGGCTTGCACCATTTATGCAGTGGCAGAGGAGTTCTGCTGGGGTTTTTTAAATTTTTTTATTATTTTTTTATTTATTATATTTATATTTATGCTATATTTAAACAACAAATACGGTAGTCTTTTGGCACCTTAAACATGATCAGATTTATTCTGGCATATTCTGGTGCAAGCTTTGGTGGGCTGTAGCCCACTTCGTCGGCTGCATGGCGTATTATGGACGGAGAACACAGAGAACAGACGCGGCCTTGTCACTGAGTCAGGGGGGCCCCCTTCGTCCATCCAGCCCAGGATTGTCGACACTGACGGGCACCCAGCAGCTCTCCAGGGTTTCAATCTTTCCCAGTCCTCCCTGGAGACACCGGGGATCGAACCCAGGCCCTCCTGCACGCACGGCAGGGACTCTGCCACTGAACTGGGGGGCCTCCCAACGCTTATGCCAGAATAAATGTGCTCGTCTTTAAGGTACCCCAAGACCCTTTGTTGCTTTCGCTGCTATAGACCAACACGGCTACCCCCTGTGGAAATTATTTATGGCGGGCCTGGATGAGCAGTCGGTTCAAATCTACCCGTACTGTGGAAGCCACACCACACGGAGTTTCCCATACACACACACACACACACACACTGTGGCAGCACCTCCCCGTTCAGCGCTTGAAATGCCTCTCCTACAGCTTAGGTTACCGGCAGTAAGAGCCGGAAGCCACAATGGGCTGGTCTTTTTGTGTGTTTTGGGTCCAACCCCTTTTGCCTTCGGCGCTGACCACCGCTGGAACGCGGCCCCTCCAGAGCGTCTCTGAAATTGGATTTGGCCCTCGGGCACCCCTGGTGTCACCTGCTGCAGCCAGTTTACGTCATCCCATAGAAGTCAACGGGCACCACGGCAGGCAGAGGACACACCGAGGCGCAGGCGGTCTCCTGGGACATCCCTTCCGGAATACCTGGCTCTGCAGAGGGACGGACGGACGGACACACGCCCCCGAGCCAGGCATTTGGCCCTCTGAAGAACTGTGCCAGCCACTTTCTCTGGCAGACACGGCTCCACAAAGAACCCATCCGCCCTCTGGCTTATGCGGAGAGGATTCTCGGTGCAAGCCAGAAAGCGGGTGGCTGAGAGCAGCCGCCCGTCCTCAGAGCAGGCGGCTGCTGCGGAGAACCCCGCCGGTGCCCCTCTCCTGCCGCAGCAAGCGCCACAGCGGATGAGCAGCTGGCAGGACTCTGCAGAGCACCCGCGTTCACTGGGAGGGCAGGCCCTGCTTCATGCCTTGCGGTCAGCTTTCAAGAAGCCTCAGCTTGAAGAGGGCCTTTTCTGTGGCGGCCCCCGTACTGTGGAACCTCCTCCCGAGGTGACCTCCGCCATGCCCCCTCTCTGCTGAGCTTCCGCTGCTCATTAAAAAACCCTGGCCTGTTCAAGGCGGGGAATATGGGGTGGGTTAAGATTTTAAAATTTTTACACAGTTTTTTAAACTGTATTTTATTGTTTTTATTCTATGTACATCGCCAGGGTGGCCGGTGCCGGCCAGATGGGCGATTAATAAATGTAATAATAAATAAATAAATAGCTGTCCACTGTGGAAACAGGATACTGGGCTGGCGGACCCTTGGACTGATCCAGCAGGGCTGCCCTTATGCAATAGTTCTATTTATAAACCCCCATTCGTAAAAAAAAAAAAAAGTCCCAGGGCGGGTAACAACAACATTAAAAATCAAACAACATGAAAATACAAGAAAAAATGTGTTTGATAAAAAAACACAAACCCAGTAAATCAGCAGAGAAAAGAAACGCTCAGCAGTAGATCCAGTCCCATTCATTGCAGTGGCAACAAGCGGCTCGCTAATGCCGGGGGCAAACAAATAGATCTTAGCCAGGCACTGCAATGTTCGTAAAGTGGGCGCCAGGCGTACCTCTCGGGGGAGGGCATTCCAGAGTCAGCGTGTCGCCAAAGTGGTCCTGTCTCGTGTCACCACTTGATGTGCTTCCCCCAGTGGTGGGACAATGACGCAGACCTCCCCCCCCCCCACCGATCTAAGAGCACAAGCTGGTTGGCACAAGGAGATACCCGAGGGCCCACATTGTTTAGGGCTTTGGTAGTTCCACACCCACACCTTGAATTCATCCCAGAAAACATGTAGGCAACCCATCTGTTTCAGGACTTTGGGATCCGTGTAACTGCGAGAACCGCACGCCCCCCACCCTCTGCGTTCCCATCTCTGTGGGTCGACCTACCCCCTTCCGAAAGTTCATATTTCATAAGCCTGGAAACACCGAGCCACATTCCAGGCAGTGTTTAAAAGGAACAAGCAGGATAAAAAGCGCCTTGATTAATTACAAGATTGTTTGACTCTGACATTGATCCCAGGCAAAGTAATGAAAAAAAACCCCTATTAATAAAAGACATTACGACGAGACACCTTCGTCAACATTTTCAGCACGGCCTAATGAACAGTAGACCTGATTAAGCAAGAGCTCCATTTATTGTTTTATTTAATAAGAACACGTTTCGTCCACTGCTGGATCCTTGCTTCTCTTTCCAAGGGATGAGAACTCCAGGGAGCAGCTTGTGCAGGGTCCAAGTCCTTTGGGCAAGGACGGAGGAAGGCAATATTTACAATATTTGGGGATCCTGTTCTCCAACCATAACAGTTCTCCAAGTGGTTTCAGCATCTTCCTCTCTGCTCTTCAGTTGTCCTCTTTTGATTGGCGTTTCCCAGGACATTAAACTTTTAACTTGCTGTCAGCTGCTCAAAGAGGCTGAGCGGAGGGGGTGTGTGTGTCTACAAATGTTAATCCCTTCTTAGGGATAGAAGGGGCTGCTTTATTCTCAGGTCTGTGTTTCTCCACACTTCTCGTCTCTGCCCAGGCGAGCCAAGCTGTGCTGTGAAAAAAGCCGACCTTTGCAATCTGTGTTGTTAAACGATGCAACTTGAGCAAATGCTTCTTCTTCTGTTTTCCCCTTTTCTTTTTGTGCACAATCCTGCAGCGCTTACCAGTTTAGACAGGGGTGGGCAACCCGAGTCTCGCGGGCCGCATGCAGCCCCCGGGAGGCTGCCAGTGCGGTCCACCGCAAGAGCCTCCCTCCACGATGCCCCTCCCTGCCGCTGCTGCTGCCGCCACCACACCAGGCGGGCGAGGAAAGTCATGCCCACGCACCCAGAAAAATCGGGCTGGGTGGGCTGTCAGGAGCCCGATTCTGCAGGGAAACGGTTCTTGTTTTGCTAATCGTGGGGAAAGGCAAGGCGCTACGAAAGGCCCCGATCCTCAGGATGTCTATTTCAACCACCTGTCACTCTGGACTCTGAGACATCAGCAGGCATTGCTGGTGCACTCCCAAGCTTAGCTTTGCAACAATAAGGTCTAGAAACTTGCTTATTTTAAACATCGAGGCAGTGCCGCACTCCCGTGGAATTGTACCCTCCCACTCGTACCATTATAGGAACACAGGCAGCTGCAGGTCAGACCAGCTGCCTCTCTGACTCAGCACTGCCTCTCTGGGTCTTGGGCCCGGCCGTGCCACTTGGGATCCTTTAAGCAGCGGTGCCCGGGATTGTGCTCGGGATCTCCTGCGTGCCCAGCTGGTGCGCTGCCACTTGGCTATGGAGCGTGGCCTGCCGCACCCCCTTTCTTACCTGCTGTGTGTGTCTCTGTCTCCTCCTTTTGCCTTCCAGACATTCAGCCTCCCGAGGGGAAAACCCGCGAGTGCCTGATGTGCATCGTGCAGAGGGACGGCTCCAAAACCATGCTCTGCGCCGAGAGCGAGGATGATGCCGTGTAAGTCATCGCAGGGTTACGCTTCCGCGGGGCAAGGGCATCGCCACGACCCCGAAGCTCCGGATAATGCATTACGTCTGCCGATACGTTGCATGATTAAGAATAAGAGGAATCCCATTTTACAGATGGACAATTGAGGCCGAGACTTGCCCACTGCCGCTGGAGGAGTGGGAGCTTTAAAATGCCTCCCGCCCCTCACTATCTCTGCCTCCCCCTTCCCTTGGTTGTCTTCCTCTGGGCCACGCGGGCTCTTGCTGGGGTGCCTCGGGCCCCTGCCGAGACCTCCAGGACAGCCTCCCCCGTCTTGGACTACACCCCCCCCCAGCATCCTCAGCCAGCGTGGCATTCTGCTCCCATCCTCAGCTCCACCATCTGTAAAATGGGAACAAAAATGATCTGCCACGTGTGAATCAACGTTAGGGCCTTCCCCCAAATAAAACTGCTAGAAGAGACATCTTCGTGAAACACGAGGAAGCCGGCTGTCCAGAAAGCAGGCAGGAGAGGTGGGTGGGAGAAGAGGATAGATCAGCCTTCTCCAGCCTGGCTCCCTCCAGGTGCGTTGGATGTGCTGGCTGGGGATGATGGGAGATGGGAGTCCAACCCATCTAGAGGGTGCCGGGCTGGGTTACGGCGGGACACTTTCAGAGTGCCTCCCCACACAATTTTTTTTAAAAAATTTAATCCGTCTCGAATCCAGTTGGCTGAAGCTTTCGTCGGTCCTTGTCATGTTGTTTACGCTCGCTGTGGCTTTGGCACCTCGGGGAGCTCCTTTTGGAACCAAAAACGGTTTCCTTCAGGGATGTGGTGTGATTCTTGAAAGAAAGAAAAAAAATTCCACCTGCCTGTGTTAGGTTTGTGTGTTGGCAAGCCGGTGTTTAAAAGGATGCTTTCCCCGGCCCTGGCAACAGCCCAGTCTGAAGTATTCCAGAAGAGGATGGTCTGTGTGGTGCGCGTGAGGCTGGCGGGGCGCGGCGTCGGCGTCCCCCAGAGAGAGACGCCCCCGATCTGGAGCCATAATGCAGGGCCAGATCACCGTGCTCAGACGTACATATCTGATGCATCACAATGAGATATCGGGGGTTAGGGCCCAAAAGTGCACGCAGCTGTCCCATGTCAACAAACCAGTCCGAGCAGTCTTTTATCTCACCTCAGGGGCAGGTCTCCGATAAAGCGAAGGGCTCTCAATTGCCCCGTTCAAGCCTCAAAATACTTCCTTATTTATTTATTATATTATATTATATTGTTGTCCATGTCAACAAACCAGTCCTAGCAGTCTTTATCTCATTTGTAAAAAGGGGTGTATGGACAGGGGAGAGGAGGGCATTATGACTTCGGGGGAAAAAAAACTCAGGCAGAAAGATTCGGGGGGCGGGGGGCAGCAGGAG
Organism: Shinisaurus crocodilurus; assembly: GCA_021292165.1. NCBI lineage: Eukaryota > Metazoa > Chordata > Lepidosauria > Squamata > Shinisauridae > Shinisaurus > Shinisaurus crocodilurus. Next base: position 290,101,643 of record CM037878.1, read on the forward strand.
TTGAAGCACATGTGGACAAGAAGCCAGCTCATCCAGGGGGATCCGATGCGACAGAGATCTTCAGGGCCCCTGGACCTTGATTTCAGCACATGCACATAGACAGCAGGGTGGTGGGGCAGAGGGCCTCCCAGAGGTTCGGGGCGCCACCCCTTCGTGGGCCGCCCCCTAACACCGCCCCTGACAGTAGTGTTTATGAGTTGCATGCAGCTTGAGGGGTTTTTGGGGGTGTGATCTTCCCCCTGGGCTGTGGCCCAAAGTGAGAGGTCCTTTCTCAGCTGCCCCGGCGCAGCAGCTCGGACAGATCATGAAAGATGGCTTGAACGCGTCAAGCCACGCTGAGGTCAGGATGGGTCCAGCGCACCCTGCTAAGCCGGGGCCGGTTGCCGTGAGTGACGCCGGTCGGTGGCCAGGTGATGCTCCCCCGTCGGAATCCTATTAGGGAAATCCCTCATCAGGTGCTGCCTCTTTGAGGACTCCCCCAGCGTGCTTGCCAGGGACGTCGTCGGGATGTGGAAATGCGGCCGCGATGCGTGCTTACATCCTTGTCATCCTCAGGGTCGCAAAAATCTCTTTCTCCCTCCCCCCCCACTCAAGATATTCCAGTTATTTCATTTCATTTCATTTATTTCATTTATATACCGCCCCATAGCCGAAGCTCTCTGGGCGGTTCACAACACTCTATACATAAAAACAACATTAAAAGATAATGTTATGACATTCCCTGGCACAGCAGGGTGGTGGGGCAGATCGCCTCCCAGAGATCCGGGGCCCCAAATGAAAGATCCGGGGCTCCACCCCTCGTGGGCCGCCTCCATTCCGGTTATGACACTTCCTGCCTTGTCCCCAAAATGTCTTTCCTCGCTTTTGTAAAAACGATGTCCTCCCTGTTCCTTCTCGTTTGCACCACTTTTGGAACGCACAGGTGAGTACCAGAAAGCTGCAAGGCCATTTGGTGACGGTTGTCTTTGAACGGGGGCAGGGCCGGCGCCAAGGGATGGCCGGGCACCTGCCGAGGGCCCACACCCCAGCAGGGGCCCACTGAGAAGAACCCCCCGGAGTGGCTCCTCCTCCTCTTCCTCCTCTTCCCCACGGCAGCCTGCTTGTTCCCCAGCCTCTCGCTCTGGCCCAGACAACGGTGGTGGCGAGAAGGAGGAGCAGATGCCGTGGCCTCCTCTATCAAGCTCCTTGGCTCTCTATCAAACAAGCAAGTGGGAGGAGGAGGAGGAGGAGGAGGAAGAACAGCTGCTGACAATGGCGGTGAGAAGGCAGGCCCACTGAAGAAGGGCCCCCAGGGAGGGTGTCTTGCCTGAGGGCCCTCAGAAACCGCAAACAGGCTCTGAACATGGGGCTTGCTTATTTATTTTTTTATTTATTATATTTATACCCCGCCTTTTTTTCCTGCAAGGAACCCAAGGCGGCTTACATTATATTATCCTCCTCCTCCTCTCCATTTGATCCTCACAACAACCCTGTGAGGTAGGCGAGGCTGAGAGTCAGTGACTGGCCCAAAGTCACCCGGTGAGTTTCATGGCCGAGCGGGGACTAGAACCCGGATCTCCCGGGTCCCAGTCCGACACTCTCACCGCTACGCCACAACGGGCTCTCAAATGTTTGCGGCACACAAACAGGCGTAAATCCCAGCTCGGCATCTGTTCCCCCCCTCATCCACGCCTGACCTTTCCTCGATCCCCCCCCCCGTCCCTGGCGCTTTACGCTGCTCACAGGAGTGGTTTCCGGAACCGGGGTGGGCCATAGCGTGAGCCCCTCAAAAGACATCAGCCGTCCGCTTGCGAGGAATCCGTCCGCCTCGTCTCTTCCATTTGAGTGTTCACCAGCCTTCCCCAACCTGTATTGGACTGCAAGTCCCATCATTCCCAGCCAGCGTGGCCCGTGCGAGCGCTGCTCGCTCCTGCTCAGCTCCCTCTCTCTGGCTTCTGAGATTTTGCCAGACAATGCACCCCTACCCTTTCACGCCTCTCCTTGCTTCCTTGAGCACTAGCAACCTGTTTGCACAACAAATACAAGCAGATATTCCCAAGAGGCCCGAATCTGATCTCTGTGCTCAGAATTCCCAGCTTGCCTGTTGCAATAATGAATACACTCAGCTTCTGGTTATAAGGAGCTTGACTTATAAGAGCTTCCACAGGCTGCAGATGAAAACGAGCCCATTTTGAAAAGCAAATGATGACTGCCGCTCACCCAGGCGCCCCCCTCGCGCTCCCTGCCTGGAATCCCCCACACTCAGCAGCCTCCTTTTCAGCCTGGGGGGGCAACATAGCTGCCCTTCAGGGCTTCGCAGCTGAGGCTTTGCCGTTTTTTGCCCTGCTGCTGGGGGGGGGGACGACCAAGCCGAAAACCGTCCCACTCCTGCATAACTCCGTGGGCTCTGCCGAGCTGGGAGCCACAAAAGGAGGCTTGTTTCCCTGCACGCGCTCAGATGAGGAAGCCGGGCTGGAGGCAGAAGGGGAGCCGTTCTGTCCAGTAACAACGTCCGCCTTCCCAACCCGGCACCCTCCGGGGCTGGGTTGGACAACAACTCCCATCGTCCCCAGCCAGCATGGCCTATGGCCGTGACGGGAGTTACAGAGTCCAGCATATCTAGGGGGCATCGGCTTGGTAAAAGGCTGGACTAGGTGACCTCTAAGGTGCCTCCCAACGTTCTGCGATGCTATCAGATCTATCAGCTCTCAGTCTGACCCAGTGTTCTCCAACCTTGGGTCCCCAGAGGTTTTTGGCCTACAACTCCCAGCATGCCCCAGCCAGCGTAGCTGGCTGGGGCATGCTGGGAGTTGTAGGCCAAAAGCCTCTGCGGACCCAAGGTTGGAGAACACTGGTCTAACCTCTCCCTCATACTTGCCTGTTGACACCATCAAAAAGCAATGAAATGTTTCTGTGTAGTATGCTGCTGCTCCTGATATTATTTTTATTTATTTATTTATTTATTTATTTTAAGGAGAGCATGCCCTGCTGATCATCCCAGGGCTTATTTACAGATTGCTCACTCACATATGCATGCGAATGAATCACCACAGATCTAACATTACAGACAGAACTTTCATATTACCTCGTTGTCCGGGCCGGCGTCAAGAGTAGGCACGGTCGGGCACTTGCCGAGGGCCACACCCCGGCAGGGGCCCACTGACAAAAAGAGTCCCCTGAAGTTGCTTCTCCTCTTCCCCATTGCCACCTGCTGATCCACCTGCCTCTCGCTCTGGCCCAGACAAAAGTGGTGGCGAGAAGGAGGAGCAGGAGATGCCACGGCCTGCTTGCTCCCTGGCTCTCTGCTGCCCCGGCAAGCAAGCAAGTAGGAGCCAGGAGGAGGAGGAGGAGGAGGAAGAGCAGCTGGTGACCACAGAGGTGAGAAGGCAGACTCCCTCAGGGAGGGGGCCCAGGGAGGGTGTCTTGCCCAAGGGCCCTCCGAAACATGGGTCCCGCATTGCCTGTTGTCACCTCTAACTTAATGCTTTTCATTGAATTCAGTTCACAGTCCTGTGCTGCTCCTCAAGTGTGGCATAGTGGTTAGAGTGCTGCTCCTCTAGTGAGAGCCAGTTGTGGCGTAGTGGTGAGAGTGTCGGACTGGGACTCGGGAGATCCGGGTTCTAGTCCCCGCTCAGCCATGAAACTCACTGGGTGACTTTGGGCCAGTCACTGACTCTCAGCCTCACCTACCTCACAGGGTTGTTGTGAGGATCAAATGGAGAGGAGGAGGAGGATTATGTAAGCCACCTTGGGTTCCTTGCAGGAAAAAAGGTGGCGTATAAATATAATAATAATAATAAATAAATAAAGTGTAGAGAACCCAGGGATAGATTGAGATGCATGTGTGAATCAACACTAAGAGACCATGGTGGAACATGGGGAGAGGCAGTCCTAAAATATGTAAGGTCCTGTTTGTTTAAAGCAGCTGATAGGGGACCAGTGCACACCCTGGCGACCCACCTCAATCCCGTGTATGGCAGAGCAGACAGCAGCTCGGTGGAATAAAGTTAGACCGATACTTAGATACTTAAAGTTAGACTGCACTGGTGATCTGGGCAAATCCTCTAACAACTCACCATCAGTCATTTCCCTCCCTACTTTCTGATGCTAGAACCAAACTGCTGCTGCCAGTTTTAGATAAAATCTCTGCAGTGACAACTCCATTAAAAAAAAAAAAGAGCCCTCTATTTATTAGACCTGCCACAAAGATTAGTGGAAGATTTAGGAGGCTACAGAGGATCTTGAGATTTCAGTATCTTCCCTCCCCAAACCTAGTGCATTTTATTCCAGATGTATGATATTTTGGACTCGGTTAGCTATTAACTGTGGCCTTTTGGATTTTATCTGCATGCCAAGATGGTTCATCTGGTCTGCGTTAAGAGAGAAGGGCCATGGCTCAGCGGTGCAGCCCCTGTTTGGCATGCGGAAGGTCCCAGGTTCGAGGCCCGGCAGCATCTCCAGGCAGGGCTGGGAAAACTCCGGCCTGAAACCCTGGAGAGCCATGGCTGCCAGTCAGTGTTGACAACACTGGGCTAGGCCCAAGGAGGGGTCTGACTCCGTGTACGGCAGCTTCCGATGTTCCTACAGATTGTGCCTGGAGATGGAAACCTGGTGGCACTCCTGGAGCACTGGTGAGAAGCCTTCCCCGTGGCTGGTCCCAGTTGGGAACCCGACAGCTGTAGTTTGTAGTTTCCAAGGAGTCTTCAAAGGCAAACCCCACTTGCAACGCACTGCAATAGTTCAGCCTAGAGTTCGCCCTCGCAAACCTAGTGCCCTCCGGATGTTTTGGACTACCAACGCCCAGCATTCCTGACCATTAGCCATGCTGGCTGCGGCCGATGGGAGTTGAAACCCCATCTGGCGGACACCAGGTTGGAGAAGGCTGGTCCAGAGGCTACCTGGCCACTGTTATCAATACTCAGGTAATCCCCCCATCTAGGGGTTCTTCCAGACGGACAGCTCCTAGCACTACTGTAATGGCATATTGTGCAGCTATTCCGTCTTTTCCTCCTTAATGGATTTTTTTGTTGAAATGAATAAAAGACAGAAGAAGTGATGGGAAAAATAGGGTTATGAGAGGAAGATGACATTGTCTGGACCCCCCCCCCCCTCCATGAATGTGGCAGGGCAGTCGCACAGTAAGAGCCTCTTCCAGGAGACCCTCCTCCGAGGGGCAGGAGCCATTTTAAAAGAGGAAGAAAATCCACGTGCAAACCCAAGAGCAGAGGCGCTGGGGAGATGCACGTGTTTCTTCCTGCATCAACTTGGTAGGAGAGGATCTCCAGGAGGGGAGGGAATTCCACACGCGTCAGCCTCTGTTGGCACCGTTCACTTACCTGCTGCTACCCTGGTTTTGTTCACAGAGCTTGGAAGATGGCGATTCTGGAGGCAAAAGCGACTCAGGTGAGCCTTGCTTGCTTGCTTGCTTGCTTGCTTGCGTGGCGCAGATCTCACTGTGAACTCCTCCTTCCCCCCTGACCATGCACTCCTGCGATCCTCCAGGTTTCCAGTCCTCTCTGTGGTCCAGAAAATAGAGGAGTCTCAGAGGGCAATGCAAAACTTCTCACGCTTCCAGGGAGAGTTCAGTGAACCGCATCGGAGAATTCGCATTCGGGAGATGCAAAACCAGGCTTGTCTTGAGCAAGTTTAAATGTTAAGAGCATGAGGGGAAGGACGTCTTTGATTAGACCCCCCCCCCCCAGGGTTTACCGTTCGCTACTCAGTGGTTTGGTAGGAGAACGGCAGCCCTGGTCCAATCCTGCAGGCAGAAATAACACAAAAGTCTCCTTTTGGGCTGCACAGAAGGAAAGGTAAGACGAAAGGGGATGATCCTTCGCCACTAACCCCTTCCTGCGGGATCCAGCGTCACAGTTTGGAAGGAAGGAAGGTAGATAGATAGAAAATCTACACCAGGCGTGGGCAGGAGGTAGAACGCCAGACGTTTTGGACTTCAGTTCCCAGAAGAAGCCTCTGCCAGCATGGCCAATGGACAGGGATGCTGGGAGTTGAAGTCCTAAACATCTGGAGATCTACTTTCTACCCACCCACCCACGGTGTAGATTTTCTTTCTACCAGTGCTGGGAGAATTGTAGGACTTTTCCCATCTAAACAGGCCAAGGATTGCACCCTTAAAGACTAACACATTTAGGATGGTATACACTTTGGTGGGCTAGGCTTGTCTCGGTGACTACAGAGAAGCAACATTTTTAGTCTGGATCAAATTTACCCTGGACACAGAGTGACGGAATTAACACGGGAGGGGTGTGCGGGTTTGGGGAAGCGGCACCTGCGTAAAGAGCTCACCGTGAAGCAAACATTGCATGGCCTCAGCGGCGAAGGGCGCATTTGAGCGAAATCCCGGCCGTGTCAGTCACGCAGCCTGGGAAGGTGTCATTTGTGCATCAGACTTAAAGGGCAGCGCACTGGGGGGGGCGCTATCGGCCCACTCTGAGGGGCTTTGGTCAAGAACTGGATGACTCCCTCCCCCATACACACCGCTGTTACCGCCACTGCTCTATTTTTAACTGAGCCACTTTCCAGTTTCCGGGCCTGGCGAGTTGCAGATCAATAAGTGCAATCAGGCCGCCGATCGATCGCTCTCATGTCGCTGGAGTGCCTCCAGCCCTCTAGACGGACAAAAGACGAGAGAGTTTTTTTTGAAATCAAAGACTGTCTGTCTTGAAGCAGAACGGGGAACCCAGCCATCCTCTGTTTCTGGGTCTTCTTCCCGTCAAGTGCGCGCCGCCTTTCTTGCCCTTCAGGCCCTGTGAGGTTTATCCCCTTATCTCTGGCTTATCTCCACAGGGTTGGACAGCTGTGCTTGCATTTTGTATGACACATCCCCCCCGCCCCTGCAACAAACTCAGGTTCTTCTTTACCAATAGCAGCTGCACTGTTAAACTATTTGTGAACATTCCGTGAGATGTCATCTGATCACTGCACTGGTTAGGCCTCATCTTGAGTTCTGCGTCCAGTTCTGGGCACCACACTTTAAGAAGGACATAGACAAACTGGAGAGGGTTCAGAGGAGGGCAACAAGGATGATAAAGGGACTGGAAACAAGGCCCTATGAGGAGAGACTGAAAGAACTGGGCAGGTTTAGCCTTCAGAAGAGGAGACTGAGGGGAGATATGATCGCACTCTTTCTCTGACCATTGGCCATGCTGGCTGGGGCTGATGGGAGTCCAGCGACATCTGGAGGGCCCCGGTTTCCCCACCCCTGGGTCAAGGGAGGAGTCAAAGGGCAGTGTTCCTCTGAAATGCCACCAGCAGAAGGGGCCTGTTTCCTTCGCGCTCTGCTCGTTGGTGGCCCCTGTGGGAAGGACAAAGCCGGACTAGTAACCCTGGAGAACTCTGTCGGTGCTTTTTGCAATCGCTGCTTTGCCCATGCGCGTTGTCACTTGGCGCTGCAGTCACTATGTGGTGAACAGAGGTGTGTGAACCTGCCCTCCTCCTTCAAGCTTGCGCCGCATGGCGTCTGGTCCTGGGGTCTGTGCCTGACAGAGATTTGGGGAGCGACCCCTCCCCTCTGAGCTGGGAAGGTCGAAAGGCATCTTGCTGCTCAGCCGGGCAGTGGACAGACAGACAGAGGGTTGGGGAGCGGACTTTCTAGTCATCAGGCTGAACTTTTAAGCTGTTCTCGCAGCCTTTCAAGGGGCTATTAGAATCGCTGTGTGCATTTTTGCCGTGACATGTGCAATCATTGACAGAGGAAGCAAAATTCAGCACCCTGAAATTGTAGACTTTATCATTATTTTTTTTTAAAAAAAGAACAAAGCAAGTTTCTAGTCCTTTAGGTTGCCAAGTCCACAGGCAGTGCCTAGTGGAATCAGAAGACAGAGGCGAGAGTCTGGTGGTTGGAAGGGGAGAGCTGTGATGGCCTGTGTTGCTGCCTCCCTCTCCCCAAGGCTGGCAGGACACGTTGAACCACGACAGGGGAAAGACGTGCAAAATGGCACAGCTTTCACAGAATGCAGTATTCTGGATGAAAAAAAAATAAGAATCATAGAATCACAGAAAAGTAGAGTTGGAAGGGGCCTAACAGGCCATCACGTCCAACCCCCTGCGCAACACAGAAATCCAGGTCAAAGCATCCCCGACAGAGGGCTGTCCAGCCGCACCTTGAATGCCTCCAGACTGGGAGCGCCCACCACCTCCCTAGGTAGTTGATTCCATTGTCTTATTGCTCTGACAGTCAGGAAATTTTTCCTGATGTTTAGGTGGAATCTGGGTTCCTGTAACTTGAGCCCATGATTCCGTGTCCTGCAAACTGGGATGATCGAGAAGAGATCCTGGCCCTCCTCTGTGTGACATCCCTTCAAGTACTGGAAGAGTGCGATCATATCTCCCCTCAGTCTCCTCTTCTGAAGGCTAAACATGCCCAGTTCTTTCAGTCTCTCCTCACAGGGCCTTGTTTCCAGTCCCTTTATCATCCTTGTTGCCCTCACTTATCACTTATAATTTTCATTAAAGGGCAGAGGAGGGAGACAGAGGTCTGACTACAAGGAAGGTGCCTGGGTTCTCTGGATATGACCTTGGCCAGGGCCAGAGTCAAGGGTCGGCACGGTCGGGCAGCTACTGAGGGCCCATGCCAAAGCGGGGGGGCCGCTGGCAAGAGCCCCCTGGAGTGGCTCCTCCTCCTCCTCCCCACGGCAACCTGCTTGTCCCCCTGCCTCTCGCTCTGGCCCAGACAATGCTGCAGCCTATTTGCTCTCTGCCCGCCAAGCAAGTGGGAGCCATGATGAGAAAGACGAGGAGGCACAGAAGCAGCTGCCGACAGTGGCGGTGAGAAGGTGGGCTCGCTCGGGGAGGGGGCCCCCCATTGAGGGTGTCTTGCCCGAGGGCCCTCCGGAACCCTCTGGGGAGGGCACAGACCCCCGGCTGCCCCCTCTTCCTCTGAGTGTGGAAAGCTAAGCAGGGCCAGGCCTGGTTATTTATTTATTTATTTATTTATTTATTACATTTATACCCCGCCTTTTTTCCTGCAAGGAACTCGAGGTAGCTTACATAATCCTCCTCCTCCTCTCCATTTTATCCTCACAACAACCCTGTGAGGTAGGTGAGGCTGAGAGTCAGTGACTGGCCCAAAGTCACCCAGTGAGTTTCATGGCGGAGCGGGGGACTAGAACCCGGATCTCCCAGTCCAACACTCTTAACCACTACGCCACACTGGCTCTTCCTTGGATGGGAGACCCCCCTCCTCTAGTTTCCTGCACTGAGCAGGGGGTTGGACTCGATAGCCTTGCAGACTCCTTCCAACTCTGTGATCTATGAAATCGATGAGAAGGCTCAGCCGAGACGGCCGCTGCTGTTCAGCCTTCACTTGTCAAATCCCGCCAGTTAAGAGCTAAACTGCATCACCCTCGAGCGCAGAAGAGGCGTGAGCCGCTCTCCTCGACCCGGCCGACGGATCTGGATCTTGGCGAGCCGAGGCTGCAGCTGGGCGCTGAGCCAGACGTTCCCCCCCCGAAGGCCGCGGCCTCAAGATCACTTTACGCCCGGGGTGGGCAACTCCTCAGGGTTCGGGAGGGCCACATTGGCCACAAACCAGGGGCCTGTGGCTTATGCTGGCTCAGCTTGTCTGCTTGTCTGAGCGTGGAAAGCTAAGCAGGGTCAGTCCTGGTTATTACTTGGATGGGAGACCCCTCCCTCTAGTTTCCTGCATTGAGCAGGGGGTTGGACTCAATGGCCTTGCAGGCCCCTTCCAACTCTATGATCTATGAAAGCTACACCCCACTCCCGCTGGATTCTGTTGCCGAAATCGCACCGTGGCAACCACCTTCTTTCCCTGCAAGATCGCTGCGATTTTTGCTGCCGACGCCGCTTTCTTTCATGCAGCGGTTCTGCCGATGCGATTGCAGTGGTGGCAGGGAACGCGGTGGGGGCTCTAAAGATGGCCGTGGCGGTGGGGGCGAGAATAGAGCCTGTGGCCCGCGCGTTGCCCCCCCCCTACAGTGTCCGTGGATGAGTTCCCTGTAAGAACCTTTCATCACTCTGTCCAGCTCACGGTCAGGGTGGCGATGGGGGGGGGGAGAAATCTGCTCTGCCACGCATGTTTGTGTGTGTGGTGTGAAAGGCAGCGTGGTGCAGTGGTTGGAGCGTTGGGCAGGCCCAGGTTCAAATCCCCCACAGAGCCACAAAGTTCACAAGGCAATACGGGGTCCATGGGTATCTCTCTCAGCCTAATCTACCTTAGCCGGTGGGGATGACGGGCTTTGTAGTCCAGCACGCTTGTTGGGCAGCAAGCTGGGGAAGGCTGCCCTAGGAGATGCCGGGAACTGCTTGCGTACGGTGGGGTTGGGTCGGCGTGTCTGGCAGAGGGAGAACCCACAGCAAACTACTCCTCCCGGGATCCTTGCAGGTGGGGTCGGGTGCGGGGAGCTGTGATGGCCAGCCCTCTGTCGGGGGTGCTTTGACTTGGGTTCCTGCATTGAGCAGGGGATTGGACTCGGTGGCCTTGTAGGCCCCTTTACTTTTCTATGATTCTATGAAGTGCTGCAGAGCCAACATACGTGTGAGTGTGTTTCCCCACGACATGCCGAAAGCAGGCTCGTGAAGCCGCTTGTGAAACTGGACCCACGTGATCCTGGTTCTCGCAGCTGAAAGATTTTAATGAATCAACTCGGACTGACTTGCAGCTTCACGGAGGCTCCTCTGTTACGGCCAGAACTGGATGCATGAATCTGTGACTGTGTGCAGTTACACACGGCACACATGCGCGCGGGGCTTCTCGCAGCCACCGCTCAGGTCGCCTTGCACGGCGGGAATCTATGCTAGAGGGCCAGTGTCACATGGCCGTGCGAGCCACCCCTTCCTTACGCGGCCGCTTTTTGCAATGGCTTCGGGCACCCACCCCCTGGTCCCGGACGCCGCGTTTCCTGAGGATGCTTTGCACGAGCCGTGGAACTGAGGAACTCTGGTGGCTGGCCCTCACCGATGCCCGGAGTGACGAGGTCTGCCTGCAGAGTCGCAGGGTAGAGGGAGGAATGCAGCATGCAATTCGAGAGTTACTAGTGTGGGGGGAAACCAAGGAGCACTAGTTGGTCTCTTTTTGTGTTTACCATTTTCTGTATTGCCCTTCAACTATGTTTCCAGGGCAGTTTACAGTTGCAGAATAATACGAAGCCATAAAATGACTGTGGGTGCTTCTAGACGAAGCTTTTGTGGTGCAATGGCCCTGCCTCGCTCACAGAATTTTATCGGGAGGTCCAAACACCGTCATCTTCCATTTTTAACCCTCCCCTGTTTTCCTGCTGCTTTTTTTTTTTTTACTGCAGAAAACCCACAAAGGAGCAAAAGAATAGCTGCACACTGTCTTTTTGATCAGTAGCACTGGTAAGGTGCCCTCCATGTGGAAACACCCTACAATAAAATACAAAATAAATGAAGCATAGCAATACACCTGACAGCAGTTTAAAACAATTTAAAAGGAGAATAAACAGGTTTTCTCCTTTCACTGAAAAAGATAATCATGTCATTGCCAGGCAAGCCTCCATGTTGCGTGGGAATTCCACTAACGGGGCACCACCACTGAAAAGGCCCTGTTGTTGGTTGCCACTTACCTCGTCTCAGGTGGAAGGGTCACCCAGAGGAGAGCCTCCAAGGCCTCAATGCAGGGTTCCCCAACGCATGCCCATGGGTTCCATGGCATCCACAAGCACCTCCAATGGCACCGAAGAAGCTGTCCCCAACGTGGCACCTGAAGATTTTTTAAAATTTTGCTTTAATTCCCCCCCCCGTTTTTTAAATATATGTATGTATATTTAAATATACGTATGATTTGTATGAAATGCATGCAACTTTCTAGCAATTATACATAGACTTCAACAAAAGCGGAGCAAATATCCAAATAGGTATCCATTTGAAGTTGTTGTCTATATGCCACCCATTCATATATCGAAAGCGTTGTAAGGTCCTCAATCCTTTGCATTATAGGAGGTGAGTGTTTATCCTTCCAATTTGGTAGTATCAGTCTTTCAGCTGTCAAAAGGGTGCAGAGAATCCATTTCCCCTTCCATTTGTTAATTTCCATGAAGCAGGTAAATAATTTAAAAGAGCACGGACATCCGTGAATATTAAAGACTGTTCCAGCGCAAAATTGTTCTGTGTAATAACCTCCTCCCCAAAAGAAGCAACTACTGGACATTGCCAAAACATGTGTTTCAAAGAAGCACTAGCTGGCCTTGCACTGCCAGCAATTAGGCTGAATTAGACAATCCCTTATTAAAGAGAGGTTGCGGTGTCTAATAGACACGAAACAGAAGTATTTGCTGAATATGACACAACCTGAGATCCATAGGCATGACGGGGTAGATGCCAAAGCGGTGATCCACTGATCAGGCATTTTGTGGTGGTGCCCACGGCAGGTTCTCAAATGCCCAAATGTGCCCATGGGTCCAAAAAGTCTGGGGACCCCTGCCTCAACACAGGGGCAGGTGGGTTGGGGAATTGGGTCGCAGGGCGCAGGGCGCCCTGGGCTTCACGTTTATTTATTTATTTATTATATTTATCAATCGCCCATCTGGCTGGTCACCCGGCCACCCTGGGCGATGTACAATTAAAACACAGCAAAACAGCACAATAAAATATGATAATTAAAACAATATAAAAAATTCTCATTAAAAACCTAACCCACCCCATATTCCTGCCTGAACAGCCATGTTTTTAATGCACGGCGGAAGCTCATCACGGAGGGGGCATGGCGAAGGTCACTAGGGAGGGAGTTCCATAATGTGGGGGCCGCCACAGAGAAGGCCCTCTTCCTAGTCCCCACCAGCCTGGCTGCTCTGGCTGATGGGATAAGGAGAAGGCCGTCCGTGGCAGATCTTGTTGAGCGGCCTACTTGATGTTGCTGGAGGCGCTCTTGCTGTTCTATTTAGCTGTGCCTTTTCTTGCCTTTCCAGGTTCACTTGTATGACCCTTATGACGACTATTACCAGACGGTGCCCCTCGACTCCCACCAGGCGATGTATGTCAGCTCTGATTACTACGGCAACCAGTACGGAGGTATGTGAAACATACACGTGTGTGTTCCAGCGGCAGGTGGGATGCGTGCCGCTCACTTCGATGGTGAACCTTCCCGCAGATGTCTGTTTACTCGGACAAATGCAGCCCCTAGGATAAAGTCGGGAAAGGTGCAGAAAAGGGCAACCAAAATGAGCAAGGGGCTGGAGCAGCTCCCCTATGAGGAAAGGCTATCGCAGCTGGGACCGTTTAGCTTAGGGAAGAGTCGAGTAAGGGGAAACGGGGTCATCCCATGGAGCTGTTTGGTGGGAGATTCAGGACAGATAAAAGGAAGGACTTCTGTTAAACTGTGGAATTCACTGCCACAAGATGTAGTGATGGCCACCAATCTGGATGGCTTTAAAGAAGGATTGGACAAATTCCTGGAGGAGAAGGCTCCCTTGTTTAACCGCCCCCCCCCCCCCAGCATCTGGATAGGTAAAGGTAGGTTTCATTTCGCTATCATGGCCAATAAATGCATCAGAGATAATCTTCCATTGATTTGTTTAATCCCTTTTAAAAAGCCATCTATACCAGTGGACTTTGCCCCAGTAAGTTCCTTATATTTTCAGCAAAGAGCTACTGTAATGTTCTTTCCCCAAATGTTATTTCCCCAAATGTTAAAGGATGCTGATGCTCTTTCCTGTAGCAATGCGGCCATGTAGGAAACTTCTGTCTGCTGTGGAATGGCCCTGAGGTGTGATGACCTGAGCAAAGGGCACCCAGTAAGCTTATGATGTGCCCTCCAGCCAAAGCCCAGACTACACACACACACACACACACACCTGCCGCAAACCTCCAGAGAAAGGATGTCCCACGGTTGTGGCTTTATTGCCACTATCTGTGGATATCGAGGCTATGCTGCCGCCATTACCGCGACCGGGGGAGCCTCCTCCTCCCTCCTGAAGCCTTGGCCTCGCTCTCCCCCTCACTTTCAGCCTGCGATTCAGCCTCCTGCGAGCCGTTTGTGTCAGCTGGAACTTCCTCCCCCACTTCTTCCCTCTTACCAGGTGAAGGTCCAGGAGATAGTTCCGCTTTGATGTCTTCCTCTGCCATCCATCACTGCATTTCCACCAGAGCTGAAGCTGTTGCCAAAGCTGTGCCAGGAAATGGGTCAGGACCTTGGACCTGGGCCCATAACCTGTTGCGGCTGGAGGAGATTTGTAATCCAATCTGTGCTAACAGCTGCCTATTATCCACACAGAGATCTTAGCAGAGTATTACCTCCCTGCGCAGCGGGCAGCGCGCAGATCCAGCCTGGCCTGCCCTTGTTATGACATTAGCTTCCAGCTTCCCCAGTTGCAGATAAATCCAGGACTCAGGAAACACTCTGGAACAACACAGGTCTAATTCTACCTGTTTATTTACTTATTCAAAGCAAGTTCTACCGAGTATACCTTTCCTAGTTACAGTCCATGTGCAGAGTATAAATCCATAGCAAGCATTAAGTCCAGTGGAGAGAAGTTGAGCTTCACCCCACCTCAGCAAAGGCGTTACATTGTTGCAGGAACAAAGGGAAAAGACCAAGAGAAGAAGAACAAAACCTTCTCTTTAAAATGGCTTCTGCCTGAATAGGTCAGTACGTCATCGAACAACAAGCACGTGACTGGTTCGTTTCATTCCCACAGATCTGGTTCTCATGCGTCCGAGAATAGACCCTGTGTGTAGACACAACAGACCTGTTCACAGAGCCAGACTGTTCCTTAGACATGTGTAAACAATGTACTGCAGCTTGTGGTGATAACACATCACAACACTGAAAAGGATCCCTCTCCATCCTTTGCCGCTTGAACGTGGTACTTTGGTGGTGGAGATAAGAAGCTGTTCTTGGTCAACCATCATAGCCATGAGGAGGCATAGAGTCCCCAGGATCTCTAAGGGGTGCCCTTCCCTAAGCTTGTGCGGCTGAAACAGTTGAGTAGGCAGAATTCCAGCATCTCATTCCCTGCCGCTGTCACTGGCTTGGAGGAGCATCCTGAAGTCTAGGGCGACATCTGGTGGCACTGATGGTGCATTTCTCTCTGGAACCACAAAAAGCAAAGGAAGCCGTGTAGATCCAGAAGAAAAACACCACAGTCGGATAATACCTTTGTTAGGACCCACGCAAATATTGCAGAACGGCGAGCAAGGTTTCGAGTGCTCCAGAACTGTTTTGAGTGCCCCCCCCCCCCGATGAAGAGCTCTGGAGAACTCAAAAGTTTGCTCATTGTTTTGCAACATCTTGTTGGGTTCTAACAAGGTATTGCCCGGCTGTGGGTTTTGGAGTTTTCCTGTATGGTGACTGTGCCCGCTCTCATTTGTAACTATCAAGGAACAGAGGTTTTCATGCTTTTAACATAACATAGTTTGACTCTTAAGAGTCTGTCTGCCTATTTCTTGCTTCCAACTCTTTCGAAACCCCTCTATTTTATCCACCTCTTCACCTGCCTTAGCTTTTCTTGCTATATGGAAATAAGTTCCCCAGAGCTCCTTGCAGCTGGGGTCCCTTACTTTGGGCAATCTTCAGCTGGGAAAAACACAGGATTGAAAATGAGGTTCTGACTTTGCCCCAGTGGGCGAGAGTGTGTAACTAGAACTGACTTAAAGCTATTTGAAAGTTTATTTATTTATTTATTTATTATATTTATACCCCGCCTTTTTTCCTGCAAGGAACCCAAGGCGGCTTACATTATATTATCCTCCTCCTCCTCTCCATTTTATCCTCACAACAACCCTGTGAGGTAGGTGAGGCTGAGAGTCAGTGACTGGCCCAAAGTCACCCAGTGAGCTTCATGGCCGAGCGGGGACTAGAACCCGGATCTCCCGAGTCCCAGTCCAACACCCTAACCACTACGCCACACTGGTTCAATGTGTTTGAAAACGTATTTTAAAACTTAAGCGGGAAAACAGTGAATACCCTTTCGACTGAGCGTGGAAAGCTAAGCAGGGTCAGGCCTGGTTTTTACTTGGATGGGAGACCCCTCCTCTAGTTTCTTGCATTGAGCAGGGGGTTGGACTCGATAGCCTTGTAGGCTCCTTCCAACTCTATGATCTATGAAATCTATGAACCCTTTGCACACATTTCTGGCGCCTAAAAAAAATAAAAATAAATGTGGAGAACCAGTGATAGCCACTCCAATGTGCCACTTCGGTACTTTGGAGTGGCCTGTCACTGGCCATCACTGGGAGACCTGGTGAAAAGGCTCTGAAAGAAGAAAAGGGAGGGAAAGTGGTGGTGGTGGCAACCGAAAAGGGGTCATGCTCGGAGCAGGGAGAGCGACCCAGTGGCGGTCACCCCAAAGTGCTGCTCGGGCACTGGCGAAGCGGCTGTCACTGGCGGGGGCACGGGCGAGCTCAGCAAGAGCAGCAAGGGGTTTCGGCTGCTCTCGCCAAGTGGCTTGCTCACCACTCCCCCTGGACCCACAATGAGATCCGTCTGCCGGGTTCGGATGAAACGCCAAGCCATCACGTTTCCGACAAGCCCTGGAACGGTCCATGGGTGGTCACAGGGTGGCTTGTTGTTGCCCCAAAACAAGCTAGCCTGCAGGAAGCAGTCCAGGTTCACACGACAACCCACTGTGGCTAGTTCCCCACGATGATGATGATGATGATGATGATGATGATAATAATAATAATAATAATAATGATAATAATAATAATATTTTATTTACCGTATATACTCAAGTATAAGTCGAGTTTTTCAGCACATTTTTTGTGCTGAAAAATGCCCCCTCGACTTATACTTGGGTCAGCGCACTTATACTGGAGGCAATAAGTTTTCCCAGTTTTTTGGGTGAAATTAGGGGCCTCGACTTATATTAGGGTCCTATTACCCGCCTCTCCATCTAGATCGAAGCGGGGAACAACAGAAAATATAAAATACCTAAACTAAAACAACACAATATATACTATTAAACATCCTAAAAACATCTTTAAAACATCTTTAAAACATCCTAAAACGATGGGTTGCCGTGCCATGCGAATCCAGTCATAGGGTGGGCAGAAACGTGCAAAAACAGCTTTTCTGTACTTTTAAGAAGCTGCTGTTACTCCAGGCCTTATCAGGGTATACAGGAATAACTCCAGACTCACGGAGCTGCAGGGAGTAACAAATGCGGTAGCCTTTTCCCATACCGGTCCATTGTTCCATGGCTTGACCGCCGCTTTGTCCGCACGATTGACTGCACCTCAGGCTCCAGGCAGCAAACACTTTCTGCCCTCAAGGAAAGGCAGGCCTGCTTGTGAACCAAAGTTTCAGTCCCGTTCCATTCCACGGCTTCCTCATAAGCCCTCTGTTCCCAGCACTTCAACCCCAAAAGGGACCTGAGTAACAAGGATCAGGCTAAAAAAGAGCTTCTGATTCCAAAAGCCTGGGATGCAGGGGTTAAACGCATAAGAAGAGCCCTGATGGATCAGACCATCTGGTCCAGCATTCTGTTCACACAGTAGCCAACCAGCTGCCTGTGGGAAGCCCACAAGCAGGACTTGAGTGCAACGGCACCTTCTCGCCCATGTTCCCCAGCAACTGGAGTACATAGGCATACTGCCTCTGATACTGGAGGGAGCATATAGCAAGCAGCACTAGTGGCCATTGATAGCCTTCTCTTCCAGGATAATCCCCTTTTAAAGGCCACCAAACTGGTGGCCACCATACATTCTAGTGAATTCCACGGTTTAACTCTGCGCTGTGTGAAGGGAGGACGTCCTTCGATCTGTCCTGAATCTCCCACCAATCAGCTTCATGGGATGAGCCCATTGGGTTCTAGAATTATGAGGGAGAAAAATGTCTCCTTCGCCAGCCAAAAGTAAGTCCTTTGAGCGTCTGTTGGTTTCACTGTGGAAAGGGTAAGTACGTATGTGCTTCTTTTCACCAGTGGAGTAAATGCAAGTAGAAGTCCTTAACTGTGGATCCATGTTTGTATATTATGTTTTACGGTGTTGCTGTATTTTATGGTTTTAATTTTTGTTTTGCAAACTGCCCGGAGAGCTTCAGCTATTGGGAGATATAGAAATGTAATAATAAACAAACAAACAAACAAGTAGATGATGCCTGCAGGACCGGTGCAAGGCAGTTTGGTGCCCTAGGCAAGATCAGATATTTAGCGCCCCCCTTCCCACTTGAGAGCGCTGTATTTTTCCCCCCAAGGCATTTATGGTGCCCCCTTTAGCCCTGCGCCCTAGGCGGCTGCCTAGTTGGCCTGATGGTAGCACCGGCCCTGGATGCCTGTGATGTGTTTAAGACAAATCTCTACCCGCTCCCCCGAGCCCTTTGAAACAAAACCTTGTCATCTTTTGTCAGAAGACGCCCCTCAGGGGATGGGTGGGAGAGGGAAACAGTTTTACCGGCTGCCACGTTTACCGCCTGCGTCACTTACCGCATTTGTCGTTTCCTCCCCACAGCACCCGGAATGACCCACGTCCTTATCCGCGAGGACCCGCACCGCGTCTCCGGAGACCAGATGGCGTTGGGCCTGTTGGCGGGAGCAGCCAGTGGGGCCGCTCTGGGCTCCCTCATGTGGATGCCCTGTTGGTTCTAAGACGCGCTCTTCTGTGACCTCCACCCAAACCCGGCTGCTCAGCTAAGGAGCCTCCATCACTCCCCTGGTGGGGGGGGGGCTGAAGAGGGGACCTGCTTTATACTGTAGACCAGGGCTGGGAGGGAGATTGGGATCTACCGGGATATCTCCGAGTGACTCGCCGTAGGTCAGTGGCAGTTTCCGACTCCTAATGGTTTAACAATAGCAGCGCCGAAAAATGCTTCCCTCTCCGCCCCACTGAATTAGGCTGAATTAGCATTCCTGATCAGTAGTATCTCAGATGCAGGCCATCCCAGGGTACGGCTCTTTGGATGCAGTAGGCAATGATCTCTGCCCCGCCCCCGCCCCCGAGCTGCCATTTTGCATCTGGCCCCATCCACTCCCAAGCCGCCATTTTGCCCTGTCTGGCTCCGGTTGGTGGACCTCGGGTAAAAAAAACGAAGTAGATCCCACAAGCCCGAAGTCCGCCCACACCCGTCGTCGACTCTTGTAATGTTCCCTTCGGTGCCCACACACATGGTCCCTCCAAGTCAGTCCTGTGTTTCCCAAGGCATCCCCCCAGCTAGTCGAGTTTAGGGCGTAACTTGGGTCTCCGTGGATCCCTGAGGGTAGCAGTCAGCTTCGTTTATCCTACCACACAGAACACAGCCTGGGCACCCCTTTGGTCATCCTGGCTTGGGGGGGGGGAGAACAATGATGGCAGAAGACGTGTTCTCTCCTGCCTCCTTTCTGCCCTCTGGAACCAACCCCGAGGAACTGAAGGACTTGGCAGAATTAAGTGATGCGTGCCACGTGCTTGCTGGCTCCTGTGCTCCGGTCTGGGCCCACTTAAGTTGCCACAGAATTTCCAGTTGGACGTGTGTGGGGCTATTGTTGGGGGCAGCAACAAACCTACATTCTATCCATTAGCCCGCTGTAACAGAACTTTGGGTACCAAATCCTGCCCACCTGGGCTCCCAAATGGCCACACACCCCTTTCACCTGATGCTTCGGTGGCTTCCCAGCTTTGGCGCTGTTTTCCTCCCCATTCTAAAAGGTCCAAATGCCTCTCCTAAGGCTCAGTTACTGGCAGGGAGAGCTTGAAGCCACAATATGCCGGTAATGTTGATCTTTTGACCCCGCCCCCTTTGCCATTGGCCCCGCCTATCACTGGAATGTGGCCCCTGAGAGGGTCTTCGAAATGGAATTTGGCCCTCGGGCTGGAAGAGGTTCAACACCCTTGGCTCTGCATGTACAGGTGAAGCCACGTGTGCTTCTTCTCCATCACAGTCCGTCCACATGTGTGACGGCAGGGTATAAATCGGGGGCGGGTAATGTGTGCCCCTTCCAGATGTTTTGACCTGCAATTCCCATCATCCCTCACCATTGGCTATGCTGGCTAGGGCTGATGGGAACTGTAGGCCCAAACGTCTGGAGGGCACCCAGTTGGCACCCCTGGTATAAATATTCCATCACAGAGCGTAAGGGAGAGAAAAGTTCTTTTCACCGGGGCCGCGTGCTGCGGGCGAGACTCTGGCAGCTTGCGCATTCTGACCCGCAGGGCCAGACTCAGTCTTTCCACTGACCAAGGCTGTGGCTCCAGGCGATGCCACTCAAATTCCATGCAGGATTTCCTAGAATGGTTGCTTTAGAACAGTGTTCTCCAACCTTAGGTCCCCAGATGTTTTTGGCCTACAACTCCCAGCATGCCCCAGCCAGCGTAGCTGGCTGGGGCATGCTGGGAGTTGTAGGCCAAACACATCTGGGGACCCAAGGTTGGAGAACACTGCTTTAGAATAAAAAAGAATAAGGACCACCAAGATTTGTGAATGTGGTTGGCCGTTCTGCTAACCAGGCAGTGGTCCAGGGCACGGAGGCAGATTTTGCCAGGCAAACAGACCTCTCCCGAGTAGTCAAGCTCCGTAGTAAAACTGGCGTCACCTCACCGTTGGGAGCGTTTTGCCATAATGGGATGTAAGGTATAGCGAAGGCATTACTTTCAAAAATCCAGAGAGAGAGAGAGAGACTGTTAAAGGGTGAATGAAGTATCTCTATTTCTTACAACTTGAAAACATTTTTTTTCTTTTCCTTACGAGTGGAAATGGTGGACTAGCTTCTTAATTACACTGTGATTCAAATTGGCCAGGGGCAGAGCAGGGTCAAGCCTGGTGATGACTTGGATGGGAGACCCCCTCCTCTAGTTTCCTGCACTGAGCAGGGGATTGGACTCGTTGGCCTTGTAGGCCCCTTCCAACTCTACAATCTATGAAATCTAAGACCCCCCCCCTGGAGTTGCTCCTCCTCTGAGGTGCTGAGGAGCAGGAGCAGGAGATGCCACGGCCAGCTTGCTCACTGGCTCTCTACCTGTCAAAGACAGAAACAGGAGGAGATAAGCATCCAAATACAATGGGGGAAAAAGGAGAGAACTAGGTTCTCAGGATGCAAAAATCTTTATTAAAGGAGCCCGACGCGTTTCGGCCTGTGTATTTTTCAAGGCCTTCCTCAAGGGGCTGTGAATATTCAAAATACATACATTAAATTAACTTAACATGGTTGGGACAACACATAATAAAAATACTTTCTCTTTAAAGAAATTCCATACACAGTGAGAAAGTATTTTTATTATGTGTTGTCCCAACTATGTTAAGTTAATTTAATGTATGTATTTTGAATATTCACAGCCCCTTGAGGAAGGCCTTGAAAAATACACAGGCCGAAACGCGTCGGGCTCCTTGAATAAAGATTTTTGCATCCTGAGAACCTAGTTCTCTCCTTTTTTCCCCGTCTCTACCTGTCAGGCAAGCAAAGATGAGAAAGAGGATGAGGAGCGAGAGCGGCTGGCGACAGTGGTGGCGAGAAGGTAGATTCACTGAGGGAGGGGGGCCATTGGGGGTGCCTTGCCTAAGGCCCCCCCCCAAAAAAAACTGGAGCCAGCACTCAGCTAGGGCCACCAGGACCAGCTGGAGTTGCGTCCGTGATGATGTCCCTGCCTGCCCTAGAAAGTCATTCTTTAAGGCAGTGTTCCCCAACCTTGGGGTCCCCAGATGTTTTTGGCCTACAACTCCCAGCATGCCCCAGCCACTGGCTGGGGCATGCTGGGAGTTGTAGGCCAAAAACACCTGGGGACCCCAAGGTTGGAGAATACCTGCTTTAAGGACCGGAGAAGGGAGTTCCTGGTTGCTAAGAACCATTTTCATTGTCAGCAACCCACCGCATCTGGACTTCCGCCCCCTGTGCGCCTGTGGATCCTCTCACACAGAAATAATTGCCTGTGTTCATAGCAAAAGAGAGAGAACTGATTTGGCCATGTGCTCACTTCACAGCCGTGTCTCCCGAACCTTGAGGCACTCGCCCGTCTGGGAATGTCACAAAATCCATTCAATTCCCCCCCCCCCCGCTCCAGGAACACGTACTGTTTATGAAGTACCATTAGAGTACCCTTCCCCCAACCGGGCGCCCTGCAGACATGTTGGACTACAGCTCCCATCATCCCCGGCACACACGGCCATGTAGTCTTAACACCCATCTGGAGGGAGCCGTGTTGGGAGAGTCTGCATGGGAAGACTTGGGGACGAGCAGATCTCCCCAGTGCTTGGCCACTGGGCCCCAGTTCACAAAACCATGTCCTCTCTTGTGGGGCTGAAGAGAACCGGCACGCCCTTTACTTTTCGGAGGCAGGGGGTGGTGGGAGCATCAGAAGCAGGAGGCAGATTTTGAAAGGTGACCCTTGGCCAAGGAGCGGGAGGTGACTCCCGAGCCAAAAAGCAAGCGGCCGTGCTTGGCTCCCTAAATAAAACATCTTCATTTGGGCATTCGTGTGGCATTTGCCTGCCTTGTTCACTGGTGCGTCCCTGCGTAGAGACGCAACCGCTCTCGTAAGAAGACTGCCGTTCTGATGGAAGCTTGCACGGATGCTAATAGCTACCCATCTGGTGTCTGTGCTGTTTACACGGAGCACCTGTTCTGCACTGCACAGAATCTGGAGGCTAGATGGCCGGGGGGGGGGCGGCGTGCCAAATCCGTGTACCCATCTGGCACGCTCGCTCAGTCTGAAGCTGCCGGACCCTGGCCTCTTCGGCTTGAATTGAATGGCTAGGAGGGAACAGCAGGGCTGCAAGGGCAGTGCCCCCCACCCGTCCGCCCACCAAGGCAGAAGCCTCTGCACTGACAGTCTCTTTTTCCGTTCTCTCACAAGCTACGCTGTAAAACAACCAGTAAGGTGTACAGCTCAGTTTCCCAGTTCTGTCAAATTGTCTGCAGAAGAGGACAGATAAGATAAGTACCCGAGCACACCAGCAAGTACCAGGAACTAAAGGTTTTAGCCGTGGTTCTTTCTAGTAAAGCTCCTCCGCATTTAATACCTACATTAGGGGAGGGGCGTGTTGCAGAAAGGAGCGGTATTATTGGCGGAGTCCGCCGAGTGTGTTTATCTGCCCCGCATTCCACACAGGTATCCGAGACCCCAGTTTGCTGGAGGCCAGACAGGGCCGGTGCAAGGCAGTTTGGTGCCCTAGGCAAGATCAGATATTTAGCATCCCCCCTTCCCACTTGAGAGCGCTGTATTTTTTTTTTCAAGGCATTTCTGGCGCCCCCTTTAGCCCTGCGCCCTAGGCAGCTGCCTAGTTGGCCTAATGGTAGCACCGGCCCTGAGGCCAGAGCCAAAGGGCAGGAGCCAAAGGTCTCTCAGCCTGCGGCTCTCAACTGTGAGTGAGAAGCCAGTAAACAGGAGCTGCTGCTTTCAAAGAAGTAGGGAATACGGTAGCTTAAAACCTGTAATTGAATTGGGTGCATGGATGCTATTAGCAAGGTACAAAGGAGCCACGACTGGCCACTGGAAGTAAGAGTGGGAGTCGAAAGCTCTGTGGCACCATAAGGATAAACTTCGGAGGTGACCAACCTGGGCAAAGAGACTGCAAGACTCTGTGGCATGCCTGGATAGGAGCAGGAGGGCCCCAATTATCTTTCCAGAGGTGAGATGCCCTCTGGCTCAATCGACTGGGCCACAAGTTGCCCACCCCTGGACTAGAGCAAATCCAACCCAAGGCAACAGAGGGCAAGGAGCTGCGAATATATACAACAGTGTGCCTTTGTATCTCACACACTCACATTTTGATGAGCTAGTAGCACACACACTGGCCGGCCGGTTCAGTCCTAAAACGGTGCACAAGTAACAGCCTACTTTGCCGGATGTGATGAAGAGCGTGCAGATGTAACCTTTACACGGGCAGCACCTGAGGCGGAAGCCACTGTTGGCGCCGCTCGACGTAAGGCAGGATGGCCAAAATGCTTTACAGATCAGCAGGTAAAGCCCAGTGTAGGGATGATAGGAGCTGTAGTCCCAACACATCTGGAAGCCACCAGGTTGAGGCACGCCGCTATAGCTGTAGTCATTACAGGATATCCTTGGGGACATTCTTGCATTTGAGGGCAGAAGCACAACTTACATTTAGTCCTGTAATTTTTTGGGGGCCCAGACATAAAGACTTGGGAACATAGGAAGCTGCCTTGTCACAGAGTCAGACCCCGGTTCCATCCAGCCCAGTAATGTCGACACTGACTGGCAGCTGCTCTCCAGGGTTTCGGGCTGGATTCTGATGCTGCCAGGGACCGAACCTGGAACCTTCTGCATGCAGAGCGGGTGCTCTACCCCGGAGCCACACCGCCCCTCCCTGTGTGTTCGCATCTGCAACTGTAAGATCACAGAATTGGAACTAGCTGTTTTAATGTGCAGTTCTCCTCGGAATAAGAGGCTTTGCACTGTTCGCTTGGGCCTTGTCTTGTAAGCTGTCACTTTGAGCAAGATTCGGGTATGACGGCCAAATGCACACAGACTGCAAAACTTTTACAAGAGAAATGGGCCCAGAAGACTGGCGTGCACACTTCGCCTCTTAACACGTCATGGATGCATGACGTGGGAGCATACGGCACGGAGTCTAAAAATATCTCGGCCATTAAGACAGTGCCTGCCCACGCCAGGAGATCGGTTGGCCAGGAGGAGGACCGCAGGGGTGGGGCAGATGTCATGGGGCTTCTTCAGTCCTTGCAGGGGGGGAAACAGGGCGGCATCCGGACTCCCTCGATAAGTCACACCCGCAAACGAGGCCTCGCTTCCGTTCGCTTTGCTTGCCACATTTCAGTGTCTGGGTTGTGCGCGCGCGTCAGTTTGCAGAGTTTGGTTCTGTCAAATGTTGCTCAAAACACTAATCATGATGTATATTTTGGAAGAAAAATATGCTATTTAATAATAACAACAACAATAAAAAGTTGCTCTTTGCTACACTGGGTGAACGCTGTCTTTCCAAACCTGGCCGCTGAATCGGGTTCGGTCCAGGAACCATCTGCGAGCGGGGGGAGCAGGTTGGACGGCTGCAGCGGTAAAATGTTGACGTGTGGGTGCGTTCATCATGGCAGTCCTCTTAGCCGTGCCCCGTAAGGAGAGTCCAAAAAATGCAGCGGTGTCAATCCATATCAACACACCGGTTCTAGCAGTTTTCATCTCCACCAGGAGCGAGCCTTCTGTAAAACTCCTGGGTCTTAATTGCCCAGATTCAGGACAGAAAAAAGGAAGTCCTTCACACAGCGCATAGTTAAACTATGGAATTCACTTCCACAAGATGTGGTGATGGCCACCAATTTGGAGGGCTTTGAAAGGGGATTGGACAGATTCATGGAGGAGGAGAAGGCTATCAGTGGCTACTGGTCCTGATTGGCTATATGCCACCTCCAGTGTCAGAGGCAGTATGCCTGTGTACTCCGGTTGCTGGGGAACATGGGCGGGAGGGTGCTGTTGCACTCACGTCCTGCCTGTGGGTTTCCCATTGGGGCAGCTGGTTGGCCACTGTGTGAACAGGATGCTGGACTAGATGGACCCCCCCCCTTGGCCTGATCCAGCAGGGCTCTTCTTATATTCTTATGCCCACTCAAGACTTAGCCACCACAAAATACTTTGCTACACAACAGGGAACAGCACATCGTTGTTGGGAAAATTCACTTTCCCCAAGCTGCTGTGAGGATTGTGGCTCAGCTCAGAGGGAACAGGGGATCTGGAGGTAGGTGTGTGTGTGTGTGTGTGTGTGTGTGTGTGTGTGTGTGTGTGTGTGTGTGTCAGCCTTACTGCTAATACAGGTGCCAATGCTGCATTCCTACAAGCCACAGGCTAGCCAGCGATTTGCCCCAGGCAGGCTCTCATGCCTTCAACAGCAGCAGGCCAGGCAGTAGTTAGTAGGTGGAACTTCCGCCTTAACAGCAAGATGTGAGTGCGAAGAGAAGCAGCATCTGTTGAATTGCTGCCTTCCACACATCTGTTAATGGGGACCGGAGACACAGTAGCACAGCCTCCCCCAACCTGGCATCCTCCAGATGCATTGGATGGCAACTCCCATGGTGGGGAAATAAATTATTTATTTAAATAATAAAAGCTTTGGGCAAATTGCGTGCACATAGGATTATATAGACACACAGCAATTAATTGGCATCCAGAAACCTTAATGAGAAAGCAAACTGGTTGGTCAACCAATGTGTGAAGTTGCGCACAGCCCCTTCCTTCCCTTCTGCTTTGGGAGTGAGCATGACGGTCAGCCCTGGAAGCAGCAAGGTGGCCCTTCTTTGCCTCTCTCTCTCTGTTTAGTTGAAATTTTCTTCCTTGCAATTTCCACTCTTTGGTTCTAGTCCTACCCACGGGAACAACAGAGAAGTCCCATGAAGGGGAGCCACACAAGACCAATACACTGCACACTACGGTGCACTAGTGCAGTTCCAGTACTTGAAGGGTTGTCACACAGAGGAGGGCCAGGATCTCTTCTCGATCACCCCAGTTTGCAGGACACGGAATCATGGGCTCAAGTTACAGGAACCCAGATTCCACCTGAACATCAGGAAAAATTTCCTGACTGTCAGAGCAATAAGACAATGGAACCAACGACCTAGGGAGGTGGGTGAGCTCTCCCACTCTGGAGGCATTCAAGGTGCAGCTGGACAGACATCTGTCAAGGATGCTTTGACCTGGATTCCTGCATTGAGCAGGGGCTTGGACTCGATGGCCTTGTAGTAGGCCCCTTCCAACTCTACTTTTCTATGATTCTACGAAAGTTTCCTGGCTGATTATGGCTCATGGGTCAAGATCTCCCACACTCCCAGCTTTAATGGTGTTCAGGACCTACTGCCCAAGGTGGCCATCTTCCAGGGCTTCATAACAGAGTCACCTCAGCATGATTCGCACATGCATCTCATGCAAGTCATCCACTGATGCTCCAGGGAACAAGAGAAGGACAGGGATGTGTGAAGGCCACTGGGCAGACAGGAAGGCTGGCATATTCTGACCTGGTCCTAGCACTGCTTGCGGTGGGGCCTTCTTTTCAATGTTTTTACTGATTTGTCCTTTATATTCAGTGCCCAGAGGGAAATTTTTATGGCCTATCCTTAGCCGGTTCCCAGGACGATCTCCCCAAGAACTGACAGTCAATCTCTTAGCTGATAAACATCTGCAAATTACACACTTGGTAGCCAAATTTGCCTTGGCAGCTAGGAAGCTCCGATCCAGCTATGCAAATGTACTAAACCTTAAGATTTAGGTATAAATATTATTTTGCAAATTTTGCAGGTAATACTGTATGTATTCAGATGTATGTTTTTCTTTTGTCCTTGTTGTGCATTGTAAAGGCCTTTGGCTATACACAATAAATTGATTGATGATGATTCTTTTCAATGTGCAAACTTGAAATCAACTGGAGTGCCCCATGAAGGCACCACAAGCATTCATTTCCTTGCAAAGACTGCTTGAACTATTCCCCCATCTTGGCAAAGACCAATGATTTAAATTCAGGCTAGCCCATTTTCCGGCGGGTCAGCTTTATCTTGACAAGCTTCCAGGATCAGTTCCAACACTAAGGCTGGGTAATCCTTCATGTCTAAAAGGAACTCTTGGTACTAGGTGAGAAACAATCAGCGCACCTTCCCTACCTACATGAGGAAATGATTTGAAAGTGACACATTTCTGCTACCGAACACGGACGGTTGCCTGTGCTGTGGGTTTAGGCTTCCGCTGAAGGCAGCCGTTGCTGCAATAATTCACTTTGGGCTTGAAGGCTGATACTGTTCTATGATGTGCTGCTATTCCACAGCTGTGTCGGGGTTTCCTCCACTTTAAGGATGGTGCATTTGTCAGAGGACGTTGACACGGAGGAATTAATGGGACTACTCACCAGGCAGAGCAAGGTTTAAGGCAGTGTTCTCCAACCTTGGGTCCCCAGACGTTTTTGGCCTACAACTCCCGGCATGCTGGGAGTTGTAGGCCAAAAACATCTGGGGACCCAAGGTTGGAGAACACTGATTTAGGTGAACTCACCCTGTGGTCCATGGCTTGCTTAAACTGTGGTAATCATGCAAACCATGCCAGTGTATAGATTAGCCACAGAGAAAAATCAGCCTCATACTTGCTGAAAAAATAAGTTTTGGAACTTTTGCTTAAGCCATGGTGAACCGGCCAATTGTGTGTGCTTCATTTTTTGTATTGTTTTTTATATTGGGTCTTATTTTTTAATCTATTCACCATTGCATAGATTGCTTTTTCAAAGCTTAATATTATTGTTTTTAAATTTAGAAGTACATTAAAAAAAAAAATCTAGGCTGTTTCTCCTGCAAAGTAATTCTCCACTACAATCCCAGACAATTTTAAAATATCTTGTGAACCCTGCTGCCAACTCAGCTTAGTTCAACATGGTATCGGCAGAAAAATGGGGAAATCAACTCAGGCATTTTGGTTTATTTGTAAGAAACAGCTGCTGCAGCAGCAGTAGTATGCTCCCCCAGGCATGGCTCGGTCCACACGTGCACAGTTAGCTTTGATGCAAATGAACTTGCCTTCTTGGAAAGGGAACAAATTAGAATCGCTCAGTTGGAGAACGAAGGTGATGAGGTATTCAGGTATTAAGAGACGGCCAGTTTCTCTTAAAAACCAGCACTCTCACACCTTGGGATGCATCTGTGCTATGCTGAATTTGTAGCTGAGGCACCCATAGCTAGATTAACCACAGGGGTAAGGGGGCTGGTACCCCCAGTCCAACATCTCAGGGGCCCACTAGCTGGCCCAGTTTCCTAGCTTTCAAATTTAAAAAGAAGTCTAGCACTTGTAGAACCTGAGATAGCATCATGCCTTTTCCTGATGCCATGGTCTCAGAGGAAGAATCTGATTCGGGGATAGAAGAATCTGATTTAGGGCCTAGTCAAGGTGTGGAAAGTCAGGGTGCTGGGAATTTGGCTCTGCCTGGTTTCACAGAAGATTGTAGTCAGGGGGAGGCAGCTACTCCTCCTCAACTAGAGCCAGAGCTAGCCTGGGAAAAGGGCTCAAGTTCCGACAACCTGGGGAACGTTGATAAGCAGCCAGGAGGCAGAATCAGCCAAGGAGGGGACATGCCCAGGCCTGCCTTCTAGGCAACATAGATGGCTGAAAAGGCAAGAAGAACGACACCCCGTTAGACGGAGTTCACAACTCCAGGCTACGTGTTCCCGTAGGGTGAGATTGACAAGTGAGGAATCCTAGTTGTCCCACCCCGGGCATAAAATTAGGCGCAAAGACAAAACAGGTTTGTGGGTACGTCACTCGTACTGGACACTCCTTCATTTGGACTGCTCCTGAGCCCTGAACTGATGCATGCCTTGAATCCCATGCCTTTGGACCCTGTCTTGGAATATGCTGCTGCATTTTTAAAACCCTGTTGCCGGCTCCTGTTTGGATTATCTGTGCCTATTTGAACTTGGGCTAAAGAACTCTGAACTGTGTGGACTCTTGTGGGGGTGCCTGTGTTTTGTGTCCTGCTGAAATAAAGGAGTTCACTGTTTCTTTAACATGTGTTTGGTTGCTGGTGTTTCGAGGGAGGCAAACATTCACGCACATTCCAATCATTTTTGTGAGAAATGGACAATCATTTTGTCCAATCGCTTTGTGAGATACAAGCCCGCCACCATCTTTCAGCATGCTTAGCCAATGAGTGAAGTCACAGCTATGATCAACCGTTGGCAATAGAGATACGGTAAGTATAGAGTGAAGACTTGTCTGAAGAAGGCATTTCCTGGTTCATTTTGAGCCTCACTTAAAAAAATAATAATATTGCTATCCTCATGGAATATTGATTACAGCCCACAGAAAACAATTGGGAAATCCAGAACTTTAGTGTAGCTGTGATTGGGCAGTAGCATATCCAGCCCCAAACAATGGGGAGCAAAAATGACAAGAGTTCCATGTTCTTTCTAGGTGAGGTCTTATTTCATTTTTTAAAAAATGTATTTTTTACTGTATTTGTAACCATTAAAAACACACATCTGCCATTGTAAATAGTCTGCCACGATAGCCTTGAGAGTGTGTGTGTGTGTAAGAACACTGTGGCTATGGGTTACGACAACCCTGCAAGCTAGTCCATGGGTATTATACCCATATTGCCGGGAGGGAGAGTAGTGTATGACATCACTGCACCATAGTTCAGTTATATAACCTGGTCTGCGAGTGGGCTGGTAGGGGTTTTCTTGGTCTTTCTTTTAGGGAAATGCAGTCAGGGAGGGGGTGGCAGCTGTGAAGTATTACGTGAAACAGATACTTTTTCATTAAATATTTTCTGTTTAATTTCCTTCTAACCTCATTGTTTAACCACTCCCCCCCCCCATATTATATATTTCAGGCGTATAAACCTGAAAATCCCCATAATGCCCCATGCATCTAATGAAGAGGGTTATAATCCACAAAGGCTTATGGCGGAATGAATTTGGTAGTCTTTAAGGTGCCACAAGTCTCAATTATTTTTTGCTGTTAATGAAGTTATTTGGGTTGATGTTCCTGCAGAGGATAGAGCAGTGTTCTCCAACCTTGGGTCCCCAATGTTTTTGGCCTACAACTCCCAGTATGCCCCAGCCAGCATAGCTGGCTGGGGCATGCTGGGAATTGTAGGTCAAAAACATCTGGGGATCCAAGGTTGGTGAACACTGGGATAGAGGCATGTGGGTGGGGTGTACAAAAAGCAAGAGGATGTTTTTCACATTTTGAATGTTTAACATGAGCTATAGGTGGTGTCAGTCTCCAGCTCCCGTCCCAGGGTCTCCATAAGATAAATTTCCAAGTGGTGCAATGCACAGGTGGCCATTTTACATGCTAGGACGGCTTATTATGAAGCTAGGGAAAGTCAGTTGTTTTTCTAGTATAGATTTACTTTATTGTGTTATATTTATGTTTTGCCTTTCCTCCAGGAACTAAAGGTCTCTTCATTTTTAACCTCACAACAATCCTGTGAGGTAGAGTAGGCTGAAAGGTAGTGACTGGCCCAGATCAGCCAGTGAGAAATGGGAAGCATTTGCTGGTCTTCCTCAAGCAGCAAAATGACCTGAGCCAGCACTCAAATGTGTGTGTGTGTGTCCCATTTGGCTGTTGTGTTTGAATGAGGCAGTCGAGGCAGTCTGTGTCTCTTTCCTTTGTGTGTGTGTGTGTGTGCGTGTACATGCAAGAGATCGAGATCGCTTCGATGTGTTTGTGGTGTAATCTCCCTTTAAGGCAGTGTTTCTCAACCTTGGGTCCCCAGATGTTTTTGGCCTACAACTCCCAGCATGCCCCAGCCAGCTATGCTGGCTGGGGCATGCTGGGAGTTGTAGGCCAAAAACATCTGGGGACCCAAGGTTGAGAAACACTGCTTTAAGGTGAATGGTCTTTTAGCACACCTGAAGGGTATTTACCTACCCAGTGTCTTGCACTGTATGCTGTAAAAGGGAAAGCTTGCGTTTGTATTTGAGTCCTCTACCATGGAAGAGATATTAGTCTTTTGCTTCCAGGAAAGCATGGAAGATGATTTACACTGAAATATGTAGTGAAAGATTTCTTTGCATTATTGTACATTGCTGACTGTGTGTGTGTGTGTGTACACACAAATGTCATGTGTGGGTTCAGTATTGGGGACAGAGTTGGGGACCCACTACGGACAGCTAGCTCCAGGGCTCATCATGGCCTTGATCTGGCCCGAGCGGTACCAAAGTTACTCTCAAAGACACAGATATGCATTATTGCTTCTACATCTGTAGGCTTGGACTCACTGAACTCAATGGGACTTACTTCTGAGTACACACACACACAGGATTGCACTGAAACTTTAGTTGAATTGTGCCCACTGTTTTTTGGTGGGGGGTGGGGGGGGGTTCCTGATGCTCAAAAAGTTTTAACATAGACTAATAAGCTGGAATATTACAATTCTCATGTTGCAGGATGACAGCACCATAAGCTGAATGTCTTAACTCGGTCAGTTGCTCCTCTGCTACTAGAACTAGCCCTGCAGTGCCTTAATAATGCTTTTGGACCTGCTGAAAGCCCAAGTTCTCCGTAGTGACTGCTCCCACACTGAGGCTGCTGTGGAGAAGAAGAAAAAAACCTCTGCTGGCAGCAGCTGCCCAGTGTCACATCTTAATTTTCTTCTAAATGTTCTTTACTGTGTTAGGACGCAGGCACAAAAGCAACGAGAAGCTACAACTATGCTACTCTAGCAGGCCAGCTAAGGCCTTAAGCAAGCCACTATTCACCTTTCCTTCTACCTGCCAGAAAACATGATTTCCATTCTGAAAAGAAGAAAAAGGAACTAATTACCTGATCTTTGATGCCCACTTTATGCTCCTGTCCAGGTTGAATCACTTTGTTCTAGGTACCCTACCTAACTGAACCCAATGCTCTATAGAACAAAGGAAAATATGGGACAGCAAGCCCTATTAATTCCCTAACAGAGAGCTCGGTTTTGCAAAACTGAATTAAGGTAGTACTTCTCCCAATAAAGCAGGTAGAAAAATTTTCAGATATGCACTGGAAAATGAAAATCTCTTTCATGTTCTACCCCAGCTGGGCTTCCGAGGCTAGGAGGCATGGCAACCGATCAGCACATGGGACTACCATCCTGCAGGTACAGCTATAAACCTCCTGGTTGTGCACTTCTCACTAGCCTCTCTTCACTTGTAACAGACACAACTCCTATTGTGCTTTTTACCAGTCAGTTCTTGCCTTTTCAGACAAGTTACTCAACTGCGAAAGCTACAACTGCCCTTCGCAAGTGCATCCATCAGACTAACACAATCTGACTGGAAGGCACCCTCAGGCGGCCAAACTGCTGAGTGCCTAGTCTGAATGATGAGCCATTTCTCATCCCACCTTCTAAGCATTTGTTCACATTTAGCTGTGCACCTGTCTTCTTTTAATTTCTGTTGCTGCTGCTGCCGCCGCATCGTAGCCTATTGTTTCTGTAGCATTTATCTAGCCTCTCCCCCCAGCTGGCTGTACAGGATCAGACCACCTTACCCACCCAGCCCCCTCTGTGTTATTTCTAAATTATTCCATTAGATCTATAATATAACTAAGAACACCAGTAGGTTATCCTGCAGCATTCAGGCGTGTGGTTGTATCAATGGAAGTGTCGTTTCCCAAGGCCCATCTTTCAGAGTACAACGGAGGCACGCTTTTAAACCCCCCGCCTCAGGGAAGCACCCAGTCACTCATTGTTATGTCAAAGCAAGGCTGACAGACTAGAGGGGTGTCCCCAGTTAAATCAGGCAACAGAGTTTTAATAGAAGTACTTATAAAAAAAAACCTGTGGATAGCAAGCAGCCTCTCATGTGGTATTCCCTCCTGTAGAGAGGATGCCTCTAAGATGATGCCTGCCTGCCTCAACATGCATGTTATCTGAAAGTGAACTTCTTTCAAACCATCATTTGTCATGTTTGTATTAGAATTTTCCACTCCTAGTTTTTTTTTTTTTTTAAAGCTATTCCTGCTGCAGAAAACTCATAAACTCTACCTGTAGTTTGAGCACAAGATAGATACAGGGAGGGTAAATGGATGTGAAACAAGTGACCAGAAGGGACTGTTATAAAGCACCCCCAAATTCTGCTGCTTTGGGAAGAAGAGGCATATATCGAGATGGGGACTAAAGTTTTCTGGTCTTTGAGAAGAGCAAAAAGAAAGCAGGTCCCATAGGATATGGCGGCCTTGCATGACCCAAGGGGAGCGGCAGGTGCCTTGCATACAACTTTCTGGCCAGCCATTGTGCTCCGATTGCCTTAATTCCTCAGTGTGAACAGTTGCAAATTTCAGTTCTTGCTTCAATCAGGACTACAACCACAGAAGCCCCCACCATGAAATATTTCCTGACTTTCTTGTTTAAGCTGAATAGAAGGAAAAATAAAGAATTCATGTCCTTAAAGCCATAAAACCCTGAAAACCCAACCTTGTGTAAACAGGTATGCCTACATGACTCTTTTGTCACCTTTGTTAGAATCACCAAAATCCCCCCTGCCTATCTCACTCACCTAGACCTCTATTAGCCAAAGAGGCAAAATGCTACCCATCATCAACTCTCATCCTTTCCTCATATCAAGAGGGAAAGGAGAGCTCATTGTCTTCTTTTGTCCCTTAGTATCTGACACCTAACAATCCATCTGCCAACCTCAATGAGCAATAAGAACTTGTTTTGTTTTATTTTGATTACTGAATCCTGAGGATAAAAAGAGCAACCCAAATCCAGACACACACAGAAGATCCCTTCCATCCAGGAGAAAACCTCACACTTTTCTCCTGGATGGAAGAAGCAGTCCCCCTCCTCTTTCCTCCTTTGTCTCCCCTTCTGTCCCAGAGGAGCTCAACACCTTCCCATCACTTCACAGGTCAGCAGATATGGGGAGGTAAACCTTTGCGTTATCTTCTATTTTCCTTCTACTCCAATTATCCTCTTCCCCCCAATATTCCACCCCATTCCAATCTCCAAAACCCCTTGATTCCGGAGCTCCCTGTTGTTCTTTTATGACTCTCTATCCACTTTCTTCCCAAACCCCTGCATTTGTTCTCCTCCCCGCACAATCCCAAAGTCTGTTTCTCCCCCTAATCAAAGTATCCTGGGCTTTCTCCCCAACTCTTCCTCCTTCACCATAATCAGCCCCAACACATACACACACACACACACACACTTTATAGACTTTGTCCTGCACCTAGCCTCCGTGTTGACTTTAAATGCTTATCTTTGGCCATGTATGCATAGTTCTAATTCCCCTGACCTGTGATTTTAATTCATTTTAAATTCTTCTTTAACAAAACAAAGAATTGCTTTCAAAGGTCTTGTTGCGGTCTTTGACCCTCTCAACCTTTGGGGGGGATCAGGTTTTCCCAAGTGCCCAAAGTTCAGCGCCAAAAGATCCCTCATGTATGTGTTTAGTTTACATGCATGTAAAATACATGTCCATGTAAATTAAAGCATACTTTGTAACAAGATTCTGCACCAGGTTGACTGAGCCCATGGGGACGGGGCTGCCAGTTGATGAGCATGGTGCCTCTTCTTTTTGTTTCCTTTTGTGTTGGCCTAGATCAGGTTGTGTTCCTTTTTCGATATCGGTGCCTGTGAATCACATATATATATAACCAGCATTTTCCAGTGCTGGTTATATACAAACCAGGATAAACAGAGGCCCAAACTATGCTACTTTACGTTAATCAAGGGCTGCATAACCTGAGTAACTGCCTGTATACGTGAACCTACTTCCTTACTACTGATTGTAGTAGGTGAACACATTTGGTAGTGAAAATGCTGTCATGGTTGTAGTCAGGAAAGCAGTGGTGGCTACAGTGCTATAATTCTGGCAACAGCCAGCAGGTGGCACGATAGAGATGTCAAACAGCAGAGGCCATCTTCTGTAATGCAGTGGACTCTGGAACGGAATCATAGAAAAGTATAGAGTTGGAAGGGGCCTACAAGGCCATCGAGTCCAACCCCCCGCTCAATGTAGGAATCCAGGTCAAAGCATCCCTGACAGATGGCCGTCCAGCCGCACCTTGAATGCCTCCAGAGTGGGAGAGCCCACCACCTTCCTAGGTAAGTTGCTTCCATTGTCTTATTGCTCTAACCGTCCGGAATTTTTTCCTGATGTTTAGGCGGAATCTGGGTTCCTGTAACTTGAACCCATGATTCCATATCCTGCACTCTGGGATGGTTGAGAAGAGATCCCGGCCCTCCTCTTTGTGACAACCCTTCAAGTACTGGAAGAGTGCAATCATATCTCCCTTCAGTCTCCTCTTCTGAAGGCTAAACATGCCAGTTCTTTCAGTCTCTCCTCATAGGACCTTGCTTCCAGTCCCTTAATCATCTTTGTTGCCCTCCTCTGAACCCTCTCCAGTTTGTCTATGTCCTTCTTAAAGTGTGGCACCCAGAACTGGACGCAGTACTCAAGATGAAGCCTAACCAGTGCTGAGCAGGGTTGCAAAAAATCATGATTATTATTTTTTTGCAAAAAAATCAAAAAAATCATTTTTTAAATTTAAATCAATGATTTTTTTTTATTTAATCAATTTCCCCCCAAATTTTCTTTAGTAAAATTATCAGGCAACCACATGTGCAAATAGCCTAACTTAATAGTTAAGAACACCAAATTATACGGAAAACATTAATCAGAACTAGGCTACCTAAATGACATCATTTCACATGATTTGGAAGCTATACTTCTATTAATGCAGCCCAAAATAGCATTTGCCTTTTTTGCAGGCACATCACATGGCTGGCTCATATTCAGTTTGTGATCTACCACAATTCCAAGATCCTTCTCACTTGTAGCATTGTTAAGCCAAGTGTCCCCCATTCTGTAACTCTGCATTTGGTTTCTTTTCCCTAGGTGCAGCACTTGGCATTTATCCCAAGAAATTAAATTTATTTAATTTCATTCTGTTGTTTTCAGCCCAGCGCTTCAGCCTATCGAGATCGCTTTGAATTTTGTTTCTGTCTTCCAGAGTATTAGCTGTTCCACCCAACTTTGTTTCATCTGCAAATTTGATAAGCATTGCCTGCACCGCCTCATCCAAGTCATTAATAAAAATGTTGAAGAGCACTGGGCCCAGGAACGAGCCGTGCGGTACCCCGCTCGTTACCTCTCCCCAGTTTGAGAAGGTACCATTGATAAGCACTCTTTGAGTTCGATTCTGTAGCCAATTGTAGATCCACCTGATAGTTGTTCCATCTAGCCCACTTTTAGCTAGCTTGCTAATCAGGATATCATGAGGCACTTTGATCAATAAGGCCAGACCAGTGACACAGTTTGGCAGTTCTTGACATTAACAGAGGCACAATATTACTCAAACGTTTGAAGGCCCAGAATAGACTACTACAAGTAGGTATCCATAAACAGTACAAACAGTATTTAGTAACCTTAAGCGTCATGCAGATCTGAATAGGTTTGTGTTCTCTTGAACAGTTTTGCTGCCATGGGCAGAGAGGGAAGGAAAAGAATTAACACTGTTTGGGATAGGAGCAACCTTTCACCTGGGAAATAGCCAC
This sequence comes from Shinisaurus crocodilurus, assembly GCA_021292165.1. NCBI lineage: Eukaryota > Metazoa > Chordata > Lepidosauria > Squamata > Shinisauridae > Shinisaurus > Shinisaurus crocodilurus. The sequence continues at coordinate 290,138,439 of CM037878.1, forward strand.
CCACTCTCACCAGCTCTTAAAGGCCTCTTCCCCTTTGGAACTGCATAGGACTTTCCCTTCTTTTAAGAGCCACCAGTGTCTTTGTGACACTAGCACACATTACAACAATCCCCATCATCATCATCATCATCATCATCATCATCATCATCATCATCATCATCGATTTATTTGCATGCCTAACAACCAACAAACCTCGCTTCAAGGAAAGGACGCCCTGGAAGCAAAGGGGTCAAGAATAAAAGCAGGCATAAAGAAATGAGCTGCAACGACATGTATTGGCTAGACATGTATTGGCTACTCCGTCCAGATTTCTACCTTCCCATCACCACTGTCACGCTTGCAAGACAAAAGAGGAGAGCCCAGGAGTTAGGATTGGGGGACATCCCATTCCAATCTTAGTAGCCGAGTAAAATGAACAGAGATGAAAGCCTTTTGGTTCTTAGTGTTTTGATTAGATACTTTATTGGAAGCAAAAAATTCTGTGCATGTTTAAAAAATCCAACCCGTGTACACATTTCATTGCTTAATAACCCAAGACACGGAAAACTCAATATTAAAAAGCAGCAAGATGGATCTTTTTTTTTTCCAAATTTTTGCACACGTAGAATACAACAATACAGGAAAAGTAGCCTGGTCTCCTTTAGTTTCTTTTCAGGATAAGATCATCATCTGTTGCCATATTTAAACACTTATTTCTAGACATGCTAATTCAAAAAGAAAAAAAAGAAAAAGAAAAAAAACCACCTCTTCAATATTGCATTAAAAGCATTTGTATGTCTTATTCTGCCCTTTAACATGACATTACTGATATATGCAAAGTTATTGGAAACTCAGGTCAAAGTAACGAATTTGCTATTCCAAGTGCACAATGCAGGAAAAGAGAGACCTCACATGTATACATCCAAAGCTGGGATGCTTGGGGAGGAGCCATTCCCCTAAAATGGATGGGATTCAAGCAGGGGAGGGTAAGCACTCTCCCTCCCCCCCCCCATTTTAAACTATCACTTAGAAAAGGGAGACTCATGAAGCCTTTCCTGTATTGTACCCCTTCCCCAGCTGCAAATACTCTTCCTCTAAACAATGTATTTACAGTTGTGTTAACTTACACATCAACTTCACAATGACTAGTACAGATTAAGAGAGTGCACTTCTAGAGTGGGTGTGTGAATGGGTGTCCACGTCTCAGCGTGTTTCTTGGGTAGCTACACCTTGTGACATCGCCAAAGCTCTAAATGGATTAACAAATTCCTCAAAAAATAAAAATCCCGAACATAGTAAAAAAAAAAAAAAATTAAAGCAAAGAAATAAATATTGAAAGAAACCATAGTTAATTGTAGTTCAGTTAAACGTAATACTAAACAACAAGTTATTTAACCAAAGTACACAGAACCAACGAGTATACTAGACTCTGAAGACCCAACGTAAAAAAAAATGCTGAAAACGAAGGCAAAAATCTGCATAATTGTAAGTTTCGTTTCCATCTTATATTCCCTTCCTTCATCTAAGGGACTTTTAAAATCTACTTTTACAAGTAAACTCCCCCCTCCCCCATTTAGCTTGAACTCAAGAATAGCCTCTTCTGCTCTGTCCCTTCTTCTTCCTCATTAACTTTATATTGGATTTTAAAAGTTTGGTAAGCTTGTGCGCCTCTTTCTGGAGACTTATTCAGCTTAACCAAATAGTCTGTAATGCTAGAGCCTGCTTAAAGCCTCAGTGCCTTCTCCCTCACCTCATTTTGAAGCCATCCACGCTAATACAATAGCCAAAAGGTGCATTGTGAATTAGTTTATTTGTTCTGTAGGGCTACTTATTAGAAGAAAGGAAGGTTTCTACACTCTGTGTACAATGGATATCTGTAACCTTGACCCCTACAAAAAAGCATCTTATTAACAGGTGCCAGGAAGCTGTTAGTCTACACCATGAAACACTGGAAATAAAAATTAAATGCCATAGCCAACTTTTTGCATTTCCAAAAGGCGATTGTTTAGAAAATGGGTCAGAGGATCTTGGCTGAAAAGGCAAAGCAGGCTTTTTGGGTTTTGCAAAAGGGCAGGCTAAAATCTTATGACCGCTCCACACCGCTCGCCTTGGGTGTTGGCTATTTCTACCCTGCACGTCCCTTTTCATCAAATCCAAACATTTCACCCCCATTTCCATTACTTCAAAAAGTGCAATATTGTAGTATTTTTTTAAAAAAAAGGAACAAAGGTTGACCAAATCCGTACCTATCTTTCTGGTTGTCTCTTTAAGAATGACTGGAACATGCTAGGATCGTTTTGGCGCTTTTTAAAATTTCCTTATAAATAACGAAGACACTGACTTTCTTTTGTGCTTGTGAAGCTAACAGATCATCTTCACGAGACAGGCAGCAATGATGAACCGTGCTATGTTACTGACAGGGGCGGGGAGAGGACCAGCCAATAGTTACACTGCTGTCAATGAGTCGAGGGAGGGAGGGGAAGGAAGATAGAAGCAGTGATGGTCTGGAGAAAGGTAAGAGGGAAGCAACACACTATTAGCACGAACAGCCCCCTTCGCTGACTTGCGGCTCCTGAGACTTCTCAATGTTGATGTCTATCACTGGGGGAGGAAGTAGTTAAGGGAAATAACAGCAGGAAGAGGAAGACGACCCAGTGCCTCATAAGCCTAAATGCCTCACAGGAGACTTCATTAGAAGACCGAACATTCAGGAAGAGCATGTGGTATAGTCATCATAGGCCAGTACCCGGCGGTGCAGTATGGCAGTTTTTGGACTTGAGACCTAATGGTCTTAGATCACTTCACTCACTGCAAGTGGCAGGCATCCCCCCTCCCCCAGCTCGTTCCCGCTCCATGCTTCTCAGCGGCCACATTCTTGACTTATTAGAGGGGGGAAAGAAAGGCGGCCCTTTTACGTAAAAAAAAAAAAAAAAAGAATGATTCAGCACAAGGGCAGAGTTACTCAACCTGGCCCCAGCAACACTACAGGAATAAAATTCAGACTGCGATTCCCTGCATGCAGCATCTTTACCGCTGTTTCCATCGTTTCAGTATCTGTTCCACACTGCCCCCCTTCCTGCCTGATGTCTTCATATGCCGTTAACACATTTAAAAACTTGAAATGCTGTGGGTATGACGACACACACGGCAAACCAGCGTAAGACTTTAGACACGCATCTTCCAGCCTAGCTTGCTATAAATGCCTCCCTCATCAATCTGATTAGAGCAATTACTTCACAGGACTGCCGAGTGGAGCTAATATTTACAATTAAGGGCTCAAACTAATGTAAGTGGCCATAAATAGCCCGGGCGGAGCAGCGACGAGCGAACTGACATAGATTAAAGTTCTTCTTAGTCTAGTCTTAACTTTAGGAGGACAGCAGCTCAAGATTCAGAAATCCTTTGCTATCTATACTCTGCAAGAGGTCCACTTACAAGTGGCCTCTGCACTCTTCCTGCATCTGAAGACTGAACTCACTCCCCTTAAGCCAGGGCTCTCCATCTGAAGACTGAACTCACTCCCCTTAAGCCAGGGCTCTCCAACCTTAGGTCCCCAGAGGTTGCTGGCCTACAGTATGCTGGGAGCTGTAGGCCAGCAACCTCTGGGGGACCCAAGGTTGGAGAGCCCTGCCTTGAGCTGACCTTTGACAGCATTCTAAGCATGCCTTGCTGGGGAATAAAGGGAGCCTCATTAGGTTCTGAGCGCATCAATTAACAGGCGCACCATTTTCCCTGTCACTATAACTCCATGCCCAAAGAAGTTTGTTTTATTTATTTCGTTTCTTTACCGCCCAATAGCTGAAGCTCTCTGGGTAGTTTACAACAGCGCCTAAACGAGGCCACAATGCACCTCTCGAATTTCTGCCTGGCCATACAGCAGTAAAAAACAAAGAAACAAATTAAATGTATGAAGGATCGTCGTGCCCTTTCTATTCTGGCTTCTTAGCTGGGGCTAACTGGAGCCAGGAAGAGCCATTTCTTCTTGTATGGTCTTATATTTCTTCCCATGCCCACCAGGAGTGGTACCCTACACTATTTCCTTCAGACAGTTTCATAGATTTCATAGATCATAGAGTTGGAAGGAGCCTACAAGGCTAACGAGTCCAACCCCCTGCTCAATGCAGGAAACTAGAGGAGGGGCCTCCCATCCAAGTAATAACCAGGCCTGACCCTGCTTAGCTTTCCACACTCAGACAAGCTGAGCCAGTGTGAGCCACAGGCCTGTTCATCAGATGGGTTTTGCTTTACACCACTCGTTCTGCTTGGCATCAAGCAGCAATTTCCTTCCAGAGTAAATTGGCTGGTGAACTCTTTTGGGGGCTTCCTTCGGCAAGCTGCGGCTCGCCTTACTTGCTTGAACCGTCCAGAAGTTTTATTTGCACTGCAGGTACTTCCTTCAATGTGCTCGTGCACTTCTGCACACCATGCGCTGCAAGTCTAGCTCAAATGCTCAACCTCAGTGCTTGAGAGCCACCACCTGGAGTCCCCTTGGAAGACCTGCCTCTTCTTGCGATGGTAACCATTCTCTTTGAGCAATCCACTCTCTATCCTTTCTTCAGTACCCCGCTGTTCACCTCCCCTCCCATAATTCAAAAAGCTTAACTCCGTGGTCCTCAATACCCACTATCTTACTTAATCCACAAACTGGGAAATATGGTGCAAAAGGATACTGTCTTCTCTGCTTTTGTCCTGCGTGCTTTCCATTCCAGGCAAGGCAGCAGCCACACGTCGGAAAAGCTGGGAGGGGAGAGAAAGAAACCAGAAAAAGCAAATCAGAGGTGCAGGGACCAATACGGGAAGGGAGGAAAATGTTGCATTAGGATTAGTGCTCTTGCATGGGGACAGGGCTGTGTTTTAAGAATCCACGGCCACATTCCAAGCCAATGATTCTACACAAGGAGAGAAAAAATGTTGTACATATTTTCCAAGCATCTGCACACTTTTGCATCCAGACACACATACCGTCTTAATGAAACTTACATTCACCTCCCTTTTAATGGGAGAGATTACGTAGCTGACTTGGTTTTAGGGTTAATGTAAAGTGTAGTGCTTAGGTACACAGAGATTCAGCAGATCAAAAATCAAACACCGAGGCAGACAAATTCCACTGAAAAAGCTTCACAACTTGGAAAATCTCCCCAACGAATAGTAAAAATGTCTGAACACACCTTGGCCTGCATCCTCCTATGCTCACCCCACCACACAGCTTCAACTGCCAGTCTGACGCCAAAAACCCTCGGTGTCTTCAGGGGGCTGTATCACCAGTGGCTCCTCAGTCCTGCTGCCTGTGCCAAAGAGCTCCTCTTTGTTGCATTTTCCAGTACTCAAAATATGTTTAAATGGTGATGTATTTTTCTAAAAAGTTAAAGTCACTGGACAGGAACCAATTGGATTGCTGCATTTAAATCCAGCTGCCGACAACTGGCATTTAAAAAATACAGTAATCGTGTCTTTATGTTTAAGCTGGGAACACAATTATGCCCTGGGCTAGGTTCTGCTCCAAAATTACTATGCTAAAGAGAGGGAATTTGGGAAGCAAGTCAAGTCAAAGTAGATTTACCAGCCAGAGCATGCAGGAATAAATCCAATTAGGGAAACATTACAAAAAGCCAGAAAGCTGTATGGGGAATTTAAGGCCTTCACACTCCAGGGTTCCTTCCCTTGCCTTCAGTGCCCACTTTGTTTTATCTCCCTGGGCTATGGATTTTCACACAACACAACGGCACACGAATGCAGCAAGACAATGGCGCAGCTTCACCCTACAGCGTGCAACTCAGTGTTGTTTGGTACCAAATTGTTTACTGTTTATATGCCATTTGTCACTGTGCAAAAATGAAAGACTTGGCTATGCCTAACCCCACTGCAGCTTTTCATTAACTTGCGCCGTTACTGAGACTCCAACCCAGCTTCCCTGAGGGCTCCTTTGCTTCTGACAGGCATAGCATGCGGGCTTTCAGGACCCTTTTTTTGATAAGCAGGACAACTTTAAAAGCAGAGATTCCTCGAAATCCAGATTCCGCACCGAGGGGGTACGGCAAGTGGGAGTCACCCAGCTCTGCTATTCTGACCAGCACTCCCAAAGGAGGGTGTGTTCACTGATGTAGGCCAGGCGGGGGGGGGGGACAAACACTTCCCACCTGAGGGGGGCAGTTGTACGTGGGCTTCGTGCCCAAGGCACTATACTAAACTATCTCTCAGGAGTTGGCCAATACTGCAAACATGCTGCTTAAGTGTTGCAACAAGAATCTGCTTGATACTGAAAGGACTGGCACTTGTCATGACTCTCCAGCACCCAAACTGGATGGGGCATCCTCAGAAGACAGCAACAGAATCACTGGAATGCTTGCATCCATCCTCGGAGTCTCCCGTAGAAGAGGACACCACCACCCCCGCCACAGGCCACAGGACACGCTGGGGTCAGGAGGAGTCCACCTGCTCCAGTGGGGACTTCCAGGATACCAGCCACAGAGGAGGGCTGTAGAGAGATGGGCGGTCTCTACAGACAGGTCTCTTTGAAGAATCCCTGTATCTGTTAGCGGACGAACTACTCCATTTCCCAGTGGCAGACTGATCGCGTCCTAAGCATCCGTCGAAATACACAAGTTCTGACTCACAGGAAGGGATGAGGAGCCTCCCCTTAGCTACCACCTTTTAATTCTACTTCCCTGATTGAAAAAGTGTTAATAGCGGATCTCCACACCTACATGCTACTTACTACGCCCTTCAGCACTCCTGACCGGAGGATCTCCCTGCATCTGCCAATCTAACCCTCCCCCATTCTGTGGAGATAAAATGGGCCTGTCTCCCCTATGATTAGGGTCATCCATTTTCCTCAACTGAGCTAGGGCTGACCCCCACCTAAGTTACTGAACCGTTAAGACATAGGTCAAATGTAGGATTTAGAATGTACAATGTTTTTAAATTGTTTCAATGCCTGCCGGTTAGATTTCTCGTCACCTTTTATGTTAATAAAGTTTCTTCATTGGAATCTGGAGTTTGACAGCATGCTTTTTTTACCCAAGGAAACAAGCTTGATTGCTTGTCCCTTCAGGCTACACACTTTGGTCTAAGAAGAGGTAAGGGGATGACTGACTGGGCTCTACCTTGCAACGGGGGGAGTTTGCTAAAATTGTCCCTTCTAGGTACTAACCTGCAAGCTTTGGGGTTCCTTTCCCCACAAAAGGAAGGAAAAAACACAGAATGATGGTGGCAGTGTTTCATCATCATCATCATCAGGCGATCACTCGTGACCGAGTAAGATTGTCTTCCGGGATAAAAGGAGGAGATTCTAAAGAAGATTGTGTAGACTCTAGCGATGGGTCCGTAAGTGACTGTGGAGGCCAATTCTAGATCCACACAGCTTCCCACAGTGAGGACACAGGTTACCAGATAGAAGATGGTCCTGTAAAGGATTCATTTGACGTGCTTTTCGCTTAGCACGTTTCTTCCTTTCACCTTGCACTCGGGCTTCTTCAAAGTCCATGGAACCTTTGTGAAAGGCCAACCTCCATTTAGATCGTTCATGGGCCAGAGCTTCCCAGTTTTCAATGTTTATATTGCATTTTTTTAGATTAGCCTTATGAACATCTTTAAACCTCTTATATTGACCACCGATATTCCGCTTTCCATCCTTGAGTTGGGAGTAAAGTAACTGCTTTGGGAGACGGCAGTCAGGCATTCGAACAACATGACCGGTCCACTGAAGTTGGCGTTGAAGGATCATTTTTTCAATGAAGAAAGGAGTGGTATCGCAATCAAGAAAGGAGTGGTATCGCATGCTGCCCCACCTTGCAGGACCGGTGGACACTTCTTCACAATGCCCTGATGTTGGAATCTGCTGAATCCAGGGACCCAGCTACATGCCTCCTGCCCCATACCTGGGCTCACCCTCCAAAACAAAACCGCCCGCACCCCCAAAAACATCCCAGGAACCAAGTGCCAATAAGTCTGAGTGGAAACCTACCTCAGAAGGCAGAGAGCTTGTCTTGGAGCAGGGAGGGGGGCTCCCTTTTCCTGGCACTGCTCCCAATGAAAGGTCCTCAATGCAGGTGGGCCATGTGGATTAGGCTCCACAAGTATACCCCAGAAGGCTGGGGTGCAAGGCTGGCTATAAACACCTTCAGAGGCTGCACGGACGTTGTTTTACCTGATGACGTTTCTTACTCTAGCTGCCTGACTGAGCAGCAGCCCTGCTGTTTTCTCCTTCTCCCCTTGTCCTACTCAAGAGCTCCCCTGCCTTGCTGGCAAGAGCAGGAATCTGAGCCACACTGAGCCTTGCTGATCTGAACACAGCCATCTGCCGCAAAAGAGTGTTGGTAATTCCAGCCTAGGCCATCTCTCACTTGCACCCACATAAACTTGCAACAAGTAGGCCAAGGCAAGGACAATCACCACTCAGACATCCTTAAGGATGGTCTACAGAAATGGTTCACTTTTCAATTACCGGTACTCACCTTCTATGCCAGCTCGATATAAAACTATGGGGGTGGGTGGGGTGGAGAGAAAGGAAGAGCACAGGGGCAGGAATCACAAATGTTCAAGGATGGCTTTTGTATTTAGGGCCTGTGGCTATAAATCTGATTCCAGTTTCCTAAAATTTGGTCGTGGCACCTAGAGACTCCTTTCATCCCCATACAGTACAAGTCAGGCTCAAGTTACTGTACAGCAAGAGGAGAAAATATTGATAGCCCGTGAGTATGGCCTATTGCCTATTTGTGCTAGATGCCAGCTATCAGGGTGGGGGCTGGTAGGGATGAGAGTAAAGTTAAGCAGTATTCCAACCCCCTTGTAATTTGATAATGAAGGACAGTATATAAATATTTTAAATAAATAAAATAAACCCCATCCCTGCTGCCTTCCCCGCTTTGTATGCACTACCATCTCCTACTACAGGACAAAAAAGCAAACTGGGCGCTAATTCCTCTTTTATCTAGATCTTATTCAAGAACAACAACCACCACCAAAGGTCGGGTCATTACTTCAGGACAGATAAAGGAAGTACTTTTTCACAAAGCGCATGGTTAAACTATGGAATTCACTTCCACAACATGTAGTGATGGCCACCAATTTGGATGGCTTTAAAAGGGGACTGGGACAAATTCATGGAGAAGGCTATTGATGGCTACTAGTTCTGATTAGCTATATGCTTCTTCCAGTATCAGAGGCAGTATGCCTATGTGCTCCAGTTGCTGGGGAACATGGGCAGGAAAGTGCTGTTGCACTCATGCCCTGCTTGGGGGTTTTCCATGGGCAGCTGGCTGGCCACTGTGTGAACAGGATGCTGGTCTAAGTGAACCCTGGGTCTGATCCAGCAGGGCTCTTCTTATTTTTATTTTGGAGGAGTGGAGAGAAATAGAACAGGAAACAAGCTGTGTTGACCCAGGAGGGGAGAGAACCACAAAGCTTTGTCACCTCTGTAAAAAGGTACAGCAACAAGCTTACATATAAACACTAATATGAAGTGAACCATTCTGTGCTAGCATCACTAAGTGCTTTGAAGCTTCTTTGCTTGGTATCTGTAAAGGAGATCAACAGCATCTTTGAAGTCCCATCTCCCATTTGGTGCAGCGCTGGTCTTTATGTTAGGTAGGCTGATGTTCCTGGAGGACTTGGAAAACTGATACCTTTCCCCTTTGCTCTGGCCTGCAGCTTTGACAGTTATGAATCTCTGCACCTCGGGTAGCGAATGAACGATGCACTGAAAATAATTTTATACACACCCGGGCAGTAAGCTAGCACTATAGTTTTTATGGCTAGGAACGACTTGCAAGTTACTAAATGGAAAACATCCATCTTCAATGAAGCAGGCAGAGAAAATGTCATCATCATTGGATTAAAGTGTGACATCTCATCTTGCAATATAAAACTGATTGCCACCAACCTCCAAAGGGCAACATCAGTGTCCTCCCTGCCCTGAGATCAACAGGACATGCCAAGAGAAGAGAATTAAAAAGTGAAAAATCAAATGCAGCTACAAGTATATTTCGGAGCACAGAAACTAGGTCAGCACCTGCACTGCATGATCTCCCAGGCTGAATTCACTTGATCAAAGCAAAGGCACAAAGTGTTAACACTTTTGCAAGGGTTACTAAGCAGGGCATTCCTTGCTTTTATTCTGTCCACAGTCATTTGTACCGAAGCCCTTCCACACAAACATCTCATATTAATTGTAGTCATGGGAGGATATCTCAGACTGCTTTGCACTGCTTTCTAGAGAGAAGTGGTCTCTCTCTCTCTGAGGCAGCCCCTAAACTGGTGATAGTCACAAACCAAGAAATTAAGCATACTGTGTACTCCTGATTCTTTGCCACTTAATTCTTCTCAGAGGGCTACTTCAGTTTTTGTGGCAGACGTATTTTGAGCGTGCTTATGTACTGAACACTGCAACTGATTGTGGCTCCTCGGTGTGTCTTCCACCCAGGGCCGGTGCTACCACTAGGCGAACTAGGCGGCTGCCTAGGGCGCATGGCTGAATGGGGCGCAGAAACACACCGCTCAGGGATGAATGAATCGATCGGGGTGGGAGTGGGGAGGCGGTGATGAATTAGGGCTCGCAATCGAAGAGGATTGGAATGGCCAAGCAGCCCTTCCCGCGCGCCCCCTCCCGCCCGCACCGTGAGAGCCCCCACTCGCCGGCCCCGCGCAGTTTGGGCAGAGCGGCAGCAAAACCGCAGGAGGGAAGGAAGAGCAAGCTGCAGGTCCACACCACGCTTGGCTTTCCTTCCCTAAAATCTCCCCTTCCTTCCAGCCAGTCTAATTTTTCTTCTTTCCTCTTAATCTGTTTTGTCTTTTCCCCTTCTCCAATGGTCTACTTCAGTTCATTTTGTGTTCCTCTTTCTTTCCTTTTTCATCAGTCTCACCCCCCCTTCCTCCCCTTAATATTTTTTTAAAATAATCTTTCTGTGGTTTTCTTTCTCTTTCGTGCACACGCGCGCCGCTTTCCTCTTCCTTTCCTCCCTTCTTTCGCCGCCTTCCCCCTCTTCCTTCCTTCCTTCCTTCCGCCCTCCCTCCTTCACCCACACTCCAAAACGGCTCCGGATCAGCTGGGGTGCCTCGCTTCGCCTCCAGCAGTTCCAGCTGTGCTTAACCATACAGGTCTACTCCAAAGTAAGCTCCGAGGGAGCTGGAGGGAGGGCTCAAGTGGGAAGGGGGGGCGTGCGCTAAATATCTGATTTTGCCTAGAGCGCCAAACTGCCTTGCACCGGTCCTGCTTCCACCCTCCACAAGTTTATAGATATTCATCTCCCCTTCAAACATCATGACACGAACACACTAGACACATGTGCTGTAACGTGTGAAAGGGCTCTCAGTAGCAAGGAGAGTGCAAACTACTTCAAATGTCTGTGCTACCTCTCAGAACATACAAGCAGAAAAAGCTGTCAGCAAGTGGAAAACAGACCCTCTGTATCGACAGGTAGCCAATGGCAGGAGGGGTGTAGCGAGGAAGGGGAGACAGTTCACAGCAAACAACTTTGTGTTCTTACTGCTGAATTACAATCATCGATTGATGAATCCACCACAAACTCTTATTACAATCTTGACTACTGCCAAGCTTGATGTTATTTTTTTTTTTTAAAGGGCAAAGAGCTCACAAGTTATTCCTGAGGAAAAAAAACCTGTTGTACAATTGTATACTAGTGTTACAGTATAAGGTAGGTCAACCTATCTCCAGATTTTGTTACCCATTTTGTCCACCTGCCCTAAATGCCACATCCTACCCTTTTCTGCTGCTTTCAGAACAATATGGGGGGACGACGACACATAATTATAAGGAAAGGATCTATGGGGAACTAGCTTTATTCTGGGAACAGAAAAAAAGTACAAACACAGACAAGAAACTTGTTGAACCTAAAGGCATTTCATCTCATTGTCACTGAAGCTCCCCCACTCTAGAAACCTTCTGATTATGTATCACTGTCCCATGAGGGCTAGAAACATTAAAAAAAATACAAGCAGGTATTCTCCAACACTGCATGCCAGTCTACTATTTGGTGGGCCAGTTCATAAGATTTGTTCAGCATCTGTTCAGGATATGGGTTGATCTGATCCTAATACAGTTGGGCATGTTGGTGACAATGGTTGTTTGAACTGTGTTACCATGGGATAACTCGCCATTTGACAACAATTTTCCATGTGTCTAAGTACAGGACACATAAAGCAAAAAACGACGTCCTAGTGAAAACCAAAAAAGTTGTGCAATTCAGTTCCACATGCTGTGATGTGACTGCAGCTGTTCCAAGTTGGAAACACCACATCTTTGAGATGCCGACTTACCTGTTTTACGTTGTATCCTGCCTTTGCGCTAGTTTCAATAAACATTACATTCAGCTCTTTGGCTTTCCTCTCCCCTTCCTCAATAGATACTTGCCTGGAGAAAAATGAAGCACATTGACTAGGATAATATTACAGGCACCTGCAATCTTGGCTGGCCCCCAGTAGTTGCCTCCCTCCTACATCCCCCCCCCCAACACACACATAAAAAGAGGTGCTACTAACTGCCGCGTTCTAGTTGATTCAAGACTGACACTGCCCATTGGCATGCATGAACTAGTAAAACCCATGTTTATAGCGCTGTCAATGTACACGGCACGTTACAAAATGACAAAACAAGGGAGACAGGCCCCTGCAATCCACTTTTTTTGTGTGTGCAGAGGAGGAGATACAGGTAACAAGGAATGCATATTTCAGGAAGGGATGAGGACCCAAGGGTTAAGCCAAAGGCTTCACTGAAGAGGTGGGTGCTGAGCCGGTGTTTGAAGTAAGAACATGGTAGCACCATGTGGCTTTTCTGGGAGGGGGTTCCAGGCATACAGGGCAGCAAGTGAGAAAGGGCAAAGACATTTTCAGAGAGCAAGAAACTTTGGGGAGGCAGAGCTAAATGAGCAAAGGTATAACAGGTAGGGATATCATGGGAGTAAGGGGAGAGACAAGGTGGAGGCAAGGCTACAAAGAGCTTTAAAACAGTAAGGGCAGAGTTTGTGCTGGATAAGGAAGAGGATGGAACTGCCACATTCTTGTTACTGAAAAGAGAAATAAGTTCACAGGAAAGGTTCCTAAGTCGCACATAGAGGGTTGGTCTTCAAACGCATACCCTGTAGTTACTTATTCTTATCCACAGCCCTGACATTTTTTTTAGCCATCAGTGAATGGTAGTTATTTCTCTCATAATATGGAGAGAAGGAGGAGGATTATGTAAGCCGCAATCAACAGTCCTCTGGGCATGACGGCTGAGGATGATGGGAGTTGCAGCCCAAAACATCTGGAGGGTGCCAAGATGGAAGGCTGTTCCATACTTGTAGGTTACACAGAATGTGTGCCACATTCGGCTGGCAAAAAGAACAAGGCTATATTAAAAGCAAAGCATCTACTAAAACTAGGGGAACATCTCAGCACAAGGTAAAGTATTCTGCACATAACAAAAAACACCTCCATAATAAAGTTAGAGGGGAATTAAATATTTTCAAACTAATTCTGATTCCAAATTTTAGCACATTAACAGTTGAAGGCAAGCAACTTATTCGACAATACACATTTCATGAGTTTAAGATCCGTAGCTAGCACAATCTCTACATTATTCCCAAGAGACACAAGGAAGGAACAGAAGCCCTGCTTGTTAACGAGATTAAAGTTCTGCTTTTCAGGACTCCAATTACATCCCTTTCCTCGTGGAGATGCATACAGTCCATGGGCCATATCTTGCACCATCGTACTTTCCACTCAAAACTCAGGTTTTAGGCTCTAACACACAATAGTCTTTTCAATAAAAGTTGTTCAAACTGGCCACAAAGGCAAGGAATGAATCTCCTTACCTCTTATCTGCTAGATCTGTTTTGTTTCCAACTAGCATTATGATGACATCACTACCTCTTTCCGTTCTGACATCATCAATCCATTTTGTGGTTTGCTGAAATGAGTTTACATCTAGGAAGGAAAAGTAAACAAGAAGGTGAAGGTAACCTTATACTATAAGGCTTACCGTACTCTTATCAAGGGCAAAGCATCCATGTGTGTTGCTCCAAGTCCTCAATGACAGGCATCTGTGCCAGAGGCTTATCAAGATTTTGGCAAGTCTAGCAACAAAGAGGTGGGTCCCAACCCTCAATATCCAATCATAAACTGGGCTGGCACTGGTATGGAAGCAGCACACCTTCCCTCTTAGGGAGACCCACCACACTAAATACCATAACCCTATAAAACATTGCTACCTACTTCCCCATTAACATTTGCTTAAGCAAAAACTACGGATCACCAAATATAAGGCTCCTCATGGAGCATAACCGGATAAAAGTAATTTATACTTTGTACTTCTTAATCATTTGTTAATTTGTTTTCTTAAAAAGAAGACAAATTCTTTTGTGGTTCTCAGCAGGAGCAGAGCCTTGGCATGATCGTTCTTGGCAAGGTTTCAGGGGAAGTACGGTAAGCTGAACTATTTTGTCCTGTAAGAACTTAGCCCATCCCTAGTTGTGAGCAAGACAGGTACTATGTGCTAGAACCGTTTCCGCTGCAAGGGTCAACATTGGCCCATTTCCACATCAGGTTATCCGAGGCTGGCTGTTTCCCTAGGCTTAGAGAAAGTTCACTTGGCAGGTATGTATTTATAAAATTATTTATAAGTTACCTTTCACTCCAAAAAGGGTCTCCAAGGCAACTTACAATTCATTTTTTTTTAAAGAATATCACAAATAGATTAAAAACAAGACAAAAGAGAGAGAAGAGCTAAAGCATTTAAAATAACTCAAAAGCTGTGTAGAACAAAAGACTTTAACAGCCCACCTAAAACTAAACAAAGATGGGAGTTCAGTCTAACCTCCCTAAGGGGGCATTCCACAACTGGGGTGTGGCCACAGAAGAGGACATGCCCAATGTTCCCACCAACCTAGTTTCTCTTGGTGGTAGGATATACAGCAGGGCCTTCAAAGCAGATCTTAAACCGCTGATATAAGAAGACGTGGTCTTTTAAATACCCTGGCCCCAAACCATTTATGGCTTTATAGGTAAGAGCCATCACCTTTGATTGCATCCAGAAAACAAACTGGAAACCAGTGCAGTTGATCCAGGACCAATGACATATGGTGAAGCGCACATCAAAAAGCAATCCGGCCACCAGATTTTGTACTAGCTGTAATTTCCGAACACTCTTCAGAAGCAGCCTGGTGTAGAGTGTGTTGCAGTAATCCAAGCAAGAAGTGATTAAGGCATGGGGTCTCTGTGGCTAGATCTGCCTTCTCCAGGATGTGTGTGTGTGTGTGTGTGGGGGGGGAACTGGCACACCCTCCAGCAGCAATGCCAGCGTCCAGAGGCACCACCAAGCTGCAAACTGGATCCTTCAGAGGAAGTAAAACCCCATCCAGAACAGGCTGCGCCCCCAACCTCCAATTAGCTTGTCTACTGACCAACAGTGCCTCTGACCTGTCTGGATTAAGCCTCAACTTGTGGGACCACATCCTTTCCATTACTGGCGGCCAGGGCCGGCGCTACCGCTAGGCCAACTAGGCGCTTGCCTAGGGCGCGCAGCTGAAGAGGGCGCGGAAACGCTGCGCTCCTCTTCGCTGCCGCTGCGCCGCCCCCGCCAGGCCTCCGCCGCCGCTGCGCCGCCCCCGCCAGGCCTCCGCCGCCGCTGCGCCGCCCCCGCCAGGCCTCCGCCTCCCCACCCTCCTGCCTGCCGCCGCCGCGCCTCCCCCGCCTGCCCGCTCGCCGCTGTGCTTCCCCCCACCCACCCGCCCGCTCGCTCGCTGCTGCGCCTCCCCCCGCCCACCCACTCGCTGCCGCTGCGCCTCCCACCGCCATCGCCACCCTCCCGTCACCCCCCCAACCCCCCCCGTCACCTACCTTCGTCGCGTCGCTTCTGGAGCCCCGCCCGCGTTGTTTTGGCGGGAGGAACCAGGGCAGAAGGGCTTAAACAGTCCTGTTGCCATGGTTTCCCCCGGCAAAAAACAGCGCGGGGGTCCCGTCGCGTCGCTTCAGGAGGAGGAGGAGGAGGCAGCAGCAGCAGCAGCCGCAGCCGCCGCCGCCACAGCCAGGGCGGGGGGGAAGGTAGGTTGGTGGTGGCGGCGCAGGTTTTTTTTTTTTCCTGCTTTGAAGAGGGGGGGGCGCTAAATATTTTTTCGCCTGGGGCGCCAAACTGCCCTGCACCGGTCCTGCTGGCGGCGGCTTCCTCGGCATCACTTGCAAAACAGACACAGAGCTGGGTATCATCAGCATAGTGACTGGACTCAACCCCAAAACATTGACTACTGAGCATGAAACATAGTCAGTTTGAAAAAGCCACACACAAAAACAGTTCATCTGCCAGTCTCTTAATAGCACAAAATGTTTTACATCCATGCTTGGGGGCACTGGATTCATCAGAAACTAAAGAGATTATAGGTCATGTCCATTCAGGCTAAGCCTAGCTGGTTAAAAATATTCATTTTATGGGAAGACCTTAATTCTTCTGACCTTTATGCTTAAACACCAACTCTTTTGAAGTTGCATGCAGTTCTTATCCCATTCAATTATGCCACACAAGGTGATTTGAAATGAAGAGAAGGTTAAAAAAGTTCAACTTCCTTGCAACTTAAAAGTTAAGTTTTTAAAAAAATGCTTACTAGTATTTTCATTTGTCTTTCAGGTGGAGATAAAGTGAGAGCCAGTGTGGCGTAGTGGTGAGAGTGTTGGACTGGGACTCGGGAGATCTGGGTTCTATTCCCCGCTCGGCCATGAAACTCACTGGGTGACTTTGGGCCAGTCACTGACTCTCAGCCTAGCCTACCTCACAGGCTTGTTGTGAGGATCAAATGGACAGGAGGAGGAGGATTATGTAAGCCGCCTTGGGTTCCTTGCAGGAAAAAAGGCGGGGTATAAATATAATAACTAAAAAAAAAAAAGTATCTAAGTTTAGTTCTTAAAAATGTACGTACCTTAGTAGGAAATGAAAGAGCAAAACTAATTAGAAAATAAGAGACATTCTTGTGGTACATGAGAGAAGAACGTTACAATTCTTGGAGCTCACACCCAGCTATTAGGAGCAAGAGAGAAGCGAACAGCAGATGATTTCAGCAGAGAAGCTCAATTTGGGAAACACCATTCGCAGAAAAAGCCAAACACGTGACAGTGACACCCACAGAACAGCAGATGAACTAAGATGGTGATGAGGTCAGCTGCTTTTCAGGAGTTCTGAGCACACACACGTGGGGGAGGTGGAGGTGGGGAAAGAAGTGGAAAATGGTAGAGAAAAATGGTAAGAGATTCAAGGTGAAAATCCATGGGCAAAATCTCCACCGTTTGCTCAAGAGGGTACAGATGGTGCTTTAATTTAGGAAGTCAGAGGTGCCAGGGATCAAACCTGCAAAACCTAAGCAGTGGTGAGGAAATGCTTTCTGCACATAATCCAAGACACTCTTGAGCAATGCTTTTCAGATTGCAGGTGCAAACCTGGCCAGTTCAAAACACGTGAACCCAGTTCAAAATACGTTCCTGCACACAAGACATTTGAAACAAGGTAGAAAGTTTCCCGCTTGAATTGCCCGACAAGGAAGAGTTTTCATGCCAGAATGAGGAACAAGCAGATGGCTGTGGTATGGCATGCACAGCTAGGCTTGAAGATGGAGAGAGAGGGGGAAAAGGGGGGGAGAGAGAAGAGAGTACCAGTAATACAGAAATTTCCCCCCACTCACTTGTGATATCATAAACAACAACTGCAACAGTGGAGTCACGAATGTAGCTAGGAATCAAGCTCCTGAACCGCTCTTGACCTGCTGTGTCCCATAATTGCAACCGTACCTAACGGAAATCGGTCAAAACAAGCAAGAAAAAAAAAACAAAGAGTCAAGGCCAGAGCAAAATATACCTACTTGTGATATCGTAAACTACTACAGCAGCAGCAGAGTCACGGATGTAACTGGGAATGAGGCTACGGAAACGTTCCTGACCCGCAGTATCCCACAGCTGCAACCTGATCTGTGGGATGGGAGAAAATTTAAAAAAAAAGCCGAACTGCCACTAAAAATGAAAACTGATTGCTTTTTTAAAATAAAAAAGCCAAGTAAAAATTATAAAACTCATGCATGGAAGGAATCACTCTGAGGTTGCAAGCAGAAGCAGACAGCTAGGACTTCGCTGTGGCTGAAGCAGAGTCCATGGAGGGCAGGAAACAGAACACAGCGCTGATACTCAGAGGGCAGTGCCAACTTGCAGGTTTCCTTCACAGGCAGCTTTTGACATGTCCTGCTGCAGCTTGTTTGGGAAATTTAGAGGCATCCCTCCCTAGAAGGACCCTGCAGGCTCAAGATCACAATGGCTGAAAGATCTTTCACTTGATCTTTTCAGCCTAACCTACCTCACAGGGTTGTTGTGAGGGTAAAATGGAGAGGAGGAGGAGGATTATGTAAGCCGCCTTGGGTTCCTTTCAGGAAAAAAGGTGGGGTATACATATAATAAATAAATAAATAAATAAAATCAGCAAAGCCAACCGGTAGCTGATAACCATGTATAGGGTGTAACTTTGATTTAAAACAAAAAAACAAAAAGCCAAACCAAATCAGCATTCATGACAAGGGGGACATTCACTCCTAATGTGAATTCAGAAACGTAAGTGATCTTGCAATACCTCATAAAGGCCACACCAGGGCTTGGAACAGTTACAAGCTTAAGTTCGTCGGGGCACCCACACTGCTGGGCACTGATCTGCTGCAAGTGAATGTCTCATTTAGATTCTAGGAGCGTGATTTCTGCCGATACATGTGTTAACACATAAGCTTGGTAAAGGCAGTTGCCATGTTAAGGGACGGAGAACATCATGGAGTGAGTGTATGCCATGTTGGGTTTTAACTTGGGGATCCCAGGTTAATTCCCTTTCTCACTCGCTAGCCTTGGGTCATCTCTGCCTGAGCTCTCCATTTGAAAAGGGGACGGGGACTAAAGGCACACAAATGCAGCAACCTTGCTAAAGCTCTGTCAGTGCCTCGATGGAGACCACCTGGGAACCCTCCTGTCTGCCACCCTGAGCTCCGTCATGGAAGAAAGTGGAATATAATGCAATAAATAAATAGTGAAATACATCCTTCCCTACCTAAATGTGTTGCAAGGACAAGTGAGAAACACTGTACAATAAATTTGTAAGCTAGAAACAAGCAAGCTTGGGTTTTAAAAAATGTTTTTAATCAGACCAGCTTCTTTTAGCAAAAGGCCAGTTTGAGCTAGATGGGCTTTAGAATCAGGCACTACATTTTATTGTTATTTTATTGCCTTTATTCTTTATAAGCAGCGCTGAGAATCTTGGTTGAAGAGAAGTCATTATGTATGATAAATAAACAGATGCAGAGGAGAGGATCAGTTTTCCTTTCTGTCCAGTGAAAGATCTGGATAATCTCAAAGTCTATATTCTTCTAGCCCAAGAACATGCTGTACAATAAAAAGATACCACAGTTTTGCATCTCTATTTCGTATTATAATATTGAGACAGCTTTCCCTCACTTTGTCAATTGCTGACTTCAGTCAGTGTATCTGCAGCACAAGTAAAACAGCCAGTTCATGGCAAAATGTCCTCTAAACATGTTCCATTGAGATATAGGTTTCTGACTTCACATAAAGTGTGTCTAACAATATGCTTCGAACTAGACATTTTTCAAGCCAACACGGGCATGCAGTATGGCCTTCGGCAGAGTTTGCACTGGCAGGGTCAGAGACAGTAACTCCCCACAGAGACACAGCAGCGGCACCCTCACTTGGCCACACCTGGAACTCCAGGCTGCCCTTGCAGTTGGATCAGTCTCATTTAGAGAAGGCACTGTACTCCCTGTATTAGAGTACAGTCTAGTTACTACAAAACTCTTACTCACTGTGCGATCCTCCAAGTACATGGTTTTTGATAAGAAGTCAATGCCAATTGTTGCCTGCAAAACAAAGTTTTCATTGGTGAGTAAAAAAAAAAAGGGCAGTCCTTTCTCCAGATAGCTGACCTCCCATGAACAAGAAGACCTACCCTACTATTGGTCAAGAGTAAGGAACACACAAAATATCTGATATTGGGCAAAATGCTGGATCTACTTAAATGTAACATTAAGTGATGGGCAAAACTCCTTTTTGATCTCAAGTATACAATCAACAATACATCTATATGGATGCTGTTAACATGGACAGTGAAATTTGACCACTAGTGGGAGCTATCAGAACCACATACAAAAAACTGTTCCCCAACAAGTTTCCATCCCTCATGTCTGTGCAAGGGAAACGTATTGCTCTGCAATTCTAAGTACTCTATGAGACCAACATAGCAAGAAAGACAAGGTTGCTTCCTGGGTGAATTCTGGCAAGCCACCTAAGAGACCATTCCAATATTTCAAAAGTACAACCATATAGACTAGCTGTTGCACATGCCAGTGGGTTAGCTTTGAAAACTCAAAATCCCAGCATCATGAGAACCCCATCTTTCATTTCAAGGTTTAACCTGCATGGCTGTGAACATCATGCATGTGGTGAAGGCTCAGAAACCAGAGGGCAGTAGAAACTCTACATACAGTTTCTTAATTGCCTCCCATGGCTGCTATTCTCCATCACCCCTCTAACACTAATGTTGCCCTGCTTTATCCTTCACCCTGGATGAAGTAATTGCTAAAGGTCTCACATTTGGAAGCAATGCAAGCTTCTCCCAAACAATGCAAATTCAGTTGAAGTTTGTGCAATTTATTCTGAGCACACAACTGGAGTTCCCCTTGTGCAGAGGTGGTTTCTTTCCCATCCACTAAAGTCCTTTGGCAGAAAGGACACATGGGCCTGGTAATTACGTATGTTTGCAAAGCACTCCAAGCATGTTCCATACAAGGCTGTGTTAAGACTTGAACCACACAGACAAAGATGTTAAGCCAGCATGTTTCTTAGTTAGGAAAAGGCAATGACCACTGCCTGTCTCAATCTCTCCTCTTCCCCCACCTCCATTAAAGAAAGGGGGCACATAGACACAATACCCATGATGGCGTATTGATGTATTTCCCTTGATCATAGACAGAGAAAGCAAGAGAGAGCCCCCCCCCCCCACAAATATATATATATAGTGTTGGGAGCATGAGCAGGCACAATTCAGAGGCAATTATTACTTGCCCCTTGTGAGCGACGGCAACCTGAAAGACAGAGTAAAGTCTGTTCAGCACATCCCTTCCCCACTGAGTTTAGTCATTTGCTTTGCAATTGCTTCACTTATTACATTGGATTTCCTTTCCATAGAGACAGCCATATTATTATAAAGCACTGAGGGCCAAAGTTCCAAGAAAAAACTAGGGCACACATTCCACAAGGAAAAAGAAGACCATGAGAAAGACAGATGATTACATAAAAGAATTGCTTTAAGGACTCTTTAATTACAATAGGCGGAAACAGAAAGGATGTTTGCTCCACTGGGAGGCTTAATAAGGCTTATTTGAGCCATGGCACTCCACAGAAGTTTTGCTGATTCTGCTGACACAACAGGAGTTTATATCTGGCCATTAGGCCAAGTGTCGTTCAGGCTGTGGGAGGGACTCATTCATAACTGGAAGGAAATGGGTAAAGAACCCTTACAGATTATTTTGAAGCAGGGAAAAGGATCCCAACAATCCTTTAACACAGAGCGCAAATGTAGAGGAAGTCTCTCCATTTGAGGCTTAAATTCTCCACATGGGCTGTCCTTGACTACCTGGAAGTATTTGGGGAAGTGGTTGTCAGAAGCACATTACTTCACAATGTGTGGTTGCTTCCCTAGTGCCTTCCATGCTCAAATTCCTAGGTGCTAAATTTACTGAAATTTACGGTACCTAAACGGTTTGGGTCTTATACCTCTTAGGGGGTACTTTCTCACTAAGATAATCTGACACTATCAAGTGTGCGAGTCCCAACAGCAAAAGCATGCATGTAAAGAGGCAAACGTGGAGGCTGCCCTGTAACTCTGGAAAATTTCCCCCTGGAGACTGGCCAAAATCAGTGTCTGAGCATCCTGCAGTCATGAGCATTACAAGGTACTTCTATTTAGGCTCACTTTTAGGAGTTGGAATTAAGTTGTCATCAGTGGTGTTTTTGAACACAGTACAGTAATACCTTGGATTACGAGTAACCCGGTGTGCGAGCATTTTGAAAGACGAGCAAAAAAATTTAAAAATTTTTGACTTGCTGAACGAGCGAAGTCTTGCAAAACGAGCACACCGGGTTACTCGCTGCTGGCACAGATCTACTCCAGGGAACTGTTGTTCGTCGGTGGGGAAGGAAACGGCACTGGTGAGGAGGCTTCGGGTTAACCCCAGAAAGATCTCTCGACAAGAGCTCCCCCACCCCCAGGGATCTCCTCTCCGTCTGCCCAGATTCTTGATCTGCATTATTTTAAAGGAGGTCCAGTCTAGCATGTCTGCAAGCGGTTTACTCAATCTCCCCCTAACTGAGACATCAAATCTCGATCCCAAGGATATCTACTCAGGAGTAAATGACTTCAATAGCTCTATGGGGCTTAGTTAGTTCCACTGACCACGCAGGGGACTGCAGCTTTAACGTGCAATCCGAAGGAAATCCTCCGAGAGCTGTGAGACCACCAGAGCAGTGTGGATCGCTCCCGCTGCTTCCTACCATTCTAAAGAAGCGGCAGCTCGCCTCTCCACTGTGAGCCGCCCGTGCTGCTGGCGCCGATCCCGTTGCGTCACTTCCGGGTGCGACGGGACCGGCGCCAGCAGCGCGGGCGGCTCACAGCAGAGAGGCGAGCTGCCGCTTCAGAAGCTTCTTCAGAATGGTAGGAAGCAGCGAGAGCGGCTCCACGCATCTCCCCGGGAGCCGGCAAAGCACTTGCCGGCTCCCTGGCAGGGAGATGCACCTCCTGGACTCTCGGCTGGCCGGCGCAGCAGTGCGAGGCGGCAGCCGAGCCCGGCCGCGCCGCGCCTCCAGCTAAGCCCCCGTCTCCTGTCCACTCCTGGCAGAGCAAGCGGAGGCAGGCGAGGCGCGGCCAGGACCCCGGGAGCCAGCACATCAAAGCAAGTTTCCCCATTGGAAATAATGGGAACTCCACTGATTCATTCCTCAACCATTTAATCACTGCTTTGCCGGCTCCCTTCATGGGGCAAAGCAGTGATTAAATCGTTGTGGAACGAATCATCTGAGTTCCCATTATTTCTAATGGGGAAACTCGCTTTGCTGTACGAGTATTTTGGATCACGAGCATGGTTCTGGAACGAATTATGCTCGTAGTCCAAGGTACTACTGTATACCTAAAGATAATAGCTAGCCAGCTATCTTGTATCTCTTTTTATGCATTACGTATCCCGCTCAAGCCTTTGCAAGGCGAAATCTTCAAATCCACACACATAGTGATTTCATAAAAGGAGTTAGTTTAGCCAAGGAACTGAAGTTTTCGATAGTACGCAGTGATGGACCAGGGCATTCTTAGGCTGAAGAAACCACAAAATAGAGGGCACCCCACCCAGTCAAAGACCAGCGTAACTGACTGCTACTGGTATTATCTGGTCCCATCCCATGACTATAGTAGTCATCACTTGCACCTCAGTAATAAAATGATGTGCTGATACTTCTATATTGTTTCCAAGTTTAGTCCACAATTAACAGGACATTCTTCTGCATTCCAGAAGGACAGGTTGCTTACCTGTAACTGTAGTTCTTCGAGTGGTCATCTGTGCAGTCACACATATGGGCTCTGCGCCTGCGCTGAGCTAGCCTCGGAAGATTCTTTAGCTGAGTCAAAATGGGCGGGAACCCCTCCCCCACGGTGCTCGCTCCTAGCACGGTTCCCGCCCATTCCCTCAGTTCCTATGAGACCGCTTATTGCGACCCCATGAAACGAGGGATCGTCGTTGGTGTCAACCTATGTGTCCTTTGGGTCACAACAGCAACGCAATTTCTCATCTTTGGGACGAGCTGGAGCGATGCACCCAATCTCCACTGGCAGGTCCATCGAAATCGATAATGACGCCAAGCGGGGATGGATGGGTGGGTTGTGTGACTGCACAGATGACCACTCGAAGAACTACAGTTACAGGTAAGCAACCTGTCCTTCTTCTTCGTGGTCTCTGTGCATCACACATATGGGCAGAGTAGCAAGCTGACTTACCGGTGGTGGGACGGCGTCACATGTCATTGTAGCACCGATGAGAGGACTGCTCTGCCAAAAGCGTTCGCTTCCCGGGCTCGGAGGTCAAGCTTATAGTGTCTGACAAACGTCGAAGGCGCAGACCACGTGGCCGCTCTACACAGATCTTGTAGAGGAATGCCCTTTCCAAACGCCGTGGATGTTGATTGCGCCCGGGTCGAGTGTGCTTTTATTGCACCCGGTAACCGTTTGTCGTTCAACTGGTAAGCCAGCTTAATTGTTTCTACAATCCATTTGGCAAACCTTTGTCTGGACACAGGTAGGCCTTTCGATTGTCCTCCATAACAGACGAACAGCTGCGTCGATCTCCTAAACGAGGCTGTTCTGTCCTTGTAGAAAGCCAGCGCACGGCGGACGTCTAGA
The DNA here is from genome assembly GCA_021292165.1 of Shinisaurus crocodilurus. Classification (NCBI taxonomy): domain Eukaryota; kingdom Metazoa; phylum Chordata; class Lepidosauria; order Squamata; family Shinisauridae; genus Shinisaurus; species Shinisaurus crocodilurus. Next base: position 290,162,875 of record CM037878.1, read on the forward strand.
GTGTGCATTTTCTTTTCCAGGTCCGTTGTTGGACTCTGAAAGAAAGCTGGTAATATTATATCTTGGTTGGTATGAAATTCCGACACTACTTTTGGAATGAAAGAGGTGTCTGGGCGGGCGACCACCTTGTCCCTGTGGAAAACCATGTAGGGTGGATCCTCTCTTAGCGCACATAGTTCGCTTGACCTTCTTGCCGAGGTGATGGCGACAAGGAAGGCCGTTTTCCATGTCAGTAATCGATAGTCTATGGTGGCGAGCGGCTCAAATGGCTTTTGTTGTAGAGCGCGTAGTACCAATGGTAGATCCCATCCTGGCGTCAAGTCCTTCATTGGAGGGATGGTATTCCTTAGGCCTTTCAGGAACTGCTTCACTAAGGGGTGGGTGAAGACTGTCCCTGTAGTGGAGTAGGGTCTGTTGGCCGAGATTGCTGCTAAGTATACTTTTATAGATGAAAGTTTTAACCCTCTTAGCATCAAAATGTGCAGATATTCCAGGACAGTTTGTATCGTGCAAGTCCCTGGATCTTGCCCTTGTGCTCTGACGAATTTTGAAAATGCCAGCCATTTCCTAGCGTAAGATGCTCTTGTTGCTGGCTTGCGTGCAGCTGCTAGGATGTCCTGGATTGCCACTGGCAAGCTTTGCACTAGGAGTGACGTATCCTCCATGCCATGAGCGCCAAACTCTTCAGGTCTGGGTGCCGGATCTCGCCCCGAGCCTGGGTTAATAGAGTCGGCGTGATGGGGAGAGATCTGTATTCCCCCCTGGAAAGGTGAAGGACCTGGGGGAACCACGGTTGTCTGGGCCACCACGGTGCTACCAGGATGCAGTCTGTGCAGTCGTTCCATATTTTCGAGACGACCCGCGTCAACAGAGGAAGAGGCGGAAAGATGTAGAATAGATGCCCCGACCACTGCATCATAAAGGCGTCTGTAATGGAGTCTGGATCTGAAGCTGCCCTGCTGCAGAACTGGTGGCATGCTGTGTTTTCTGAGGTAGCAAAAAGGTCTATTTGAGGGTGGCCCCAAATCGAGAAGATCCAATGGAGGACGTCCGGGTCCAACTGCCATTCGTGGGACTGCAGGGAGACTCTGCTGAGGGCATCCGCTAGGGTATTGTCCTTGCCCGCGATGTGGATCGCCACGAGAGAGATGGACCTTTGGATCGTCCAGTGGAGGATTTTGAGGGTCAGTCTTGTTAGTCTCATGGACCGCGTGCCTCCTTGTTTGTTGAGGTAGGCCACAACGGTCGTGTTGTCCGTGACTACTTGAATGTGATGGTGGTATAACTCGGACTCCAGCGCCTTCATGGCGTTCCAAACAGCAAGTAGTTCCAGCATGTTGATATGCATCTTGCGTTGAATGGAATTCCATGTTCCTTGCGTGGTAAGTCCTGCACAGTGTGCTCCCCAACCCAGGAGGGAGGCGTCTGTTGTTAGTATCTTTGTTGGTGTTAGTGGGTGGAAAGGAACCCCCTTGTCCAGATTCCTCCTGTCCGTCCACCATAGCAAAGTCGCTTTGACCGTTCTTGGAATGGAAAGACGAGTGGAAGGGGACTGTTTTTGCGGATTGTAGGAGCGGATGAACCAGTTCTGGAGGGTTCTCATGTGCAGGCGGGCGTAGTTCACGACCTGTATCGTTGAGGCCATGTGGCCTAGGAGGCGCTGGGTTGTCTTTGCTGATGTGGAGCGAGATTGGTACAGACTTTTTGAGAGGGTAAGTATCTTGTCCAATCTGTCTCGTGGTAGATAAGCCCGTCCTTGAATCGAGTTGAGAACAGCCCCTATGAACTGGATCTCCCTGGCCGGAGTGAGGACAGATTTCTTGGCGTTGAGACATAGTCCTAGATCTTTGAGTAGGTGCAATGTCGTGCGGATGGCCGACTCTAGACGAGATTTCGTGGAGTCCACTACCAGCCAGTCGTCGAGGTAGGGGAAGATCCGGATTCCCCTGGCCCTTAGACTTGCACAGACGACTGCCATGCATTTGGTGAACACTCTCGGTGCAGTGGAGAGGCCGAAGGGGAGAACTACGAATTGATAGGCCTCGTCCCCTATCTTGAACCGCAGGTACTTCCGACTGTCTTGGTGAATGGCAATGTGGAAGTATGCGTCCTGCAGGTCTATCGACGCAAACCAATCCGTCTTGCGAAGTAAAGGCAGTATCGACTGGATGGTGACCATTCTGAACTTCTTTGCTGTTATGAAGAAGTTGACAAGTCGGAGGTCCAAGATCGGGCGAAGTCCTCCTCCCTTCTTCGACACTGTGAAGTACCGGGAATAGAGCCCCTCCTGGAGGTGATGTGGGTGGACAGGCTGGATGGCACCCTTCTGCAACAGAGAGTCCACCTCCTCCAGTAACGGTGGAGTGGGCTGTGTGGTAGTGATGCCGAGGAAGGGGGGGAGAACATCGAATTCGATCTGGTACCCGTGCTGGATGATGTTGAGGACCCAGCGGTCCGTTGTAATATGGTGCCACGATGGAAGGTAAGTGGCTAGTCTGTCCGTGAATAGGATAATTGTATTTGACGATTTTGATGTCATAATCGGTGGTGTTGTCACGTCCGGTGTTTGAGTCATGTCCAGTAAGTATGCTAAGTCAAAGACGCCGTTTGCCGAAAGGGTTGCCCTTCCTTGGTCCCTGGTACTTAGGTTGGAAAGGCCTTCTTGATCCAGAGGGCTGGCGGTCTCGTCCTCGCAAGTCTTGGTTTTTTTGTGCGAAGCGCGGCCGGAACGGCGCTGTTGGCTGGAGCTTCGTCCACTGTTTAGTTTTGTACCTCTGCCTTGGGGCTGCGTTAAGCCCCATCTTTTGCGCTGTGACCTTCGCTTTCTGGGCTGCGTCGAGGGAGTCATCAGTTTTGGTATTAAAGAGTCCCTCGCCGTCGAACGGTAAGTTTTCTATACGCGCTCTCGCTTCCGTGTTCAGTAACGTTGAGCGGAGCCAAGCGTGTCTGCGGAGTGCCACTGAGCTGATGAGCACCCTCGCATGGCAGTCCGTCTGGTGTCTAGCGTTGTTCATTTGGAGTGTTGCCATGCTCAGGGCCTCTGCCTGCAACACACGTGCCAGTTGTCTCTTTTCTTCTGACAGGTCTTCGCATAGGTTGCCCAGCTTTTCCGTCAGGAAATGTTGGTATCTTGCCATTATTGCCTGGTAGTTTGAGACTCTTAGACCCAAGGCGCTGGATGAATATACGCGTCTGGCGCAGGCGTCCAGTTTTTTGCCCTCCTGATCCACCGGCGTGGTGTGTATTTTACTCGAGGTGGACTGGGCAGATTCTACTATGATAGAATTTGGAGCCGGATGGGTGAAGAGAAATTGTGCATCCTCTTTGCGGACGCGATAAAGAGATTCCAGCCTCTTGCCCGTTGGAGGAATCACTGCTGGTTTGTTCCAGGTATTCTTGACGACTTTCAGTAGTGCTGGCAGGTAAGGCACCAGTGCTGGTGATGTTTGCGTCGATTGCATCATGTTATACACTGGGTCGTCATCATCGGGAGACTCGATGACAGTTTCTATCCCCAGGGATGCTGTCATCCTTAGCACGTGGTCGGCGAAAGTCCCAAGGTCCTCTGAAGGTGATACTGCCGCCCTCGATTCGACCTGGAGATCTGGTGACGACTCGAGGGGGCCAGACAACGCAGAGTCTGAGTCAGAGTATGGTAAATCTGACGAGGAATCTGGGTCTAGGTCTTTTGATAGAGCTGGTTTTTCTAGGTGCTTCTTTTTACATAAGGCCTTCCTTGGGGGTGCCTGAGGTAAAGAGAGGTGAGTTTTGGAACTCGTAGCATGTTTTCCTTTTTGCGGGCTATGGTCCCGTACAGTTTGAGCGGTGTGACGGTATCGCTCGTGTGGGCTCCTACTCCGTGTCGGACCTCTGCGTTTGTGCTGGTCGACATCGTGAGATAAGCTTCGGCGTCGACTGCGTCTGATATAGGGGGAGTCGCGCCGTCGCTCGGTATCGATGGGCGGTGTTCGATGTCGATGGCGATCGATACAGGGGGAGCCATGGCGGCGTTCGGTATCGATGGGCTGTTTTCGACGTCGATAGCGATCCCCTTGGGGGGAGACTCTATATTGACGTACGCTGTCGGAGGAGGTACTACGGCGCCGGCGGTATGAGGTGTGTGCAGGTGCCTTTTGTTGACATTCGACACTTCGACGGTGGTGTCTGTCGGTGTCGTCTGAGTGGCTCCGCGATCTGCGGCGGTGACGGTCGGCATCGAGTGAGCGGCTTCGATGGCGGCGTCGGTCGATGTCGAGCGAAAAATCCGAACGCTTGTGGTCGGTTGGAGCCCTTCGGAGGTGATGTCCGGAGCCGTGGGAAGGGCTGCGTTCGGTGTCGGCCGAGACGCTTCGGCGGCGGCGTGTGCCACCGTAGGGAGGACTGTTGTGGCGTCGTTCGACATCGAGGGAGGAGCTACGGTGACGGCGGTACTCGACGTCGTGTTTGTTTCGGCGGCGGGAGTCCCCGGTGTCGACTGATGAATGTCGATGGCGAGGGTCCTCGATGTCGGTAGCAGTTTGTCTCGGGCTGCCAGTGTCTGCCGGTTTTTCTGCTCCGGCTCGTTGCGTACTACGCCGAGTAGCTTCATCTTCGGATGAGCTGTCTAGGCGAGTACTATGAGACCTGTGATCCCTTCGGCATCGAGGCGATCGATGTCGAGGCGATCGATGTCGAGGCGATCGATGTCGAGGTGATCGCCGCTGAATCGGGCTGTCTTCTCGCCCTTGGTACGTAGAGTCGTCTTTGGATCGTATAGATTGTCTCTTGGACGCTTGCGATCCAGACCGACTGGGGTGCTCAGATGGCTTCGACTGGGGCTCCTCTCCTCTTTTAGGTGAGGTGGAGCGATGCGATCGAGCCGTTTTTGCCGGGGAGTCTAAAATTTCTCCGTCTGAGATGGACTCTGCCCGATCAATTGCTGTGTCCAGCTCAATGATCTTCGGTGTCGACAATTCTTTGTGTAACGATGTCGACCGTTTAGTTGGAGACGGAGATGGCACGCTTTTGGACGTCTCCTGGGTTTTGGACGCTACCGACCCAAGCGGTGATAAAGTCTTTGGTCTCTTTTTAGATTTTTCCCCGCTAGAGGCCTTGTGTGGTTTTTTCTTTTGAGTTTGGTCCTCCCCTTTCCCGGTGACTTTTTTAGTCAAGGGGGATGGCCTCTTCGAAGTTGTGGCGCGTGGGAGAGAAGGGCCAGCCGCTGACAGAGTTTGCTGCCATAGCGTGGTTTTGAGCTTTAATGCCCGCTGCTTCCTGGTCACTTTGGTGAACTTTTTGCAGTGGCGGCAAGTCTCCACAATGTGTTCTTGCCCCAGGCATAAAAGGCATAGGGTATGCCCGTCCGCAGGGGGTAGCTTTGCGCCGCATTCGGTGCATTTCCTGAACGGGGCCTTAAGGGCCATCGTTCGGGGGGGGGGGGAAGCCAGAAGGAAGAGTAACGAAGAGGTTTTTTTTTTTTTTTTTTTTTTAGGAGAGAAAGTGAAGAATGAAGGGGAGATAGTTGATGAAGTTAAGTAGAAAAAATTTTACTCAGCCGATCGAGAGGAATGAATTCCTGGAGAACCTTTCGAGAGCTGCCGGTCGCAATAGCGGTCGAAAAGGAACTGAGGGAATGGGCGGGAACCGTGCTAGGAGCGAGCACCGTGGGGGAGGGGTTCCCGCCCATTTTGACTCAGCTAAAGAATCTTCCGAGGCTAGCTCAGCGCAGGCGCAGAGCCCATATGTGTGATGCACAGAGACCACGAAGAAGAAGAAGCTATGTCCTTTCCATTTAACCAAACAGCACACCCCCATTCCTTTCAAGGACTGGCAAGGCAGGGTATCCAAAATGTTTTTAAAATTAGGAGTGTTATTTGACTGAGGCTCCAATGACAAGGAATTCAGGTAACAGATCTGTGTAATCAGCAATTAGAGAAGGGAAAGTTCTACTCTATGTGATCCAAGGCACACTTGGATGAAGCCGATTATTTAGATCCATGCCAGTCAGGCTTCAGGCCTGGACATGGGACAGAAACGGCCTTGGTCGCCTTGGTGGATGATATGAGGAGCGCTTTGGACAGGGGCAAATGCTCTTTTCTAGCCCTCGATCTCTCAGCGGCTTTTGATACCGTTGACCACGGTATCCTCCTGGACCGTCTGGAGGGCTTGGGCTTGGGAGGCACTGTATTGCAGTGGTTCCGGTCCTTCCTCTCTGGAAGGTACCAGAGGGTGGTTCTTGGAGAGGAGGCCTCGGACCCTCGGCTGCTCACTTGTGGGGTGCCGCAGGGTTCCATCCTCTCCCCGATGTTATTTAACATCTACCTAAAGCCACTGGGAGCTATCATCAGGAGGTTTGGGGTGCGCTGTGATGACACGCTGCTCTGCCTCTCCTTCAAGTCCTCACCAAGGTTGGCTGTTGAGACCCTGTCCAAGTGCCTGGAGTCAGTAGGTGGCTGGATGGGAAGGAACATGCTGAGGCTGAACCCCTACAAGACCGAGGTACTTCTGGTGGGAGACAAGGGGAGGTTAGGGGATGTTGACCTGGTGCTGAATGGGGTACATCTACCCCTGAAAGACCAGGTCCGCAGCTTGGGAGTCATTCTAGATTCCCAGCTGTCCATGGAGGCTCAGGTGTCAGCTGTGAGCCGGGCAGCGCTGTATCAACTCCATCTGATACGGCAGCTGCGCCCTTACCTTCCTAGTCATCTAGTCCCATCGGTGGTTCATGCCTTGGTCTCCTCTCGCCTAGACTACTGTAATGCGCTCTATGTGGGGTTACCCTGGAAGACGGTTTGGAAGCTACAGCTGGTACAGAATGCGGCGGCTCGCCTGGTTAAAGGCAGCCGCCGGCGAGATCACATCACACCAGTGCTGAAGGATTTGCACTGGCTACCAGTTGCTTGCCGGGCCGAATTCAAGGTGTTGGTTTTGACCTTTAAAACTCTATACGGCTCCGGTCCAGCTTATCTCAAGGAGCGCCTCCAGCAACATCAAGTAGGCCACTCAACAAGGTCTGCCACGGACAGCCTTCTCCTTGTCCTATCAGCCAGAGCAGTCAGGCTGGTGGGGACTAGGAAGAGGGCCTTCTCTGTGGCGGCCCCCAAGTTATGGAACTCCCTCCCCAGTGACCTTCGTCATGCCCCCTCCTTGATGAACTTCTGCCAGGCTTTAAAAACATGGCTTTTCAGGCAGTAATATGGGGTGGGTTAGGGTTTTTTTTTTAAAATTATATTTTAAATTGTGTTTTAATGGTGTTTTAATTGTGCTTTATTGTATTTTATTGTATTTTAATTATTGTACATCGCCCAGGGTGGCCGGGTGGCCAGCCAGATGGGCGATTTAAATATATAATTAATAAATAAATCAATAAATAAATAAGACTGCACCACCAGCCTTATGCTTCTTTACAACCTAGACGAGCCCAAGGAAGCTGGGTCAAGCCAACCCTGCATCCTGAACAGACACTTTTCTTTCCCTATTAAGTTCACTGAATGAGAAGCAACTTCCTGACCTGGTCAACAAGCTTTCTCCTAATACACAGGTGCTGTGATTTCAGTAAGAATGAGGGGTGGGAATCCAATTAGGCCCAAATCCCCACCACAGATACATTCAATGCTAAATTACAGATACAGCAGTGTATTTTAAAAGCATCTGTCACTGTTAGGCTTTGTGTACTGTACAGTAATGATGACAGGGTTAACACAGATCACTTTGAGTAAAGGGATTTGCGCCTTTTAGCATACATAAATCCATTTCTTTATTTATAAGCTATATAGCTATTTGGGTAGAACCAAGGAGTCTCCTGAGGAATACCTATATATGGCATGAAATATGCAAGGAGAAACAACTTCCCTTTCCTCCCAATGTAATCAGCATACCTACTAATGCACCTTTTATTTAATTGTAAGAATGGGGGCAAAGGTATAGTGAAAGCAAGGCTAGAAACATTTTGAATTTTTCAGTGCTGATAACAGGTGCCTGACTTTTTATTTTTACTTTTACAACCAGGAGGAAGACCATGGGCCATAATCTCCCTGCTATGCAGTGTTAAAAAAAAAATCAGATGGAGGTCTCTATTGCTGGGAGGCCATTTGGCAGAGTGTCTGCATCATATGACTGAACATTTGGAAGTCATGAAACAAATAGTGTCTTACCTGGTAGGTGTTGTCAAAGCTGTCATACATGAATCTGGTGATCAAAGAGGTCTTCCCCACTGGAAGAAAAAGCCAGACAAAATTGAGAGTATGTTAGGCAGATCCAAAAATGTTATCCCAGGTGTTACACTGAAGTTAAAGCAGGAAGTTATCATATAATCAAACCGACAAAAAGGGAAGTTATCTGACATAAAAAGCATTTTGGAAGTGAAGATGCTTTAGAGCTAGCAGTTAACTGAGCAAAATATACTAAAATGTGTTCACGTTTGAAGGAATTTAACCTAAAAACGCAAAGAGACACAGAATGCTGTTGCCATGGCAGGGTTCAATTACTGTGCAATTTGCAATATATATTAGTTTGTTGACAACGTTTCACTGCTTTGGCACAGGGAAGTTGCATTCCAAATTTGATATGATTGACCCAGAGTAATGTTCAAAAGTCTCAAGGCTATTTCTCGTGTTATATTTTAAACATCTCACTGAGTTCTTACATTAGAACATTCAAACAAACATACAGTACAAATGACAACTCAACAGCAGCTCTGGATTTTGTGGTTCTGCCTCTGCTAGCTGTGGCCTCCATCATTTTTACAGATGCATTTTTTTAAAAGGACCAAATGCAAAGACATTTCTATACACTTAGCACATAACAGGAACACTGGATCAGACCAAGGGTCCATCTAGTCCAGCATTCTGTTCACACAGTGGCCAGCCAGCTGCCCACGGGAAATCCACAAGCAAGACATGAGTGCAACAGCACCCTCCTGCCCATGTTCCCCAGCAACTGGTGTACATAGGCAGACTGTCTCTGATACTGGAGGTGGCATATAGCTATTTCATAGATTTCATAAGAGTTGGAAGGAGCCTACAAGGCTATCGAGTCCAACCCCCTGCTCAATGCAGGAAACTAGAGGAGGGGTCTCCCATCCAAGTAATAACCAGGCCTGATCCGGCTTAGCTTTCCACGCTCAGACAAGCTGAGCCAGCATGAGCCACAGGCCTGGTACATCAGGACTAGTAACAGCTGGGGTGAGGGGACTGCAACAACACAGACCATCTACCTGCTCTTTCATAACGACAATCTTACTGTTTCCCCATACATAACCAGAAGTGACAACCAGTGCTGTTCTGCAGGCAGCAAGGATCCAAAGGCACTGGCGGCTATAGACATTTCAGGCCAGTAGACATTTCAACCGTCACAAGCTTACAAGTTGGCTGCCCAAGGAAACAAGTTATTTGGGTTACACATAAAGATTACCCTTCTTCCTCCTCCTCCTATTCACTGTCTTTCCCTCAGTGAATGGAGTCAACAGTTTTCAAGGTCATTTCACCATAGTTTGAATAACCTCCCTTTCATATTATGCCAGAGAGATGGATTGGCAACCACTACACAACTGAGCACATCCAGAATTAAGTATATTTTATGTCCCATTGTGTGTGTGTGTGTGTCTGTTTAAGTTACTCGTTAAAAAACACATGTGACTTCAGGTGCTCAACTTTGGCTAGTTCAACCCTGTATTTACCGTAATCACTCGCCTGGTCACCACAGGCAACAAGGAATTATACACAGACAAGTGGGCTGCTGTAGGATGGGCCAAGTTTTCCATCCCTCCAGCAGCCTGACATTTCTATGCTGGGCATGAATGAGGAGGGCATGTTTCCTCCCTCCCTCAGTCACTTCTGTTTCCATGCTGGGCTGGGAGGAAGCAAAGAGCCTTCTGCACCCAGCATGGAGACCAAAGGGACTGCCACTCCCTGAGGAGGAGGTGCCGTGCTTCCTTCTCCTACATCCCATTTACTGGGTGTGGGAGGGGGAAGCACTTTCCTCCATGCCCAACATAGAAAACAAGCCTGCAATTTGTTTTAGGGTTTGTTTTTAAAACTAGCCTGCTCTTTCCTTCTTCTTCTTCTTTTTAATTTAAACTTAGGAGTCCCTCCTCTGTCCACTCCTTTTTCTGAGTGAAATGCAGGCCTGTAAAAAAAAGGGGGAAAGGGGAAAAAAGCTGGCTAGTTACTTTTACGGGCTTATTGACAAAGCTGGGCTAGTTCATGCTCTTATTATGAGTAGTACGCTAGGCCAGGGGTGGGGAAACTTTTTAAAGTTGAGGACTGCATTTCTTTGGAGAAAGTGGAGGTGGGAATTCATACTAGCAAGGGTGGGGCTGGTGGTGAGGGGGTGACACCAAAGGTGGGGAGGGAGTACCCCCTTTTCTGTCTGCCACTCAATTATCTCCCCTTCTTTTACCCACCCACCAACGCACTCACAAACAGTAATTGGGATCGCAAGTCACATAAAGCCTGTTTCAACCTACATAATGGTTATAGATGTGCTTCGTGCTGGATACTTTTTCCTATAAAGAGATTTGAGACACTTTCATAATAATCTCATCAAGATGGTCTCAGTACTGGGATCCCGCCATTTTAATTCAATGGTGACTATTAATGTGTCAGATTGCTAAAGTGAACACACATTGAAGTCTCTTCTCAGAAATTATTAGCATCAGCAATAGCCACTTCCCACCATGTCTGTAATTAAAGAGGAACAGCGGGCTCTGCTCTTAACATGCACAGATTTATATTATGCAAGAACACCCACTCAAAAGTTCAAGTATACCCAGGAATGAGATTTCAGAAATCAGTGATACTTAATACACTTCTATCTCCAAAACACTCCACCTTTGTAACAGGATACCAGCCAGCAGGCAAACAGGTAACAGAATTTGTTCTCTCTATGACTGTTCCTATTGCATGTACTTCTCTGCATAGTAGAAGGGTGATGTAGCCCATACTACATTCAATCCTGCAATATTTTAGTAGGCAGTGCACCTTTTAGGCAGCTGGGAGTATGGCCAGCTAAAGGAAGACAGCCTATACAAGAAAGTAGGAAGTAGCAATGAGGAATGGTCTAGACAAGAACTGCTAAGTCCTGCTATTGTTGTTACTTTGGTACTTATTAAAATAAAGTGGTTGGTATCTTACTCCTGCCTTTATTACTGGATACAACAAATCCCACCTGCTCTCCCAACAGGCCTGACTGGAACATCAGCCAACATTATTAAACTTATGACTAGAATTGGACACAGTGCTCCAAATGAAGCGTCATAACACTGAATAAGCAGTGTCATTATCGTGCCAATGTATATTCAATGCTCCCGTTAACATAACCTAAAACAGCAGTGGCAGTCTGTGCACAGAACTCAGCAGACTGATCCATTGTGGTGGTAGCCTTATCCAACCTGGTCCAGACGTTTTGGATTACAACTCCCAGCATTCACTGGTCATGCAGGCTGGGGCAGATGGAAGTTGAAGTCCAAAACATATGGAGGGCACCAGGTTGGAGAAGACTGCACTATGGGAAGAGCTTGTATGCAGAAGGTCCCAGGTGCAACCCCTGGCATCTCCAGGTAGGGCTTGGAAAGACCCCATCTGAAACCTGGAGAGCTGTTGCCAAGTAAGTGTAGATAATACAATGAAAAATATTTGTCCCAGAAGTCTGCACTGAAGTTTAAGCCTCTTGCAAGACTCGTGTTCCAACCTACATAATAGGTTACCTTGCCAATAGTCATCCTAAATAAAGATATTGGTCTCTACACCTCCCTCATAAGTTACAGCTTTCATAAAGGAGCATATGAATTATTAATATATTCTCATATGAAGGAAGAATCATTTGATTCTAGCAGAAGCATTCATGCGGACATCCTGGAACTTTTCCCTGACCTGTGAACCTGGTACTGTTAACTTAAGTAACATGAGAAAAACAAGGGTGAACCTTTCCCCACCTATTCTTGCTTAAGCCAAGGAGTGTTCTCATCATGGCTAGACAAGTAGAAGGCAGCTAAGGCTGTGTCTTCTGTCACAAAATATTTCTATGGTTTGCTGTGGGAAGCAAACTTGACTTTATTACCAGTGTACTGAATTTTCTTTTGTATTCCCTTAGAGGTCCAACAACAAACTGAGGGCTTGCAGGTCAGGTATAATACTTAAACTTCCTTTAAACTTAAATCAATTACTGCTTAGCTTTAGATAGCATCTTGCTATCCCTGATTTCTGCCATGATTGCCTGTGCATTTTATTTAGCTCCTATTTAATGGGAGTTTGCTTTTATCAAGAAAAATGGGAATTAGAATATAACTAAAGGAAAATTCAAAGCAAAATCATTCAAATACAAGATAATGCAACTTAACAAGCATCTTACAAACCCTGAGGGACTAAACCAAATGACCATTAACTACTGAAGATCAAACCAGCATCCAGAAATGTGCACTAAATATGAGCCCTAAAAAATTAGTGACCAAGTGAGAAACAGCAGGGGGTTAGAAATGGCGGAAAGGGCCAAGAGAGGAACTAGGGCAGAAAGAATGCAATGCCCATCTCACGGTAAAAATTCACTGTTTGCATGTTTCAGATAAGACCTCTCCTGCCTTATCCTGGTGGGCTATGATACATCCTTTTATATCAGCATGTCAACGCTCAGAGGTGGGTTAGGCCAAGAGAGAGTGACTGAGTTGAGATTTAAGCCTGGTTCCTCGATATGCAAACTTTTCACCAGCCAATGTTTACACACCTCAGTAGGACAGCTGACAGCCCATTATTCCTCCAAGAAACTGAATGCAGCATACATGGGATTATCCCATTTTCTCTTAGCAACCTTCTGATATAGGTAAGGAGAGTGATTTGCCCATGGCTATCCGGATAATGTCATAGTTGCACAGAGATCTGAAGCTAGGTCCTTGGTCCATGTCCAACACACTGCATTACTGTACATCACATTGGCTCTCTGTATGCAGATGTCTGTCCACAGTTCATCCTGCTCAAAGAATATAGCTTCTACATTTGGAGTTCAATGCAGAAATCTAAATCAACTTTATTGAACTCCATTGTTTTTAAGCCAGACTTCCAACTGTTGCATGTTCTGGGGGAAGTTAGTTGTTTAACTGCAGGCTTAGACAAGGTTCCACTGTACAGCATATTAGAGAGCTGGCCACTCCTGACAGCCTTGTGCTAATGGAACTAAGCAAGAGGCATTTGCAATATCTCTTTGCCAGCCGCCTTTGCCATCACTGCAAGAAATACTTTTGCTGTAATGAGACACAAGGGGAAAATTGGCTAAGAAGTTCAGACTGAAAAGACCTATTAGGTTGTGAGGGGGGGAAATCCATCTTGTTGTCAATGAAGGATTAGAAATCATTCATTGCCAGGCAGTTTTATTCAAGGTGATGAGCAAGGGAGAATCATGCCAGTTTACTCATATGAAAACTTGAAATAGCGTTTTTTCATTCCCAAATAAAAAAAAAGATGTTTTCCTTCCAGAGACAGCTACGTTGAAAGTTCTATGGACTTTTCAGGAAAGCTCTGAGGTGCTGCAAGTGATTCCTTATTATACTGAGCAACTTGCACAGACTGCCAAGCAATAATCTAATATGGAAGTGGGCAACTAGCCCCAATCAGTTTTTTCTGGCTCCCAAGGTCAATCAAAAATGTTTAGGTTGTAACAGAGGTTCCGCACTAATAACTTGCATTCTGTATGCAATATGTAAATATATTTCTATGTTATCTTCTGCCTGTAGTAGATGTGGCCTATTTGCATTACACCTTTACTGCTAGGTGGTACCAACTTTATTATGGAGCCAACCACCTGTTCGCCTGGGGATAAAAACTGTGTTCACCTTTGATAAACAGTGGGCATGTCACAGAATCATAGAAAAGAGTTGGAAGGGGCCTACAAGGCCATCGAGTCCAACCCCCTGCTCAATGCAGGAATCCAGGTCAAAGCATCCCTGACAGATGGCCGTCCAGCTGCACCTTGAATGCCTCCAGATTGGGAGAGCCCACCACCTCCCTAGGTAGTTGGTTCCATTGTCTTATTGCTCGAACAGTCAGGAAATTTTTCCTGATGTTCAGGAGGAATCTGGGTTCCTGTAACTTGAACCCATTATTCCGTGTCCTGCAAACTGGGATGATCGAGAAGGGTCTTAATGAGAGCCCACTAGTTCTTGAGGCACTGAGGAAAACACTAGGAATTACAGCTCCCTTCCCAATTGGTTTATGGAAGGCGAAGGGCTGGAAAGTTTATGCAAGGTGAAGAGATATTGCATGTTCTTCAGAGTGCAGGTAGAATGAGACTGTAGACATTAAGGCCACCCTTCACAAGAAGGGAATCTAGAATTCTGTTTTAAATCTAGAAAAACTGAAACTCTACAGTTCAAACAAACAAGTAAGGCAAGTATAGCTTTATGCATATGTTAGTTTCGTCAGGAACTGTGATGAGAAGACCAAACAGAAGCCCAAAAGTGGAAAAAAGGGGTTTTTGGACAATAATAGATATGGTGATGATGCAAAATGTGTGATTTTTGTCTAATTTCTTGCATAGACATTCTGGAGCATTTCTGTCGGAAGGTGAAATGTTGGGGAAAGGGAATGTCAGGGTCATCTGGAGGCTCATGTGTATGAGGCAACCCAAAGGCTGGTTGGTCATCACCATATAGGAGGGTCCAGGGAGGCCAAGCTAGGTGGGTAGATGAGCTGAAAAGCAGGTACCGGCAGTCTGATGGCAACTTGGTCTTTACTCAAGAGACAAGATGTTCATACTAACTAGGCCAAAGTCTAAGGGAGGGAGCTGGTGGAGCTACTTTGGCCCCTTGCATCACCTGACAGTCAGTTCACCTGACACTGCCTTCTGGCCAGTTGCACTGGAGGCACCAAAACACAGAGGAAAGCAGGCAAATAACTCCCTCTTCTGGCAAGCAGATGTTATGGCTGGCTCACAGAGTAAAGCACATTGGTCTGGTCCTTTCAATCATTTGTTCTAGGCTGTTGGTGGCACCTTGCAACTTCAGCCTCAAGCTAAAGATAAACACAGAGGAGATTTGTTGCCTACTATGTATTTATACACAAGCACTCTGTATTTCAGGCCACAGCCTGTCTAATAATTATGTACAATATAAACAGAATGGAAAGCCTTGTGTTCAGTGTCTAAATATCAGGAATTTAGGAGCATATTTCTGAAAGCTATCATGGAAATCTAAAATGCTATTTCTAGTGCAGAGCTGCTGCTCACAAGGATGCAAGCAGCCGGGAACATCATGTACTGCTAACAGAGCAGGAGGACTGACTACCGCTGCTACAGTCACTTATTCAATGGCTAGTGTATTCAAAGGTGAGCTTCTCAGCAAATGTTCACACAAAATGGTGATGGCTGGGAATTTCTCACACCATCTGGGTTAAAATTTAAATGCCTCTGGCAGTTAGCCAGTGGTCTGTGGCAACCCCTTCTGGACAAGGGGTTCAGCTGTATGGCCCTTCAGGAAACTCTAGGACAGAACAGAGTTAGGCAGGCTTGTAAGATCTGTACTGATCTGCAACCTATTATGCAGCAACTTCAGGCTATATATTTAGGCTTGTAAACCGCCCAGAGAGCTTCGGCTATTGGGCGGTATAAAAATGTATTAAATAATAAATAAATAAATGAATGAAAGGGTCCTTTATGCAAATGCCTCCACTATTATAAAAAGTAAATAAAAATCCTGCAACTGTTCCATTTTTGTCCTGACCACCTCTATTCTCCAGCATCTCCACTACTGTTTGATCAAGGGGTCTGAATTTTGCATTTTGTGCAAGGGATTGATGCATTGGTGGGGAAAAGCACACTGAGAACACTCTTGGGAAAGGGGAATGCTGGAAGCCACTCCTTTGTTGGAAGGTTATATTCTATATATTTTGTCATCATCCAGCACCAATAGAACAGATTTACATCAGCATATTTCTAAACCTTGCATTCTGAAAGCAAAGTAAATCAGTTGGAAATGTTCAGCGTTTTGGGGCCCGGCCTTTACATACAGTGAAAAACAAGAGAACACACAATTTAACATCAAATTTGTAGGCACCAGCACCTGCTGATGAAAGCCCACAGGCAAGAGAATTCTGCTCACCACCTTGGTGGGCTTAATATGACTTCACCAAGGATCAGCCCTGATCAGTTCTTAATGCCAGGACTTGGCTCTAGTATACAAATAAGAGAGTACATTTGTGTATGTATACAGGGCTTTTCCTCACCACCAAGTAACCACTTCCCCATCTCCACATATCTGTAATGCAGGGTGCAGAGGGCTTCCAGCATAGAAAGTGTCTTGAGACAGGAGGACTTGAAACATAACATCTCCTATTTTAGAAATAAGCTAGTTGGTTCCTGAATATAGTTTGTCTTCAAGTTTGCTACTGCATTTATAATCAGAAAAAACACCAATTTTTGCCAGTACATTAATTTTACCAGCCTACTATCCAAAAGGGAAACATGACACCTTGTTTTTCAAAAGGTAGTGACAGGTCTGTCCACACCTGTGTCACATTACAGGAGTGTAGAGAGGGGCTGGATTAGTGCCCCTTTCATGGTGCTGCGAACAGGTGTGTGCGGGTAATAAGGCTAACACAAGGCCCATTGTATGGCTTCTGCTATTCTTCCACATCCCAGTGGAAATGAGATTTCAAAGGAATGGAACAGGTTATATGAAGTAAAATTCACAGGCCAAAAAATCTGCATGGATCATAGTGTTTCTTCCTGCCATCCCATTTCCGTGCTCTTTCCTTTGCTGCTCTTGTAGCTCCCCAAGAGCTTGCTGCACTAGCCTTGGGGGAGGGGGGGATCACTGCTGTACTTACAAGTCATCATCGTAACTGTTGCGGGCAGTTAGGAATTTGAGGGGGTGGGAGGGAAGAAGAGCGAGAGAGACTAAAATGGGGTAAGGAGAGCTGAAATTTCTGTGCACAAACAGCTCTGCTCTTTCCGCTCATTAACTTGTACTTTGGCCAATTCTGTATTAAGGTTTTGAAAACTGACTTCTTAATCGCTTCCTTTAGAAACGTAGTCTGTGAGATAGTTTGCTGCCTGCAAAAAAAAGCAGCCATTTAGTTTATCAGCCAGAAGTAGCATCTCCTCCAAGTTGGGTCCCCACAAACGCTTTTCATTATTCCACCCCCTTCACATTTAAGTTAGCTCCTCTTATTCTGGATTCCCAACTTCTCCGCACTTCAAAGAAAGGCTACATACAATGAAGGAAACTGCCTATGCAGCCCATGGGCTACAGTTAGAAAACTGGCAGTTTCTTCTTTTTTTTAATGGAAAAACGAAGTGCTTTAGTTTTCAGAGTTTTGGAGTACATCTTGTGAACACAAGGGCAGAGTTATTAGCATTCTGCAACTGCCTACTGAACATACCACCTCAGTGTTTCCAAAAAGTATTTGATACCAAGGGCAATTTCTTGGATTAAAACTGGAGTCACACTTCACTCTCCATTTGAAAAGGGTAATCCCCCCCCTTTGATCAGCTCCCAGACCCAGATAGTATTATCTTCCATCCTCCTCCTACTCTATTCATAGATTTCATAGACAGAGTTGGAAGGAGCCTACAAGGCTATCAAGTCCAACCCCCCTGCTCAATGCAGGAAACTAGAGGAGGGGGTCTCCCATCCAAGTAACAACCAGGCTTGACCCTGCTTAGCTTTCCACGCTCAGACAAGCTGAGCCAGCGTAAACCACAGGCCTATATTCCATCAGTCCATGCTTTCTAGGCAGTGATGATGATTGCTCTTCTGAGTTTCCCCAAGCCTCTCTCAGTTGCAGTGTGGGATGCATCAGTGAATCCTAATGGATCGTTCCTCCCATGACTTGGGGGTGATGATTTCTGCCCAGAGTTTGGGGATTTCTGTACTATGTGAGGGAATATTTAGGTTTCTTTAAACTTTTTCAAACACACAAATATACAAACTCTGAGTTCCCCCTTAGTGATGAAAGCATGGGGGTGGGGAGAGATTGGGCAGGCATTCTCCAAATATAATATTCCTTTAGGAGCCTAATATGTAAAACTCATCATCATAATGTAGATACCAAAGAAACTCTCATTTCTAAAGAAAGGCTAAAAAATGCTTCCCTGCCATGTCATTACATCAGAGTACTGAGGATTTGAACGTTTTGATATTTAGCCAAACTTTAACATACAGTCATGCCTTGGATTGAGAGCAAAATTCGTTCCGGAAACGTGCTTGTAATCCAAAACACTCTTATATCAAAACGAAAGGGCCCCCCAAAAAAAATTTGTACAGAGATTTTTAATTTAAGCCGTACTACAGTACTTGTATTGCAAGACGTCACTTGTATATCAAGTAAAAAAAATTTAAATAAATATTTAAAAAATTGCTTGTCTTGCAAAATGCTCTCAAACCAAGTTACTTGCAATCCAAGGTATTACTGTATAATATAGAAAACAAGGACTCTGGCCCAAGCACAAGGAAGTACTTCATACAATGTACAGTTAACTTATGCGGTTCGCGGCCACACTGCAGCGATTGTCAATTATCCAGTTTTCTTGAAAAGTAAATCCATCGAAGTTCATGGAGGATATGTCTCACAACTCTCAGCCATTATAATGATCTAAATTTATCTCTAGGTCACCTTTAAGGGTGGAACCCTTAAATAAAACCTCCAAATCCAAAGGTAGTATATGCCTCAACAGCAGTTACTGTAGATGGCCATTGCCTTCAGACCCTGTTTGTGGGCTTTCTAGAGGCACCTTGGGGCCACTGATGGAAACAGGGTGCAGGATTAGTTCTATGATCCAGGACGGTTCTTATGTCTTGAATTTTCTTCCAGTGATTATAGCAGCACCCTCTGGAGGCTAACACACTGTGGATTTAGTGTAATATCTACAGCACAGAAGACTTGTTAATTGCCTTATACTGTAATTTTGTAGAAAATCAGCTTCATATTAAATACTATTAGAAAGGCTTCTTAAAAGACTAAAGGGCGGCCATAATTATTATAAGTGGCATTTAAGGGGCAACCTTTTTTGATTACTTTATTTTATAAATGCTAATATTACAAGTTATAGGAATATATATTATAAACATAAACCATCTTTCAAAAATGAAAAAGGTTCTAAACCAAATGATAGATTATTAAACTTCTAGAACAGAGAGAGGGGAAACATGTGGCCTTCCAGATGTTGTTGGACTGCAACTTCCATCATCCCTCATGGTTGGCTATGCTGGGTATGGCTGATGGGAGTTACAGTCCACCAACATCTGGAGGGTCACAATTCCCAGAACACAAAATCTAGCAAAACATTCATTATGTTCATGAAGCCCCGCAAGTAACTGTAATCTTATGCAAAACTCTTTCCATCATACCTACATTATGATGATGAGTTTTACATCATCATCAGGCGATCACTCGTGACCGAGTAAGATTGAATGCCTGCCCAATCTCTCCCCACCCCCATGCTTTCATCACTAAGGGGGAACTCAGAGTTTGTATATTTGTGTGTTTGAAAAAGTTTAAAGAAACCTAAATATTCCCCCACATAGTACAGAAATTCCCAAACTCTGGGCGGAAATATTTGATAATTCCACTTGAGGGTGATGCAATGACATCACCCTCAAGTCAGGGCAGAGGAAGAAAAGGGGGAAGCAGCCATGAGAAAGAAGAGAGTGATTCGGCAGAGCAGACACTTCTCAAAGCCCGTGGACTCTGAGGAAGTCACTACCGGGGCAAATGTTTTGAGTTTCTGGCGCATGGGGTCGAGGAGTGGGAAGGAATGGATGGACGAGGAAGCTTGTTTGAACTAAGGGGGGATGAGGGTGGCACCTCTAGTTTGTGTGTGTACTTTTTTTAACCACCACCACCACCCCGCAGCTGAAGCTTCCTACTAAAACGGTAACGCCAGGATCTACCACAAGTATGCATTTTTCACAACAAAGGGGGGGGGGAGTGCAAGCCTATGCATTTTACTCAGAAGTATGTTCCATTATGTTCAATGGGGCTCATTTAAGCACATTTCTCATTTGAAAATGGACAGTGGATAGGAAGGAGGATCCCAAGTACTATTTATCTTAAACACCCTGTGAAGCTGAGTGCATCCTAAGCATTTCACCCAGAAGCAAAAGAAGGTGCAGGGCTGTTGAATAATTATGGGCAGTGATTCCGTTCTAAGAGTCCCTGTGCCACTGATATCACAACATGGTGCAAGAAGGCAGTCTTTCCACATCACTACCACCATCACATGGTGGCTTCTCTCGCTGCCTCCTTATTCCCAGGGCCAATGTTAGGGTTACCCTCCAGCAGCAGGAGGCTCACAGGCTCTGCAGTTCTCTGAGCCTGCTATACCAGGTCTATCTGTACTCTCTTCTAATCGGACCTGTTCTGCATACACAAGAGCAGGGCTCTCCAACCTCGGGTCCCCAGATGTTGCTGGACTACAGCTCCCAGCGTACCCAGCCAGCATGGCTAATGGCAAGGGATTCTGGGAGCTGTAATCCAGCAACACCTGGGGACCCAAGGTCGGCGAGCCCTGGTCTAGAGCATACTGACAACATTTCCAAGCTTTTCTGTATCAGGCTATGGTAGGGGAAAGTGTTTTGATTTTGGCTATTTCACTACCACCCCAGCCCCTGAGCCTATATATCTCAAATGTTTGTCTTTCGCCCACTTTTTTGTATTCCTGCAACTCCAAGCAATGTATAAGATATAAATGCCCCTCCCTTGCTTGAAACAAAAGGCAGAATCTGTTATGCTCTTAAGGGCCAAGACATGGGATAGTTTGCTCCCGTTTAGTAAGTTAAACAGCTTTAAAAAGTTGGGACATAACATGCCAGAGTCTAGGCAAGAGACGACACGAATATTCATGAGTTCAGAGTTGTGACTTGCATATGCAAGAAGAGGGTAGGGGAATTTAGAAACTCATAATAAAATCCAGTTAGGTGAAAAGAAAGGTACCGGTAAATATTTAAAATTTCTAGGGATAATCATCCAGATGCAACAAATGATGGTTACCTTTTTAGAATACACTCCAAATACAAAGCAAAACTTGTAGCCGTCTAAAGGACAGTGGTGTTTTCAATGGCAAAGCTAGAGTCTCAAGCATTCACTCTCTAAGCAGCCCTCCACTCTGGCATGCTAAGACAAAGCCCTTAAAAAAATGGAACAGGCCATCAGCTAAGTATACAAGACTAAAAGGATGAAGGAAGCCTTCATGAATATTTATGACTGTCTGCTGCAGAGGAGCCAAGAAAGGAAGCTACAGAGTGGGGTGAAATGGCATGAAATAATGAGAAATGACATTCACCTAGCAGATGAGTATCCTCAAAACAGAGAAAATGCTGCACACACAGTGACTACTAGAGGGAGAAAAAAATCAGCCCAGCTTAGTCCAAAGTAGTACACGAATACTAAAAGAGAACAACCTCCATCTCAGACTTAGACACAGGGGAAGCCTTCATTCTGCAGGCTTTTATGAAACAGTTACTGCCACTTTGTGTCAGATAGCGCTCGAGCAGGCAATGGTAGTCTAGTGATTTTTATATGGGTTTTGGCTTTGTTTGTGCTGGCTGGCTATTTTAGATGGTAGTCTGGGTTTTGATGGTTTTAGTCATCTTTATCAAATTGTATTTTAAACAGGAATTGTGAACTGACTTGGGATTTCACTTTTAGGAATGAAAGGGAGGCTACATTTTTAAAATTATAAGTCACCGTTCAGATACAGTAATACCTTGGATTGCAAGTAACTTGGTTTGAGAGTGTTTTGCAAGACAAGCAAATTTTTAAATATTTAATATTTTTTTTACTTGATATACAAGCGACGTCTTGCAATACAAGTACTGTAGTACAGCTTAAATTAAAAATCTGTACAAATTTTTTTGGGGGGATTTCGTTTTGATATAAGATTGTTTTGGATTACAAGCACGTTTCCGGAACGAATTATGCTCTCAATCCAAGGCATGACTGATTTTTTAAAAACCCACATAGAATCATAGAAAAGTAGAGTTGGAACGGGCCTACAAGGCCATCGAGTCCAACCCCCTGCTCAATGCAGGAATCCAGGTCAAAGCATCCCTGACAGATGGCTGTCCAGCTGCACCTTGAATGCCTCCAGAGTGGGAGAGCCCACCACATAATGCTGTGCTCTTACATAATATATATTTTACACAGATTCATATACTTTTGATCAAGTTACATGTTTTTACATGATCTGGGTTAATTTTTTTTATTCTCGACAAGGAGCATTGCAGTTGGACGGATTCCCCATTTATACATGATAGACAGAAATGCAATCTTACACAGCCAGGCCAGGCATGGAAACCATCTTCCTCCTAAGGCAAAACCAAGCACTTCACAACTACTGCTTACATCACTCCCTCCAATAGTGAACTCAGATGATGAGTGTTGACAGGCCTGGAGCCAAAACAGGGCCACTAAGAAACAAGAGGGAGATATCAGCATGCTCAGGGTAATCCTGAGGTTTGCAGAAGTACAACAAACGGGACAACGGGACTACTCTCTGTAGTCCCGCTGTCATGGACAGATCACTACCTGGTGGGGTTTAGACTTGCTGGCTCTCAGAACTTCTGCAGGGGTGGAGGGCCGATTAAGACGGTCTGCCCCAGGAGGCTGATGGATCCAAATGGTGTCCTGATGGCTCTTGGGGAGTTTCCTGGTGCCTCGGCAGGCGATTCTGTCGAAGCCCTGGCCAATCTCTGGAATAGAGAAATGACCAGGGAGGTGGACACAATTGCTCCTGAGTGTCCTCTCTCACAAAGTGGAGCCACACCAGCACCCTGGTTTTCTAGGGAGCTGGTGGCGATGAAACAAGTGAGACGGCGACTAGAGCGTCATTGGCGGAAAACTTGAGAGTGAATCCGATCGAACACAGGCTAGACAGAGCCTATTTGAAGGCCTACTCTGTGGCAATATGAGCAGTAAAAAAACCATTTTTTTCTGTCACTATTGCGTCTGCAAAGAGCCGTCCTGCGGAGCTGTTTCGGGTGGTATGGGGTCTTTTACACACTAGACCACAAGAAGAGAACTCAAACCTTTTGACAGCCCGCTGTGAACAATTTGCCCAGCACTTTGCAGACAAAGTCACTCGGATCTGCTCTGACTTGGATGCTATAGTTGATGTAGACACAGTGGATGTAACTTTGGCTCCTGCTTGTCCAGTGTTGTTGGATACTTTTCAATTTGTACAGCCTGAGGATGTGGACAGGATCCTTGGAGACGTGAGAGCCACCATGTGTTCTAGATCCTTGCCCTTCCTGGCTCATAAAGGCAGCCAGAAGGGGACTGACCAAGTGGGTAACTGGAATGGTCAATGCCTCCAATTGTCAAGGCAGGGTTCCAGCCTGCCTGAAGGAGGCAGTGGTGAGACCGTTGTTGAAAAAGGTTATGGGACAGAAACTACTTTGGCTACCTTGGTAGACAACTTACGCCAGGAACTAGACAGGGGGAGTGTGTCCCTGTTGGTTCGGCTGGACCTCTCAGCGGCTTTTGATACCATCAACCATGGTATCCTTCTGGGCTGCCTCGCTGGGGAGGCTCTGTTTTACAGTGGCTCCATTCCTTCCTGGAAGAGCGGACCCAGAAGGTGGTGGGACTTCTGTTCAACTCCCTGGCTGTTGGCTTGTGAAGTTCCTCAGGGTTCTGTTTTGTCCCCCATGCTCATGAAGCCGTTGGGAGAGGTTGTCCGGAGTTTTGGGGTTCGGTGTCACCAGTATGCTGATGACAACCAGCTCTATTTCTCCTTTCCGTCCAATTCCAAGGAAGCTGTTGCTGTGCTAAACCGGTGTCTGTCGGCAGTAATGGACTGGATGAGGGCAAACAAATTGCCAGCACAATCGTAAAGGCAAGAAACTTATTAAAAAATGAGAGCAGAGATTCACTCAATCATGTATCATCATCATGTCACTGAAGAGGACCACCCCCAGGTACCATCAGAATCATAACCTAACTCTCCTCAAGAGACACATTTGCCCAGTTTCTTGGCTGGAACTTTCGAAAAAGTTTATACAATAACTGAGCCAGATGCCCATCTATTATGATGGCTGGAAAGCATGTAGCTGTTAAGGAAGGCTTATATGCCGTAGGGACCCCTAGTTAGTGCAAGATGTTTGCACTTACTACAGATTCCCTGTTGCCAGGGGCTGTGCCAACCTGCATCAGGAGTCAAGGATAGGTTTTGCCTTCATACCCCACCCGCAGAATATCACTTTTCTCTATAAAAACAAGTGATGCAATTCATTTATATGGCAGGGAAAAATGGGATGATGTCAGGCCAAGACTGACACCCCTGGAGTTTGGAACAAAGGGAAGGCTTTGCCTTCTTTCAACTGTATCCCAGATTACAGCAGACTTACTTGGTCCCACTGAACTCAATGGGGGACACCAAGAACAGAGCCTGCTCCTATAGTGTGATGGAACCCAGACACTTGTTTTAATACATATACAATTCTGGTTCACATTTTTAATGGGATTTGCCTAACCCAAATTTCCTACATTCCAGGCGGAAGAAATGAAAGTTTTAAAATCTGTTGTCCGGTGCAATTTCCTTCCTGTTCTTATCTGGGAATAACAGTGCACATTTCCACTGCCAATGTATACAGATGAACTTCAAAAGAATGCTGAAATCTTTGGTCACTGACTTATAACATACATCAGCCTACCTATGCAGTCTTCTGTGCAACTGAGGGCTTACCACAAAGCAGGCTCCAAATGCAGATAAGCTTGAAGAGGCAGCTGATCCTATGCTTAGTTCCAGGCAGTCTGTCAGGTGACAGCTAATGTAAACAAGCTCTTTCATGTCTGCTGGTGGTGCATTCCTAGGAGTGTTCCTCTGGCTTAGGAACAGCAGCAAGTTTATCACCTCCGCATTGGCCAGAGGTTGAGCAATTAGTAGTCAGATCACACCTTATAGAAGGGATGACTGGGAGAAGATGCAGTGTGAATTGGAAAGATGCTTCTATTGTATTATGGTCTCTTGGAATCTTCACCTTCTGCCCTAGTCAGGGATGCATGTATTCTGGGGACCCAGAATGTCAAAACTGCCTTGAGGTTTCATTGGGTAGAGAGGCAGAGTTCAAACAGAAATTAAATTAAAATTTAAATCTATATTCAAAATAAGGCAAACTTGGTTTTAATTTATCCTGTTTTTATTTCAATTTTAAAATTTATTGTTTTTGTAAACTGCCCTGGGAATATGATTGAAGGGAATATAAAAAACTAAAATATTAATCTTCTTAATTTTATTGAGCATCCACGGTTTACATTTGAAGAATACAGAATCTTTTGGAAACGATATTAAGTATAGGCAGCAAGGAAGGGTGTAATACCAGTTTTTAAAAAGGGATCCAGGAAATTATAGGCCAGTTATTATAATCTCTGTTCAGGTAAAATGGTAGAAAGCATTACTAAAGATAAAATTATCAAGCCTGTAGAAAGAGAAGTCTTGCTAAAGAAGAATCAGTTATGATCACTGCAGCTCAAAAGATATTGTAGAGCTGGAAAAAGGGGCCTGGAGCAACTTCCGTATAGGAAAAGGTTACAATCTTGGGGCTATTTCATTTATGTGGGGGGAACACAATCTGGATGTATACAATTATACATCCTGAATTTGGAGGTTCAGGACATATACAAGAAAGTCCTTCACACAGCACATAGTCATACTATAAAATTCACAACCACAAGATCTAGTGATGGCCACAACTTGGATGACTTAAAAAGGGGATTAGACACATTAATGGTGAAGAAGGCTATCAACGGCTACTAGTCATGATGGCTATATATTACCATAAATATGAGGAGCAGTATGTGTAGGGATTGGACCCAACACCTCTGCAGATGCGCCTCAAGACGACATGGGAACGGATTCTTTTTTTTTTTAATTGAATTTTTAACATATATATAACAATCAAACAATAAACAAAATCTCCAATCTATTACATAGACTGCAATAAACCAGAATAAAATAACCCCCCCCCCCAAATTAGAATTTCAAAAGAACAAAACCAGCTGGGCGCCCTTTCCAAAGTCTTTTTCATCCACAAAGTAGTCAATCCTGTGATAGGTAAGTATTTGAGATATGATGAACTGATGTTAGCTAAGTTGTCCTTGTTCTATTGTGGTTTCTTCTTCAATGGGAACTGATTCTGAGTCAGACAGGGAGGGGGAAGGTGTTGTGGAGGCGCCAAGGGTGTGGGAGCAGAAGATCAGCAAGAATCATCAGCAAGAATCATCAGCAAGATCATCAGGCGATCACTCGTGACCGAGTAAGATTGTCTTCCAGGATAAAAGGAGGAAATTCTAAAGAGGATTGTGTAGACTCTAGCGATGGGTCCGTAAGTGACTATGGAGGCCAATTCTAGATCCACACAGCTTCCCACAGTGAGGACACAGGTTACCAGATGGAAGATGGTCCTGTAAAGGATTCGTTTGACGTGCTTTTCGCTTAGCACGTTTCTCCCTTCCACCTTGCACTCGGGCTTCTTCAAAGTCCATGGAACCTTTGTGAAAGGCCAACCTCCATTTAGATCGTTCATGCGCCAGAGCTTCCCAGTTTTCGATGTTTATATTGCATTTTTTTAGATTAGCCTTATGAACATCTTTAAACCTCTTATATTGACCACCGATATTCCGCTTTCCATCCTTGAGTTGGGAATAAAGTAACTGCTTTGGGAGACGGCAGTCAGGCATTCGAACAACATGACCGGTCCACTGAAGTTGGCGTTGAAGGATCATTTTTTCAACGCTAGTAGTCTTTGCTTCTTCCAGTATACTGACATTTATTCGCCTATCTTCCCAAGTAATTCGCAGGATTTTCCGGAGGCAACGTTGATGAAATCTTTCAAGGAGGTGGAAGTGACGTTTATAGATACAGTCATGCCTTGGATTGAGAGCATAATTCGTTCCGGAAACGTGCTTGTAATCCAAAACACTCTTATATCAAAACGAAATCCCCCCAAAAAAATTTGTACAGAGATTTTTAATTTAAGCTGTACTACAGTACTTGTATTGCAAGACGTTGCTTGTATATCAAGTAAAAAAAAATTAAATCAATATTTTAAAATTTGCTTGTCTTGCAAAACGCTCTCAAACCAAGTTACTTGCAATCCAAGGTATTACTGTAGTCCATGTTTCGCAGGCATACAATAAAGTTGGTAATACAATGGCTTCATAAACCAGTGTTTTGGTCTTCTTACAAATATCCCGATCCTCGAACACTCTATGTTTCATTCGAGAAAACGCGGCACTTGCGGAGCTCAAACGATGCTGAATTTCACTGTCGATGTTAGCTGAAACAGAAAGATAGCTGCCAAGATAGAGAAAATGATCGACATTTTCCAGTATTGTCCCGCCAAGCTGGATAGATGGCATCACCAAGGGGTTAGCTTTCACTTGCTGATGAAGCACTTTGTTTTTTTTTTATGTTAAGTGAGAGACCAAGTTTTTCGTATGCTTCTGCAAAAGCATTTAGGATAGTTTGGAGATCATCCTCTGAATGTGCGGAGGCCACATTATCATCAGCATACTGAAGTTCCACAACGGTTGCAATTACCTTACTTTTTGCTTTCAGCCTGCTGAGATTAAAAAGTTTCCATCTGTTCGATATATAATTCCCACACCAGTGGGAAGTTTCCCCTCGACAAGATGTAAAATCATGGCGATGAAAATAGCAAATAATGTTGGGGCGATAACACATCCCTGTTTAACAGCTGATCCCACTTTAAATGGAGCACCATGAGAGCCGTTGTTGTCCAAAACCGTTGCCGTCATGTTGTCATGGAGAAGTCGCAAGATATTCACAAATTTATTGGGGCATCCAATTTTCATAAGGATAGTCCAGAGAGCTGTTCGGTCTACAGTATCAAAGGCCTTAGCCAAATCGATAAATGCCATATAAAGGGGTTGATTTTGCTCCTGGCATTTTTCTTGGAGCTGACGTGCAGTAAAAATAATGTCTACTGTCCCTCTAGAGGGGCGGAAACCATATTGAGTCTCAGGGAGGATCTCTTCTGAAATAGATAGAAGACGGTTTGCGAGAATCCTAGCAAATATTTTACCTGCGGTAGCTAAGAAAAAAATGCCCCGATAGTTTCCACAGTCTGTTCTATCACCCTTCTTAAAGAATAGCAGAGATGGGGAACCCCAGCTGGCGACTAATCTTTCAGAGGGCAGCCAAGCTGGGCCCTCTGAATCTGTGGAAATACAGGCTCTTAACAAAGAGGAGGAAGTGGGAATACGAGATGCAAGAGTTAGGCTTCGGATGAAAAGGGAGGGGCAACTCAAAGAGCCTCGCAGCCAGGGAGATGACCCTTTGGAAAAACCCACCTGGCGGGAAGGACTTGGTAGCCTCAGCTTGAGAAGGGCAAGCAGTAATAGACCATGTCAGTTTCATGACCACTCTCTTTCATGATGCTCTCACTAACTGAAGCTTATGAGATAAGTGTGTTATATGAAGCCTATCTGGAACTTTTGTCTCTTTTGGCTGCAAGATACTGTCTGGAGCCCAAGGCAATGCTTACTTGTGTGTGCAGTTTGCATAATAAAGGTAATTGACTAGAAATGACAGCTTGACTAGAAAGAGCCATGGGCCGGGCACAAGATAGTATGCCTCTTTGCTGGGAATACAAGTGGGGGGCGGGCTGGGAATACGAGTGTATATGGGGGGGCAAGGGGGCTGCTGCACTACGTCCTACTTGTGGGCTTCCATGTGCATCTGGCTGGATACTGTGCAAACAGGATGCTGGACTAGATAGGCCTTTGGTCTGATCCAGCATGGCCCTTATGTTCTTAAATACTTCTTCACACCATTGGCTACCACAAGGTGTCCTGATCAGTAGCATGGGGTGGAACATTTTCCAGTGCTTTATTTTTTCCACAGAAATTTTTCTGTTTTTCATACATCCATTAGTAAAAATGAATGTATGCCAATTGCAATTACAATGTTAGGCAAGCGTGGCAATTTCAAAGTTATGTTTTTCAGGTGATTATCCTTAGCAAGTACATGAGAGAATACTTATACTTCATTAAAATGCACATATGTCTTAGAGTGAAATGGAACTAACAAATAGTGACATTGAAGCTGAAGGCGCCCCAACAATCTTAGTGGAAGAGAGCTGAACTCTGTTGAAACAGATGAGTGGTTGCGAGCATATCAAATTTTCTGGAAAACCCACATCACCGGCCATGATGGCCACCAACTTGGATAGTTTTAAAAAGGAATTAGACTGAGAGCATGTATCCGGTTGGTGATATCTTTACTACTAGAAATCTTCATTCCCCCACTCCAACTCATTAGCCAACCTCAGTGCCTCATCCAAGGTAACAGGTTTTGCTAAATGAAGCTGCATTCCTATTTCTCCCCTTAAGACATGCCACAAAATGACACCTCGGATAAAGGATTCTGAATCTCAAGAAGGCAAATCTGGTCATGCCTTCATCCCAAGTCACCTCAGAACACAAGCAGGTTCATAAGACTCCTCACTCCTTTCCTATCTACAGGCAAGTAAACTGCCCAGGGAGCCTTTTGGCTGATGGGCGGTAAATAAATATAATGAATGAATGAATGAATAAATAAATAAATAAATAAATAAGTGTAGAGCTGTGTATACCATTCACCTGAGGCTGCTGGTTCCAGATATTCTCTGAGGGCAGTTATTACTTGTCCATAATTGATTGATTGATTGTATTTATGAATTGCCCACCTGGCCGGCAAACCGGCCACTCTGGGTGATGTACAACATGATAAAATATAAAATACATTTTAAAAGGTGGGGTATAAACATAATAAATAAATAAAACAGTATAAATTTTTAACATCTTAACCCACTCCATATTCCCTCCTGAATAGCCATGTTTTTAGTAATAATTCTGTTTTATTTCAAGTCTCAATCCCAAGTAAGCTTCCCTGGCTTTTCCTTGCAACAGTAACCACATAAATCTTGTTTTCACTCCTTCATTCTAGCCTCAGTGGTCTACTCCAATTGCTGAAGCCAATCAAACCATGCATTCTACTTGAGATCAGCACAGGAGCAACAACTCCCCCATTCCCTGCCTGCTGCCTCCGGATTGTATCCAATATTATTCTAAGTCCCATTCATATCAATGAGTCTACTCTAAGTAGGCCTAACATTGAGTACAACCCCCTGCATCTCTTCTTTCTTCTCAGTGCTGCAACTAAATAACTAGCCCATCTGTACCACCAAAAATTTGTCACAGTCTTACAGAACTAAGAGCACTGTGTAGGTATTAGGTTTAGTGTTCAAAATGAAAACACATTCACAGCAAATTTGACTCTGAGGTAAACACAAGTAGAATTAGCCATCTCTTAAACCCATTCCCACCCAGCTAATCCCCTCTACCCTTCATCCTCTTCCCTTCTCCCAACTGTCAACCAACCAAATTCCCATCACCACCCAACTGTCATTCCATGCTCCCTTCAACTCCAAATAACTAACACGCCCCTCGCACTTATTGTAACATTCCATAGTTCAAGCGATCTCCTCTCCACTCCAAGCACAAACCTCAAACATGGTTCAGTACACAGGTATTCATATCCTTTCATATTTTAGTAACAAGGGGCCAGAAATGTTAGGAAACGGTTTTGATTTCTTGAGTAAAGTGGAAAATATTTCAAGGAACATGCTTTTTTCCAGAGCCTGAGGACTTGCAGCTATTAGGTTTTCCCCAAAGATAAGAAAAAGAGCTCATGGGCAATTACAGGCAACAAATGCTAGACGTTAAGGCTCCAGAGCACCTCTGAGCTGCACCTGCCACTGCAACGTTAAACATTACTTCCATAGCAATTCACACCTGAGATGCAGGTAAGTATTTTAGCAATAGCTTCACTTGCCCTTAAGACATTTAGGGAGGATTCTGTTGCTCAAAGGACTATCTCAAGAAAAAGTTAACACAGAAGACTCATTCCAATGTAAGTTTAAAAAGTTAAGTATTCACTTAAAAAATGTTCTCTGAATGAAAACTCTTTAGTCTGCCCTTAATTATTAAGCACCCAAGGCTTATGGAAATATAAGTAACCAAGTGTTAACTCTCCTCCTTTTTCAAACACACACACACACACACACACACACAGAGAGAAGAATTCACAGAAGAATCTGACCAGAAATAGCCACACCAAGCACCATTCCTCTCAGGAGATTCCCTTTGTAATACACCTAAGATTCAAATGCCACAATAGCAAGCACGAAGAGGCATTTTTAGAGATGGAATCACAAAACTTGAAAATTACTTCAAGGTTTGCTTTGTGGTGGTTCTCAGATTATACTGCAACACTAGCGAAGGAGAATGATACTCGCATGTGAAATTTAGAATTAGTTTAACTAAAACTCAGTATAATCTTTTCCCCCCCTTGCAAATAAACATTTTGGCATAAAGCTGCATTCAGAAGACATTTCCGTGCATACTACTCTGAAAGAAAGGCACTGCCACAGCATGTGCCCCACAACAGAACGTGAAGATCCACATTTAGTACCCATGTTAAGAAGCTAATACAGACAGTTTCAAGACAGACAAGTTCTGTTCAGGCAATCGTCCGAACGCAGGAGGGCCAAAAGTGTGTGCAGGGCCAGGGACACCGGCCGCCCTCATGAGGCAGGGTTCCTGACTGGGCAGAAGCTTCTACGAGTGTTCAGCTAAACATGTTTAGAAACCCTTTTCAGACCCTCACACTGAGTGCACAAAGGTCTAAAGAGGTGCCCATGTGTGCGGGGCTGGAGCTTGCATGCCCCCCCCCGCCCCCTACACACTTTTAGCCCTTGTGTATTCCAGCAAATGCCTGGATAGGGCTGTCAGATACTTCATATCCTCCCAGCCACAGAAACACCCATCTATTTGTTTTTGAGAACCTACATGAGGTGAAGGAGAGGATTGGGGGATACTCCTGGGAAAGGTAACAGGTTGCTTACCTGCAACTGTAGTGGTCACCTGTGCAGTCACACATGGGGTTCTGGGCTGAGCAACATTCAGACCCTTTACAGAAGTTTTCTGGTGTGGGGACCTGCCATAAGTAACAGTGAGGGCCGGACCTGCCATAAGTAACAGTGAGGGCCTCCACAGTCACTTACGGACCCATCGCTAGAGTCTACACAATCTTCTTTAGAATTTCCTCCTTTTATCCCGGAAGACAATCTTACTCGGTCACGAGTGATCGCCTGATGATGATGACCACTGCCTTCCTGCTCAATTCGTTTCAAACAATGTTGCTGCAGTGGTCCAAATAGTTCTTCACTCTTGCAGCATAAGCTAGAACGTATTTCCCCCCCTTCTTTTGTTGTTTATAGGATATTTCTCTTCCTACTGCAGCTTGTCTTTGTGCCCACGCACTTACTATGGTACCATGGGCCTCATTTACTGAATGAAAAGGGTAGGGATGGCTCAGCCTTGCCCCACCTGCTGCCCTCCAGATGCTTTGGACTACAACTTCCAGCATTCCTATTGGCCATGCTGGCTGGGGCTGAGGGGAGCTAAAGCACAAAACATCTGGAGGGCACCAGGTTGGCAAAGGCTGGGATGGATGAATCTGTCAATTTTGTTTTCTCTGCCATTTCTCATTTCCCCCCCCAAAATGGGACTAGGACAGGCACCTAGGACAGTTGTAGATTGCAGGTAGGCAACAAGGGAGTGGGATGGACAGGTGATGCTTCCCTCTTGGCTGCTTTCTGGGGGACAAAGTGGCAAACTGTGTGGCTTACACTTCTACTGTTGTAGCATACAGCACAGTACTCTCATATTAAGACCATGATTATCTTCTTAAACGTTTGTTCATTGCTGGTGGTAGGTCACACTTAAAACCTTGTCACTGGAAGGTATTGACTGGGTTTGCACAATCATTGCAGCCCACTGTGACTTATTTAGGTGGCTTATTGTTTATTATTTAAGCCACAGTAGGTTGTGGCATATGCCACCCACCCTTTTGAATATTCAAGCCATGGCCAGCAATCACCGTGCTTATCGTGTCATCCAAACCCGTCAAGGGTGGCTTATAGGAGAGTTGAATAAATAACCCTTGCATAACACATGGGCTGTTTTAGGGTGTGCATAACACGATAAGCCACGGTGACCGCCCGCTGTGGCTTGAATCAGTAATGCCTGTTTGGGGTGTCTTTTGTAGATTCCAACAGTCCTAGAAAGAAAGAAGCACATTATCCCAGGTGTCTACAAAGTAATTTTTGCCCCCACCCCCAGCAACTACTCACACCTCCCTGGGAAGAGATGTCTAAGATGGCAAATCTGTATGTCTTTCAAAGTCTTAGTTCTATAGTAGCAAGAACCTAAATCCTGATGTCCTGCCTTCTACCTATAACAAGTAAGGTAGAATCTCAGCATCAACATTCCCCCTTACAATTGTTGCTCAAGCTTGGGAAATGAGGAGTAGGAGCGATGCAATTGGACAGACCTGAACAGACAAGCATCTCTAAACCATGGATTGCTTGTTGTATACCTGGAAGCTCTAAAAACTATGGTAGACACTCATCATGGTTCAGTGGGATATCTGAAATGGATCCACATGATTAATGTGGAGGAAGGGGGGGGCTGGCTGACCTGCCACACCCCCACCCTTTCCTACCCAAAGGACCCAAGACCCCCAGAGATCTCAAGGTACCAGATTGCCAGTCTCAACTGTCTGCAATCCTACTTGAATCTCTGTTCAGGGACTTGCCTTTGTCTATAACCTGGATTTAGTTACTAAACCAAGCAGAGCAATCCACAAACACCATGTGGGGTAAAACCAAGAAAGGTTTATTCTGGTAGCATTTTACAACAAAAGGTGGGAAATGAGAGAAGCACAAAATGGAGAGACACTTTGGTACAAAGTAAAGCTGCAAAGTAACAAAACCTGATTCCTTAATATCTCCCAGGCACACAACTCTGTTACCTGGGGGTCAGTTCTCTTCCAGGGTTAGATCCAGCACAGCCTTGCTGCCAGGGAGGACTACTTCACCTACCCGAAGGTCCGAGATGGGTAGCCCTCCACAAGGCCTGTCTTTACCAGAGCCCTCATTCAGCTAATTTCACCAGGAGCTACCTGGGGTCATATCCTGAGGCCCCCCCGAAGGCTTGGACCTCTGCCTGGCTTGCTGCCATTGCTCCACAGCCAGCAACCACGCGACGAACAAAGACAAAGACAAAAACCCACACGTTGGGAAATGTACCTTTCCCCCCCTCATCTCCTTTCTGTAGCTTTGCTGCTTCTTAGCCAATCAGGATGCACTTCACCTGGTCAGGCAGGGGGAGGGGAACTCATGACTCTTGACTTACTGGGCCTGAACTACATTTGCATTTGAAAGCCGTAGACCGGACTTTCAGGACTTCCAGGCGCCACCCAGAGGAACTATGCACACTTCGCCCCCCCCCCCAGCCTTTAGCCGGTTCACACATGAGGGTGTGTGTGTCGGTTCACACATGAGGGTGTGTGTGTGTGTGTGTGTGTGTGTGTGTGTGCATGTAAGAACCCCCAAAGGCTCCTTCCTTCACAATTAAGTGGGACAGGATGAACCAAATGCTTTTCAGCAACCAACACACATCTAATTAATTAATTAGTGTGGAAGAAAAGGCCTCAGAGTTTCCTACACAACACCCACACACACACCTCATGTGTAAACCAGGTAATCCCAGCTAAGGGCTGGGAGGGTCGAAATGTGCATAAGTTATCTGATGAAGCATGGCTTCTCAAAGGCTGGATGCCTAGTGACCAGGCCCTTTGGCATGCAAATGAAAGTCCCCTGGTCATGAGCAAAGAACCACCCCCCTCCCCCTGCCTGGCCAGGTGAAGTTCATCCTGATTGGCTAAAGACAGCTGAGCTACTGAAAAGAGGAGGGGGGAGGAGAATCTATATTGCCAGCTGTGGCTTCTGGTTTTGGTTGTTGATCATGGGCAGCAAGCTGCGCGGAGGTCCAGGTCTTCGGACTGGCCTCAGGATCCAGCCCCAGGTGGCTCCTGGTGAAATCAGCTGAATGAGGGCCATGGCTAAGGCAAGCCCTGAAGAGGGCCACCCATCCTGGACCTTAGGGTGGGTGTGGTGGCCTGCACGTGTGGTAGGGCTTGTGCTGAGGCAGCCCTGAAGAGAACCGGCCCCCAGGTAAAAAGAGTGAGTGCCTGGGAGATATATAAGGAATCAGCTTTGTTATTTTTTTATTTTATTTTATTATTATATTTATACCCTGCCTTTTTTCCTGCAAGGAACACAAGGCGGCTTACATAATCCTCCTCCTGTCCATTTTATCCTCACAACAACCCTGTGAGGTAGGTTAGGCTGAGAGTCAGTGACTGGCCCAAAGTCACCCAGTGAGTTTCATGGCCGAGCAGGGGACTAGAACCCGGATCTCCCGAGTCCCAGTCCAACACTCTCACCACTACGCCACACTGGCTCTCATAGCTCTACTGTGTTTGTACCAAAGTGTCGTCCTACCTTTCTCCTTCCCCCATTTCCCACCTTTTGTTGTAATCTGTTTACCTTGAATAAACCTTCTTGGTTTTACCCCACATGGCGTTTGTGGTTGCTCTGTGGTTCAGCACTAAGTCCAGAGTATAGACAAGGGCAAGTCCCTGAGAGAGCCAAGTCAGGACTGCAGAGCTAAGGCTGGCAGTCTTGCACCCTGGGATCTCTGGTCTAGAGTAAGGGGTTGGTCCCGCCAGCCAGCCCCCCCCCCCCTTCACAATTAGCAACACTCTTTTCAGGACGTCTTGACTTTAAAAAAGCTTTAGTCGTTAATTCAGATGATGCAACCATAAAGACAGCAATATTTGCAGTCTCAAGAGAATAATTTGATGCAATGGCTTAAGGAATGAGGTTTGCTTCATGTGAAAGTTCAGATCTGTTTTAAAGGACCTGCTTGAAGCTGAAGAAACTTCTTCCAAATCGCCACTTTACTAATGCACCTAACACAGGTGGGATTAGGACAGTTTACAGCCATGTTCTATCTATGGAGGCATTGAAAAAAGTGCCGGAGAATTGCCAGCATTGCCAGAGAAGACAAAGTATAGGAGTAAGGGGGATTTTCAAAGTACCATTGTATTCCTTTAACAGTTAAAGTTGAACTCTTCTTGCACTGAGATGAATTAACCTGTTTGTTAACCTGGTTTGGTCGTATATCTTACATGGGAGATTACTAAAAATTCACACAAGTTGTTTTATTTCTTTATACGTTTCAGAACACAGGAGGGAATGTCCTTCCCCCTTTTTCTTTTATGCAGTTCCAGTTGCATGGAGTGGATCTCCGTTTTTGTATATATAACAACTACTGGTAAATTGGTATTTTTTATTAGTCTATACTTATTTGAGTATGGCATATTATCTCAGGTAACTCTAAGTTTGTGTATTTTGCTTTTCAGGTAGGAATTCAAACATCATGTTAATTTTGTTTTAGTAAGGGCTGTAGTGATTGTTTAATCTTTATATTTTCTCCCACTGAAGAGGACCAGATTGGCCAAAATGCATTTGGAATATTGGTATTGTGTATTTGCACAGCCTTGGATTTGAAAATTAATATTGTGACTATGCACAGCCTATGTAGGAGATGGATTGATGGGCATTTTTTGAGTGGGATATTAACATTTATATTAAAATTTTATTACATTTTTGGATATACATAATTTCCCTTTAGCCTATTCTGTTTTTGTGTTTGTTTTTGTAACCTAAACTAATTCTTCTGAATATGTCCAGCCATCACATCTCCCAAAGGTTTTAGTCAGCAGCAGCAAGTGCATGTTCTAGTACAGGAATGTCTAGCACTAGCCAGCTACGTTTTCAAGCAGAAAGGGCTGTGGTAGAAATGAATTATGACTCAAATAAGTCTGCCCCTAACCTTGAATATGTTAGTTGTATAATTAACATTGCTTGAACAGATTCTTTACAGACCAGGAAGCATTTTGCATTTCTTCCACAGTGCTAGTTATGCCACTTACAGTGCAAGTCTAAAAAGGAGAATATTTTAAAGCATGCTTTAGACAATCAATGCCTCAGTTTTATAGCCTGTTTGTCAGATCAGTTTTTGAAGACATATACCGGTACATACTTTAGAAGGTGTCCATATTCAGACACTAGAACTCATAGAATAGACATATTTAATTTATGACATGAGCTAGTTCAATTATTTAACAGATCAGTTAATAGTTTATAAGACTATTTGTCCTCCCCGCCCTTTCTCCCCATTCAAGAATGTCTCTTTAACTATGTGCCAGCGTCCCCACATATGGCTCACTTGCACAGGTGTCTTAACCAAATAAAATCTGGCAGAAGTGAGGCATCTGACCAGGGAGGTGACAATAGATTGATTGGTTTGGAGGATGCCAAGTTTACCTGGTCTTGCTTTACAAAAAGCCTACAAAATATGATGAAGCGTTAGACTTTTAATATGAATGAGAAACCAAAGAGGCATGGAATCAATATAAGCTAAGTTTTAACAACCTGTGTTTTAACTTTCACTGTCTAAATATAAGTGTGTAATGTCTAAATTCCTTTGTTTAGGGAGCAATCCTATGCATCTTTAGACAGAAAAAAATCCTACAACTCCAGCATTCCCCGGCCAGCCATGCTGGGAGTTGTAAGACTTTTTTCTGTCTAAATATGCATAGGATTGCACCTTTAATGTGCTTATACTAGTTCTCAAGTTTCATCAGCATCTATTTGACTTATATCCATTTTCCTTTTCTGTTGAAAATTTACAATGTTTTTCTATTAATATAAGAAAAGTTAAAGAAGCTTGGAAGAAGAGTTTATGGGTAAAACAGGCAGTCAATAATGTTAATTCCCAGGCAGAAAGGCAGAAACTATAAGTTTTCTTCACCCTATAAAGAAAAAAGAGCTCAAGGTATACTCAAAACTCTGAAGGCTTAGGAACAAGATTTAAATAATCAATTGAAGCCCATATTCTTACAATTCAAAAGACAATATTGATAAAGAATATAACATTGACCTGGTTCACACATAACACTAACCCATAGTATGTGTTTTTGAATTCTGGGTTGTCACGATGTGTGAACATGACCACACTAACATCCATGGTTTGTTAACCAGGAACAACCCAAAAAGAGAACCCATTGTTTGTTGTTGGGTTGAGAATTCTGGGTTGTTTAAACTATGAGTTGTTGTTGTGTGTGAACCCAGAATCAAAGGTTGTTTCACCAGGTTACAGAGGTGGTGGGCAAGAGTGGTAAAAAAGAAACCTCAGCTGCTCTACATGCCAGTACTGTAGCACTGCAAAGGCATAT
This sequence comes from Shinisaurus crocodilurus, assembly GCA_021292165.1. Lineage (NCBI taxonomy): Eukaryota > Metazoa > Chordata > Lepidosauria > Squamata > Shinisauridae > Shinisaurus > Shinisaurus crocodilurus. The sequence goes on from CM037878.1 coordinate 290,201,050, forward strand.
GGGATGCAGGGTGGGAGCAGCCAAAGGAGGAGGTTAACAAACAACCCAGGGACTGAGAAAACAAACCATGGTTTGTTCAACTGTCTGCCAGACTAACCTTGGGTAGGGCAACAAACCACTAGTTAAATAAACCATGGGTTAGTGTTATGTGTGAATCAAGCCACTGTCAACTAGACAGGTAGTGATAATTGTTCAGGGGAGAAGGAGGAGGGTGGGATATTCATTGCAATTCTTTTTGCTTCATTTAACAGCCTCCTGAAGGCATTAAAGAAATCTGCCCTTCCTTGGTTGTTTCCAACCTAGACAACAAGACTTACAAAAATAAGAACATAAGAAGAGCCATGCTGGGTCAAACCAAGGGTCCATCTAATCCAGCATTCTGCTCATACAGTGGCCAACTTGCTGCCCATGAGAAACCCACAAGCAGAACATGGGTGCAACAGCACCTTCCCGCCCAAATTCCCCAGCAACTGGTGTACATAGGCATACTGCCTTTGATACTGGAGGAAGCATATAGTCCATCAGGACTAGTAGACATTGATGTCTCCTCCATGAATAGCAGAGCAATACGACAATGGAACCAACCACCTTCGGAGGCAGTGGGCTCTCCCACACTGGAGGCATTCAAGGTGCAGCTGGACAGCCATCTGTCAGGGATGCTTTGACTTGGATTGAGCAGGGGGTTGGAACTGAAGGCCTTATAGGCCCCTTTTAGGACAGACCCATTTCACCTGTAATTTGTTTGACCAAACTGAATAAATCTACATTTTTCTGGGTACATGTTTTTAAAGATGATGACTGCTTTGTTGCTAATCATACAGCTTTCTTCAGACTGTATGTCAAATTATCCAATCCCAGTAACCAAATACCATAATATAACATTTTGATATTCCTTCACTTTATATCCTGCTCACTGAATACAACCCTCTCTTCCAAGTTAGTCTGTTACCTCACCGAGGTATTATACAAGAGAAAAGCATGGCCTTATATTTGATTAGCATCCTCTATTTAAACTTACTTTCATATTTCAGGCACACCAGGACCACTCCCAAGCCAATAATAAATCTTTAAGTGACCGTTTTTATGGAAACTTTAAGCAAGACAGAAACACGTGAAATGACTGCTTAAACCACTGCACAGGGCATCAGGACCAAGTCCTTGAGTTTTAGTTAATCATTCATAGTGTGTCACATTAAAATGGAACGAAAAAAAGGAGAGAACTGGGTTCTCAGGATGCAAAAATCTTTATTAAAGGAGCCCGACGCGTTTCGGCCTGTGTATTTTTCAAGGCCTTCCTCAAGGGGCTGTAAATATCCAAAATACATACATTAAATTAAATTAACATGGTGAGGACAACACATAATAAAAATACTTTCCCATTGTATATTGAATTTCTTTACATTCTTAATAGAAATCATTTCAAAACATTTTCTTAAAAATGAGAAACAAGTATTGCTTTTTTAAAAAGGCATACATTTTCTTTATATAAATTATAAGTTGTAAAAGAGTCTGCAGATTTCTTAAACAACTAATGTCTTTCACTGTTTCAGTGGCGACTGAAAAAATAGATCTTTTTGAACGTGATTATATTATGGTACAGTTTTTTCTTTTTTCTCGATGTTATCTTGTTGGCAAAATGTCAAGGACATCCAGTCAGGACACAGCTTTTTGTAAAGCACTACAGTAATTTTGCAGTCACATTAATGGGAACAGTTCCAAATCCTCATTAAGACCTATTGGTTTTAAAGTATTTAATTTAATAATCCATTGTATTTCCCTTCTTAATAATTATTTTTCATTGTTAGTGTTAATTTTGTCCAGAGCCCAAAAAGTAAGGTCTGTAGGGGAATGTTGCTGTTCTGTAAAATGTTGAGTTAGTGGAGCACCTTGTTTTTTGTTTTTTATGTTACTAAGGTGCTCTCCTATACGTTTTTTTAAGGGTCTAATAGTTTTTCCCACATAAATTTTTGGGCATTTGCACTGGATGACATAAACAACAAAGGAACTGTTACAAGTGGTGAAGCATTTTAGAAAATGCAATTGATTCGTGTTTGCACTTCAACGTTCTTTTTTGTTAGAAGTTCTGCCTGTGTTTTTCTTTCAACCTTTTTGAAACCCTCTGTAATGACAGCATTAGGATAGCCTCTCTCTTTTAATTGTAGTGCCAATGTGTGTGATTCTTGTATAAAATCTGATGTTTTTGAACAGTTACGTCTTGTGAATGTCACTGGAGGCACCATTAGAACAGACGACTGGGGAAGGGCAGTACGGGCAGTTAAAAATAACCAACTACTTCATGGAAGTACTTTGTGAAAGATCCCATCATAATATATTATCGTTTTCTGTGTAGTGGAGGTACAGGGTAACTCTTCTCTCTCACTGCTTTGAAGTACCATAGTTGCTACAATGCAGAGCTCACACACAGTGGAAGCTAGGAGGGGAGCTTACCTTGGAGTTGGGACTGAGTAAACAGAGGCACACAAGACATGGTCCCCATGGAATGAAGACGGCTACCCATCCAAAAATAGATTCACAATTACAGATGATTTGACTTGTTCTACTGTTCTGTAAGGTATCAAATCCCCGCAGTTATCATCAAGAGGGAGACCAAAATCTCCCTGTGCTTTAGCTGCTTTTCTTCCTTCTTCCAAGGAAGGCTGACATAGTAATAATTCAAAGTTTCAATCTCCTTCCCTAAATTGTGAGTAAAATTGATGACAGTCTACACTCAGCCTCATAAAAGCAACGTTTTTTTTTTTTAATGGAAAAGCCTCTATGAGATCTTAAACATGGCTACGCAATTCCTGCCTTTAAAGTCTCATGCCTTTTATGTATCTCTGAAGAGCCACAAGTTTAGCAACATAACAAGATTCACTGCAATATCAAGCTAATGGACTCATTAACTAAGGCAGGTCATTCCTACTGACAACTGATTATGGCCTGTAGTTACCCATGCAGCATGATTTACTTGCTAGCTAATGCAACAAGCAGGCTATAATCATGAACACACTTCTATATGCAGGATTGTCCCAGCTCTATGTGCAATGATGCAGGGGGAGGTTCTGCAAGTGCTAGATGGCATGCATCATGCAATGTCATCAGTGGGCAGAACCAATGGTCAGAACTAAACTGGGCTATTTCAGCTAATGCAGCCAACCCATGTTCAACAAGAAGCTCGCACAAGTGAGAATGAAATGAGCCTGGACGTTGCTAGTTCAGACTGTCACAGCCATGAACTTACTAGGTCAGTGTTCTCCAACCTTGGGTCCCCAGATGTTTTTGGCCTACAACTCCCAGCATGTCCCAGCCAGTGTAAGTGGCTGGGGCATGCTGGGAGTTGTAGGCCAAAAACATCTGGGGGCCCAAGGTTGGAGAACACTGTACTAGGTGGTCTTAAACAAGCCACTGGCTTGTGTCAGTCACAACAACGCTGTTCCAGCAGATCATGTTCTTTTGAAGTAATAACAAGTTACTAGCTCGAGTGTGCTCTCCATCCCTACTCCTCTCAATCCCAGTTTGAGAAACTTCCTTAAAAATAATTATAAGTTTCCTGTGATATCCAAACTGGGGTGCTTTAAGTGCTGCCGACAAACCAGGATTGCAAACCAGAGCTTGGTCCTGAGTCGCAGATTATACAATTGTAAGCAACACTTCAAGCACAGCAGTCAACACAGGAAATTGGGATTTAACAAACCAGGCATGCGAGCTGGAGGAGTGGGGAAAAGGGAGTGCTTCATCTAACCATTTGTTCCCATACCAACAAACCATGGTTTCCTGGAGCAGCAGCATTACAGCTGAACTGGGCCACTGACTCTTAACCTCCAGCCATCTGTAATATGTGATTATCACCAACTACATTACAGGTTTCGTATAAGGATTACCAAGAAGGTGTTTGAAGTGCTTTGTGTGTTTAAACAGTGTTTTTCCAAGCAGTATTATAATTAGTGCTATGAGGACACAGCTGCATAAACGATACAAACTTTACCCAGTCTGTTAGAAAGCCCTCCCCATGTTTTGCATATAATATAGATGAAGCTACAGCTGGGCCAATACAATCCAGCCTTGGTTGCCAGAAATCACTCCCCCTGCCCTGCCAACTCCAGCTTCACCATTCAAGATTTGTCTGTTGACATATAATGAAGAGTAACACTTATGGCACAACCTTCATTAGTCATCCAATGATCTCTTTAATCCATGTTCACATTAGAATGATTCACAGAGCAAAGACCAAGACAGGTGGAACTAGAAACAAGGAGGTATTCCAATTTGCCAACCTGCCCAGAATACCAGGACACTTTGACCTGAGAGGCCAGAGTATAAACTCCACTCAGCTGTGTAGCAGTTATGACAGAGGTCAGCAGGATTCTAGCATAAGAGCGGGGAGTCAAAGTACAGGAAATCCCTCAATTTCATTGGGTGTAAGCATCCTCATTAGACTTGTTTAAAAGTCAGGCATAGAGAATTGACTGGTTGTGCCTACAGAAAGACAAGTTTATCTCTTCCTTGAACACATCTGTGCCAGCAGGAAAGGGATAAGAACCAGCCCGCTCATCCATGGTCACTCATGTACATCTCCACTTCTCCCCGCCCACCATACAATGTCCACATTGATCGTTTTGCCAAGTAGACATGCTTACGCAAAAAGGAGAATTGTGTCTAACCTGTGACAGCCAAGCACAACACCACACAAGCATTAAGTATGGTAAGCCTTTTTCTGATACCTATAGGAATAGCACCTTAACACAGAGGAATATAATCACAGATCCCTGGATTATACAAGTGCTGTTGAGTAATGCAAGGTGCAGTTGAACTGCCTGAACCAAAAGCTCAAAATAAAATGCACAAAAGTGATGGCTAGAAAAGGAGCTCACTCTTTTTCCTTCTTTATTAAAATTTACTTCAAATACCAAAAATAGGCTTCTATCCAGCCTGACAGGTCCACAATATCTGTTCCAGTAACACAATAAAACCTGTCCATTTCTCTCCAACATTCACTGTCATTCACATGCTGGATCTTCTACAAATATCCTCTTGTCAATTTGTCTGTTTCAGCAACATCCAGATAGTTTAAGTATCCATTCCCTGATAGCTAGAAAGTGTTTTTCCAGTTTCCCTGATCATACTGTTATGGCTGCAATCAGTTTCATTATCAATGATTTCTGAGTGTTAAGAAATAGATGTTACATCTTCCATTACATTAATACCAATAAAGAATTTAATCCAAGATTTATGATTCACAATTCATGAAATTATGCCCAATATTTGATTTCAAAACTTTTTTGCATGCTGGCAGTCTCACCATATGGAGCCTTATTTCCAGGGGCTTTGCTCTCTTTACCCTTTTCCAATCATAGTTCGGGACTAAAGACAAGACCTAAAATTGGTGGGCAATCACTGGACTTAAAGGCACATCAAGACTATAAATGCCGCCTAGGGCATTTATGTATAGGCGGGATATAAACTGAACAAATAAATAAAATAAATATAGTGTCAGCGGAAAAAGATCCAGATTCTACGCCAAGGTGATCCATCTTTAGTGACCTGAAAGTTATGCAAACTGCTATATATTTGCTTGCTTTGGCAAAATTCACATTGCTTCTCTTAGCATAGAGGACAAGGAGAAATGAAGCACCCTCCCTCTCCACCCCCACTAGATGTCCTGTTCAGCCTCCCTCCAGTTCCAGAGATGTCAGCAGCCCATATGTTTTTCAAGCTCTGAAAGCAAAATTCCCAGGATGCCAAGTTCAACACCCAGAACCATTCTTGTGCAATGCTATGACCCCAGTGCAGAACACAGAAAAACCTGAACATCACTATTTGCTTTCTCGATGGAGCAAGAGGGACAATCTTAGTATAGTCATGCCTTGGATTGAGAGCATAATTTGTTCCGGAAACGTGCTTGTAATCCAAAACACTCTTATATCAAAACGAAATCCCCCCCAAAAAGTTTGTACAGGGATTTTTAATTTAAGCCGTACTACAGTACTTGTATTGCAAGACGTCGCTTGTATATCAAGTAAAAAAAAAATTAAATAAATATTTAAAAATTTGCTTGTCTTGCAAAATGCTCTCAAACCAAGTTACTTGCAATCCAAGGTATTACTGTATTTTTGCAGTGTTAAGAAGAAATGACCCATCTTATGCCTTCCAGAAATAAGGACACTGATGTCAGAGATCTTAGAAGGCAGTCCTGGTTAGTAGTCCACAATGCTAAGGAACAAAAGCAAGGGGCATATGTCAGTGTTTCTTCTGTAACCAGTTACTGACTGCCTGGAAAAGGTGTGCCTGTCTATTCCATTGCTACAAAATTATGTTTATAGTGCCTTGCAGAAGTATCCACATCCTGCCCCCTTTGACTTTTCCACATTTTGTTGTGTTACAACCTGGAATTGAAATGGACTTAATTGGCATTGTTACCACTTGATATACACAATATACTAAGCACTGTGAAGGTGCAAAATAGTTTGTGGCACAAAAGTAAACAAAAACAAACTGGCACTATTGGTTGCTTAAGTATTCACACACACCCAGAGGCAATACTTGGTAGAAGCACCTTTGGCAGCAACTACAGCTGTGAGTCTTCTTGGGTAAGAAGTCTTCTACCAGCTTTGCACATCTGGATCCTGCAGTGTTTGCCCATTCTTCCTGACAAAATTGCTCCAGCTCTGTCAGGTTGGATGGGGACCGTGGGTGGAGCAGCAACTTTCAAGTCTTCCAACAGATTCTCAATCAGACTGAGGTCTGGGCTTGGCCATTCTAAGACTTTCAGGTTCTTGCTTTTAAACCACTCCAGTGTTATTTGGCTGCATGTTTAGGGCCATTGCCCTGCTGGAAGGTGAACCTCCGCCGCAGTCCCAGGTTCCTTGCAGACTGAAACAGGTTTTCCTCTAGAATTGCCCTGTATTTGGCTCCATCCATCTTTCTCTCAATCCTGACCAGTTTCCCAGTCCCTGCCAATGAAAAGCATCCCCACAACATGATGCTGCCACCACCATGCGTCACCGTGGGGATGGTGTTCTCAGGACAATGAGCACCATTGGCTTTGTGCCACACATAGCATTTTGCGGCGCGGCCAAACAGTTCAATTTTGGTCTCATCAGACCAGAGAACCTTTTCCCCACATGTTTGCTGTATCTCCCACATGCCTTTTTGCAATCATCAAACAGGCTTTGGTATGGGGTTGGTTCAGCAATGGCTTTCTTGTTGCCACTCTTCCATAAAGCCCAGCATAGTTCTATCAAAACCCAGCATAGTTCTATCAGTGACACAGCTCACATGATCAAACAACCTATGGTTAACAACCCATGCGTTATTTGTGAGCGCACAGGAGTGAGCGAGCGTGATGGCTCCCACCTGTTTCTGTTTTTCTAAACACCCAGGAATGGCCCATGTTGTCATGTACTTGAAAGGTTGTCACACAGAAGAGGGCCAGGATCTCTTCTTGATCATCCCACAGTGCAGGACACGGAATAATGGGCTCCAGTTACAGGAACCTAGATTCCACCTAAACATCAGGAAAAATTTCCTGACTGTCAGAGCAATAAGGCAATGGAACCAACTACCTAGGGAGGTGGTGGACTCTCCCACTCTGGAGGCATTCAAGGTGCGGCTGGACAGCCATCTGTCAGGGATGCTTTGACCAGGATTCCTGCATTGAGCAGGGGGTTGGACTCGATGGCCTTGTAGGCCCCTTCCAACTCTACTTTTCTATGATTCTATGACTTCCTAAGAATATGAGTGCCAATTTAGCGAACAACCCCGAGGTAGCAGCAAGTGTATGTGAACTACAAAAAGTTAGCTGGCTGTTCAAAGTCAGGCTCTAGTAGCTTTTGTTGATATAATCAGAAGGGAAATGCAACTCTTATACACAGACATAGGCACTGACTGCATCAATGATCATATGTGCATAAAATAAGTGAGAGTTCTAAAAATCCTGGCTTATACCAGCAGGCTGTACTGAGGGAGATGAGAGTGGGAAGTTGAGTCATTCATTCCACCAGCCCTGCTGAAAGAATGAATTCTGTTTCCCTCTTCCCTCCCCATTCCTTTTTCTTTGTGTGTGGTGTCTTTTTAGATTGTTAGCCCGTGGGAAGGGACTGCCTTGTTTAACTGATTATTTGGAAGCTGCTCTGGGAGCCATTTTGGCTGAGGAGTGACGTAAAAATACTTCAAATAAGTAAATAAATAAAATAGTTCACAAGCAAAGCTTAACATTGCATCCAAACCCAACTTCTGGTTTGTCACTGCCAAACAAGTCAGGAATCATAAGACAACTTCAATCATGGCTTCAGACTCCCGTTTGTTAGGAAAGTGACAACCAGGAGCCCTGGTTTGAACATAATGCTAAGCTTTTTCTTCCTGGAAAATTCCTGGTTACCAAAGCTGCTCCTGCTGGTGGGAGGAGCCAAGCAGGAGTGATCAGGTAGCATGCACCAGCATGCTTGCCCATGAACAGTAAGTCAGGATTCTCTGGAATTCTGGCTTATCATTTTGCACTTACAGGGAATTTCCTTCTCTCTCCCTCTCCTAGAAAGAGAACTCTGATTTGCCTAGCCTCAACTTCTACTAATCCCCAGGAATCATAACACAGCCCATTTAAGTCCAGATTCACCATGTATGTCAGCAGCCCAGCCTTGCATGCACAGCAACCCTCGGTCTAGATCAGGGCTCTCCAACCTTGGGTCCCCAGATGTTGCTGGACTACAGCTCCCAGAATCCCTTGCCATTAGTCATGCTGGCTGGGTATGCTGGGAGCTGTAGGCCAGCAACATCTGGGGACCCAAGGTTGGAGAGCCCTGATCCAGAGACTGAGTGGGCCTTTGAGCTAATTTCCCCGCCTCTTGTTTCTGCACATGGATGTTTACAGTCTTCATTTGGTTTTCTGCATCATAGTTTATTTTGCTTCTGTTCATTGTCTATGAACTGATGAATTCCTTATTGGAGTACAGATAATGCCTATTACCAGCAAGCTAATTCAACGTATCATTGTGTATGTCTTGATTCCTATGTACGAAATAAACCAACCCCCTGTAGAATACATGTGTGCGCGAGCGCACACGCATACATTTTACTGGTACAAATCTGATGAGACACGCCATGTTAGAAGATCCCTTAAGATACGTGTATCTTGGAATGTGTGTATGTTCATTCCCATGTTTGGAGAGGACAGTCGTTAAGAGAGAGAAGGACCAGATTTGAAGCACAGCAAATAAAGAAGCCTAGACACAAGCCTGAACAATCCTCTCCACCTCCAGGGAGGAAGGCTAAGACTTGTTGGTTTGGCCCTGCACCTCTGACCATTTCAGGGTCTGGAGCTTTCAGGAATACATCAGCCAAACAAGCCCCAGCTTTCCTCTTAACTGTGGCACTCGCCAGTTGGGCAGTAATCGTTCCTGCAATTGCTATGGGCTTCCGATTGCCTCAGGAATGCAGTGCAACTGCAAAGATGATCCTTCCTCACCCCCCTCCTCAGCTCCAATGTTGACAGGAAGGCTGGGGCTCATCATGCTCACCACAGGGCAGTGGCATACTCAACATCATGAGAATTGTGTAACCATGAGTTTCAGTATGTACTATTAAACATCAACCCTGCATACCTCAGTGCTATAGTTATACCACTTCCAAATAGCCAATCTAAGCGATGGCATTTTGCAAGACTTCCACAAGTGCTCAAGTCTGTAACAGGGGGGAAATTCTCATTCTTGAGTAGCCACCAAGAACACTTGCATGCCACTGTTAATCAGACAACTATATTAAAGATGAGTAATACAGGATGGCTTTATACAAGTGATCCTAGACAATCTATTTCTAGCATGGCAAGAATTGAAGAGGAATAAGTCTTCCTTCTATGCTTAGGGCCTTTTCAACAAGGTCAATGAACAAGAGGTGAGGGAGATTTGTTCTGTCCTTCCTGTAGTGCAGTGTTCTCCAACCTTGGGTCCCCAGATGTTTTTGGCCTACAACTCCCAGTATGCCCCAGCCAGCATGCTGGGAGTTGTAGGCCAAAAACATCTGGGGACCCAAGGTTGGAGAATACTGCTGTAGTGCAATATAGCTGGCCTGATTAAGCCATCTAAATTTGATGCCCTACCGCCATCCTACACCAAAGCAAGCTCCATTCTGCCTCCAGCATATTAGAAATGGGGTACACTCATTCCATCTGGTAAATGCATTTGAGAACTAAAAGGCACAGCTTCACTGCAGGGAATGGGACTAAGAGTGAACACACAGAGCCAAATGGTAACCTCCTACTGCATACATGTAACCACTTGGCAGGCCAATACAGTCAATCGATTTGCCAAGAGGAGAGGGTAGTTTTGTCATGCTTCTGAACTCAATCTGAAACTGAGGAATGCAGAAGAGAGGCAAGATGCTCTTTACCTCTCAGCAGTAAAGCAAAGTACTGCCAAGAAGTCAGCTCAGACGATCATCTTACCAAGTGGTTACACATACACTGTGGAAAGTTACCACTTGGGTAAATGGCAACCTGTACTCAGAACCCTTGCAGCCTTCCAGCTTTTTCATTCTCACATGTGCATATTTAATGGGAAATGACTCCAACAGGCAGCAGCTTCCTAGCAAATTTCCGATTTCATGCAGTCAGTATGTTACAAGCTTGTATTTTGTTAGCTACTGCTAATACTTGCAATTTGGCAAATTTAGCCAATTTTTTTCCTCCATAGGTCACACTGACATCAACTTTAGCATAGTTTTAGATGACTAACTGAAAATGACTAACAATTCTAAATTCACCTGTCACCAGGGTACACAATTTGTACTGCTTACTTTAAGGCTGTAAAAAAAAAGGAACTAGGAAAATGGTTGTGGCAGAAGGCCGTTCTCCTGGCAACCAGATAGGGAAGCTTTTGTTAAGTGAAAGACTAATTCTCTCCACTTGAATGCCACAGATGGGGTTGACAGGAAAACTGCTTAGGGACCATAGCTTAGTGGTACAGCACATGCTTTGCATGTAGAATGCCCCAGGTTCACTCTCTAGTTAAAAGGATGAGCTGGCAGGTGGAAAAACAGACCTTTCTGCCCAAGCTACCGCCAATGATGAGGGATGATGAGTTTTAGGCCGAAACATCTCGAGGGCTACAAGTTACCCACTCTTGGATTAGATGGACAAATTATCTGATCTGGTATAAGGCAGCTTCCTGTGCTGTCTCATACTTGAGTCTGGATTACAGTTGATCTATTTATGGGCAAGTGAGATGTCCTACAACTCATGAGCTCCAATAACTGAGTTCCATCACAGGCTACCATGAGAATAGGGAATTGTGACCCTTGATGCAAGATCCCCCATTTTGGAAGTTCAGCATTATATGTGCCACCCAGTTTCCCTTGTTCTTGATCATCCACTAGCCAAGGCCTCAAGGGGTGTTGGGTGAGAACTAAAGGAAAAGCGGTAAAATGTTCGGACTGATGAAAACTACCTTGTTCACATTATATAAAAGGGTAACCTATGAATACAGTTAGCCCTGGAAATTCTACATATTGTGAAATCTAACTTCCTGGAACAGAACCTAATTGCTTCTTCAGAGTTCTAACAATGACATCTTTAAAGTTTCTAGCTCTCATGGTTATAGAACAAAGCTTGAAATCAGGAAGTTGCTGCTAGAGGTTCAAGAACAAGAAGAGATGGGGTAGGTCTTCCAATAGTCAGTAGGTGGGACTTCACTCCAGTTAGTAATAGAGGTCATGCTGAGAGATCAGCAGAGGATCTTTGAGGGGTGGAGTTTACCATATGGAATTCATGGAATATATTGCCACACGCACACCCCTACCCCTACAGCCAATGTCAAGCGAACAGCTGTAATACTCCATGTGACTAACAAATCTCGCTTCACAGTAATTGATGGACACTAACTAATCACTCCATAGCATTTACACTACCAACAGGGTTTCAATACCACTGGTGTTATCACAGAATTGCAACACACCCTGGAAATTCCTAGGGCCTATTGTGTGCCCAAGACACTGCACTAAAAATAAAAAAAACAATATTTTAACAGGAGTGTTGTAGTTACAGCTTTAGTTCCTTGAGGCTTTTAAGAGGTTACACACGATATGGCCAATAGAAGTTTTATGACAATCCATAAACACAGATTAATATACAGTAATACCTTGGATTGCAAGTAACTTGGTTTGAGAGCGTTTTGCAAGACAAACAAATCTTTAAATATTTATTTATTTATTTACTTGATATACAAGCGACGTCTTGCAATACAAGTACTGTAGTATGGCTTAAATTAAAAATCTCTGTACAATTTTTTGGGGGGGATTTAGTTTTGATATAAGAGTGTTTTGGATTACAAGCACATTTCGGGAATGAATTATGCTCTCAATCCAAGGCATGACTGTACAGTGATTTCCACTTTGTGACCAAGCTAACTGAAGACAGATACAGTTATTGTATCTCCAAAGAATACTCCAAAGCATTCAAGTGAGCCCCTCGCACACTAGATTAATGAACATGACCACTGTCCATATGACAAAACCAATGGGATTCTTCACCTTGAGGCAATCCTTAAATCATGAATCCTACCAGATTTCAACTTTAGCAGTGTTAGATGATGATTTGCACATGACTAACAGCTACTCTAGGAGTGTCTCTGAAGGGCTTTGGCTACTTAGCTCAACAGATGTCTGCCAATCAACGTGGTTATATATTTAGCCCAAAGATAAGAACATGTAAAGAGCCATGGTGGATCAGATCAAAGGCCCATCTAGTCCAGCATTCTGTTCACACAGTGGCCAACTTAGGAGATGAGCGCAATAGCACCCTCCCACTCAAGTTTCCCAGCAACTGGTATACACAGCCATACCTCCTCTGACACTGGAAGAAGCATGTAGTCTTCAGGACTGGTAGCCATGGATAGCTTTATCTTCCAAGAATTTGTCTAATCCCCTTTTAAAGCCATCCAAATTGGTGGCCATCATTACATCTTGTGGTAGCAAATTCCATAGTTTAACTATGCACAGTGTGAAGTACTTCCTTTTATCTGCCCTGAATCTCCCACCAATCAGCTTCATGGGATGACCCCGAGTTCTATTATTATGAGAGAGGGAGAAAAATGTCTCCCTATCCTCATTCTCTGCACCATGCAAAATTTTGTACACCTCTATCATGTCTCCCCTTACACATCTTTTCTCTAAGCTAAACAGCCCCAGATGTTGTAACCTTTCCTCATAGGGGAGCTGCTCAAGACTTTTGGTCATATTAGTTGCCCTTTTCTGCACTTTTTCCAACGCCACAATATCCTTTTTTAGGCACAGTGACCAGAACACATTATTCCAAGTGTAGTTTCACCAAAGATCTGTATAAGGGCAGTATGATATTAGCAGTTTTATTTTTGATTCCTTTCCTAATTATGTGATGTCTAATATGGAATTTGCTTTTTTGACAGCAGCCACACACTGGGTCAACATTTTCTTCAAGCTGTCCACCACAAACCCAAGATCTCTTTCTTGGTCTGCTATCACTAGCTCAGATTCCATCAGCTTATACGTGAAGTTGGGATTTTTCACCCCAACATGCATCACTTTACAAGTCTCCCAGAACTACGGTGTCCTACTGCGAAGCATGCAGATTATAGGATGGGTTCTATTCTGGTCTACGGTGTCTTTCCATCTGCACTCATAAGAGAGCTTTGTGCAAATTATTCCAAGCACTTCTTTGTGCCCAGCTTACCTGCTGGAAGGGGATGTGGGAGGATGTATCTGAACAATTTAATGAGCTATATAGTCACCATACTCTTGTATGGAGCCACAGTAGTCATGCACCAAAAAAGTCAATTATGAGGCTCTGATAACTTGGGTTTTGCTAAATGTTTTGTTCACCAAGACCATTAATTACTCCAATGCAGACCCATAACTAGGGTACCAAGAATCCCAAAAAGAGAGGGAGAGGGGAGGAAGAGAAGATATGCATGTAGGGGAAATTCTCTTTGCTTTCAGAATTATGAACTTCATTAAACGCTGACAAAAACCTTCAATAAGATCTACTTATTGATGTTCAACACCTCATTATTTTACTTTTAATTCTTCTGAACAGTATATGACAGGATGGCCTGATTTAAATTAAACTGCCAACAAAAGGCCAATTTAAATCCTCTTTTTAAATTTTTTTTATTTATTATATTTCTATACCACCCAGTAGCTGAAGCTCTCTGGGAGGTTCACAAAGCAAAACTTAAACCCATTAAATATAATGGATTCAGATGGTTTCCAGAGGGCTCTGGGTTTCTCCCCCTTCCCCAACTGGTATGGCTGGCTGTCCTATTGAAGCCCTGGTCGATCTGTGGAATGCAGAAATTACCAGAGCGTTTGACACAATTGCTCCCAAGTGTTTGACACAATTGCTCCTGAGAGCCTTCTCTGTATTAGTAGCGCTCCTATTGCTCCATGGGATACCCCAGAGCTGAGGACAATGAAGCAGGGTGGGAGACAGCTGGAGAACAGATGGAAGGAAAAGCCCAACGAATGCAATTCAACACTGCTATGTGCCCATTTCCAAACTTATTCAGGGATGGTGAAGGTGGCAGAGAAACTTTACTTCTCCACCTCCACTGCATCCTCTCTAAGCAGTGCAGTGGAGCTTTTAGGGTTATTTGGGGCTTATTATATGCTGGGCCATGTTGTGATGTGTATCACAATCACCAGCTGCAGCACATTGTTTACACTTGGAGAGGAACAGAATGGCGGTAAACAAGTATGTTGTGTCTTTCTACTTTCCCGTGTTTTTTCTCATGGGAAAGCTAGATCCTAGTCACATGGTTTGTATGTTCTGAATGACGTGCTAACTTGTTTTTCTGTCTGAAGCCTTTTTAGAGAAGAGCAGGACTGCTTTCTCTATTCTTTCTCTCTTCTGACTATTGCTTGCTGGACTTAGCAACAATGTAACGTCTTTGCTGAGGTGGAGTGAAGCTCAAGCCTACTCCACTGGAACTAATGCTTGCTATGCATTGTACTCTGCACATGGACTGTAACTAGGAAATGTATACTCTTGTAGAATATTACATGCTAAGTAAATAAACAGGTAGAAATAGACCTGTGGAGTTACAGAGTGTTTCCTTGCTACTTGCTACTTGGATTAATCTGCAAACCGGGGAAGCTACAAGCTGGAGTCGGATTACAGGCAAGCTGGCTGGCAGCTGCAAACAGACACGCTGGAACGCTGCGCAGAGGGGGGTGAGATCTGGAGATCTGTGTGTAGAGAAATGGGCCTCTATGCACAGGCAGGTTTTTAATTCTCCCATCCAGCACACACGGAGCTCTGCTATCACTCACGCACCTTCAGGCCAGCCCTAATGGTGGTTGTGAAACCATCAGATGCCCACTGTGAATGTTTGCAAGGCATTTCCAGGATAAAATCTCTGGAATCCACTCCAACTCAGACTCCATTGTTATAGCAGGTGAGGCATCCAGAGCAGAGTCTGGTCCACTTTTGTTGGATGAGTTTTAGTTGGTATAGCTCAAGTATGTTGACAAGGTACTTGGACAGATTCGTGCGATCACTTTCACATTGGATCCTTGCCCTTCTTGGCTTCTTAAATCGGGCAGGGAAACAACAGCTGGGTGAACCAGGGAGGCGATTAATGCCTATTTGTGAGAGGGAGTGGTCCTGGGACATCTGAAAGAAGCAGTGGTTCTTCAGAACCACTCATGAAGAAATCCTCCCCGGACCCAGAAGACCTTAGCAACTTTAGGCCAATGGTAAACATTCCTTTCCTGGGCAAAGTCCTTGTGTGGGTGGCTGCTGACCAGCTCCAGATGTTCTTGGGTGAGATCAATAACTTGGATCCATTTCAGTCAGGGTTCAGGCCGTGTTCTAGCACGGATACAGCTTTGGTCGCCCTGTACAATGACCTCTGCTGGGAGACAGACAGAGGGAGTGTGACCCTGGCAATTCCTTGATCTCTTAAGCAGCTTTTGATACCATCGGTAAAGGGAGCGGAGACCACCACTACCACCCCCGTATATATTGGCTCCCAACATTCCTGGCTCCCAGGACTCCTGACTGCTTCCAAATCCAGCAGGGGTCGCAGGCTGCACATCTGCAGTGTCCTTATGCTGCAAGATTACTTTGGCAGTGGAGTGCTGCTGCATGTTGCTAACACTCAAACAGGTTTAGGTATCGAAAGGGATCAAGCAGCATCCTACTTGCTCACCCTTTCAGTCTGAGGCCTAAAGTGGAGGGAAGAGAAGGGAATTTGGTTTGAATCCTCAAGCCCACTTTCTTGTTTTTGCTACACAATGCCACAACTCCTACCTCCTGAACTTTCTTCTTCTTTTGTAGCAGATTACTATACATTTCCTATAGTCTGATATACTCCAAGAATATCCCTCAAGGCAGCATTCTCACTATCTAAACATTGATTGATTAGCTCATCAGGGAAGACTTATGATCTTACAGATTAAAATAAACAATAAACAGCCAGCATACTGTTGCCTGCAATTCCTGACTGGCAAGAGCCACTGATTTTGAAATCTCCTCTGTGGATCTGCCACCCCACTGATCTCACTTCCTTGAGCAATTGCTTCTGCAAAACATTGAAATACAGTACTCAATAGAGTATACCTATTTTTCCAAATTACACACTTCTCCATTGAATATTTAGTTTTCACAAGGAGCAGGTGATGGCAATGGTAGATAATGGTAGATCATCTTGATAACTGGTTCCCAAAGAGTTTTTTCTGCATAGAGGTGAAAAAAGAGCAAGATTACAATGGTCTTCCTGCAGAGGATGAAGCATTTAAGAAAAAGAGTTATCTGACTGGCAACATTGCCTATGGGTCCAAATAGTTCTTCACTCATTAGAAAGGGGATACAGGTTTATTTTATTTATTTATTTATTAGATTTATACCCTGCTTTTTTTTCCTGCATAGAACCCAAGGCGGCTTACATAATCCTGCTCCTCCTCTCCATTTTATCCTCACAACAACCCTGTGAGGTAGGTTAGGCTGAGTGTCAGTGAATGGCCCAAAGTCATCCAGTGAGTTTCATGGCTGAGCGGGGAATAGAACCCGGATCTCCCGGGTCCCAGTCCAACACTCTCACCACTACGCCACACTGGTAACCCATCTTCTAAGAAAAGGCCCTTATACATTAACCTGACTGTTCATAATCCATTTGCCTGTATTTATTTATATTTTAAGCATTTATAGCCTGCCTTTAAAAATTTTAAAAACTTTTAGAGGATGTGTGTAGTGACAAGAACTCGAAACAGAACCTGCCTTTTGCATCAAGATTAAGCCACGTGTAATCTGAAGCCATGCTTTGCATACAGAAGGTCCCAGGTTCCATCCCTGGCATATCCAGGTAAGGTGGGAGAGAGAGACCCGTGCCTGAAACCTTGGGAGAGCCACTGCCAGCCAGTGTCGACAATACTGGGCCAGATGGACTGACGGTCTGATTTGGTACAAGGCAGCTTTCTATGTTCCTATTATCTATTCTTGCATGACTAACTTGCACTCAGAAATTAAATGACCACTTGTAGCATTCCACAGCTTGTAGTACCTCAGAGGTTGGTTGCTTCTGCCAAATTCTGCGAGTATCCAACCTTTTTTAAAGGCTGGCTTAGATAAGTGAAAAATTATTTATTTATTATATTTATACCCCGCCTTTTTTCCCCACAAGGAACCCAAGGCGGCTTACACAGTCCTCCTCCTCTCCATGTTATCCTCACAACAACCCTGTGAGGTAGGTTAGGCTGAGAGTCAGTGACTGGTCTAAAGTCACCCAGTGAGTTTCATGGCCGAGCGGGGACTAGAACCCGGATCTCCTGAGTCCCAGTCTAACACTCTAACCACTACGCCACACTGGCTCTGCAACTGTTTTGTGTCCACGGGGGCAAGCACACAAGCTGCAGAAACAGGAGACCATTAACAAAGTTGCACGTGTGTCCCCTTGCAAGAACAGAAGAGAGTAGGTGGATCTAAAGAAAGAAAATAGCCAAAGCTATTGTCCACACTGAAGGCTCAGTTCAAGGCAGCTACACAGAGACAAGTAAGAAAAAGATGAACCCTCTGGAAATGCTGCAGGCCCATGACAAATTCACTTGAACCCAAACAACTCCTCCAGCCAGCCACTCCCACCTGAGTTCCTCTTGCTGCAATGTCTGCCCAAGACAGCTGCAAATATGCTAAACTTGCAACTCCTTGGCAAGCAACTGAATTGGTAAAAGCATCTCACATCAGATATGTGAACCGGCATTTTTACGTGACAAAATATTCCTCCTCCCTAGAGAAATGTCCCTGGACAAAAGAATGACACAGAAAGGCTGGGTATTTTGATGGTCAAGTGTGTAAGCACAGTGGAAGCGCTAAGCGGGAGAATGACAAGATACCCTGAATTTGGGATAGGAGGAATTAGACCCATTCTGTGCACAGTTCAGACTGTTTTTTACATGTGGGGAGTTACACGGCTATGTCCACAGGAGATGGGATAGTTTTATGGCAGCATTAGGCAGAAGATATTCACAACTGTTTAACAACAGAGCAATAAAACGACACACCCACACTCAGCTTAAAGTATACTGCTGAAATGAAAGAAGCCTGGGGTAGTCAGGAATAGATTGGGGTACGGAATGACTGTGAGCTCCATTTAGTTCCAGTACTGAAAGCAAATTCCTGAGTCAAGAATCCTTTAATTCTATCTTTTGCATCAGGCTCCAGCTCATGGATCTTTGTGTTCTAGTAAAAAAACGAAGCAGATCCACAAACCTGCAGTCTGCCCAGCTTGTTCTGCGGTGCATACGCCAGCCGAGGGAAAAACAATGAGCTTAAGTCAGACAGCTGCCTTATGGTGTGATAGCACCCTGAATGTTTCTTCTCTAGAAGCCTCCTAGTCATTTATGTGGAAGAAAATGAGCAAGCACAAGACCCTTACTACCCTGTCAGTGGCATCCAATTCTCCCTGTCTACTCAAAAAAGGAGCTGATGACACATAGCAACGAAGAGCGGTGCACATGCAAGAAAACAGAAGCAAAGGCTGTTGAATATTGACAACTGTGGAGAGCAACTTTACACAAGCTACTGAAAGCAAGGATGATTTGTGCTACATTAGCTAAGAATATGAGCCTGAAACTTCAATCTGAAGCACATCAATAATAATAATAATAATAATAATAATAATAATAATAATAATTTAAAAAAATTATTTCTTACCCACCTCTCCGTCTAGATCGAGGCGGGGAACAGCAGAAAATATAAAATACATAAACTAATCAAATACAACGCATACTATTAAAACATCTTAAAAACATCTTTAAAACATCTTAAAAAATATCTTAAAGGCATCCTAAAATTCCACCGGATAGGCCTGCGGAATTTTAGATCATCTGGCAGTAGAGATCAAGACAGAATCAAGAGGGCTCTATAGATCTGTTTTAAGCACACAAACACGCACACACACTTATACATGTCATACTTCATCTGTATCAAACCCATTGGCACAAAACACGCTAAACTGAAACTGCTAAAACCTATGCAATCAGCAGCCCCTGAGAAAAATCATACAACTACAGTAATACCTTGGATTGCAAGCATAATTCGTTCCAGAACCGTGCTTGTAATCCAAAACACTCTTATATCAAAGCAAGTCTCTGGCGGGCGTGAGCAGGGCCGATTTCGGCCTGCTACACCCGCTCGAGGCGAGCGGTTACATCCCTACGACTTGTATTGCAAGACATCGCTTGTTTATAAAGTCAAAATTTATTTTAAAAATTGCTTGTCTTGCAAAATGCTCTCAGACCAAGTTACTTGCAATCCAAGGTATTACTGTATAGAATCATTTAAGTTTCAAAAAGGGAATTAACAAACCCAACAGAGAGTTCCCATAATCCAGGTGTGAGCAATACATTCTGCACCAAAGATCATGATAGCTATCTTATATATTACCTGAAGGGCTGTCTCACAGAAAATGGAAGAGGGCAGGACTAGAATGGGTGGAAGCAGATCAGATCTCATTAGGTGAAACTTCACACTGGTAAGAGCTGTTACAGTGAAACAGAGCCTTGGGAGGTGGAGGGCTCTCTTTTGCTGGAGGCATTTAAGCAGAAGCTGGACAGCCATCTGTCAGGGATGATCTTCTAGTTGCATCCTGCATTGTAGATCCTGCACTAAGCAGGGGATCAGAATAGACAACCTTAACGGTCCTTCCCAACTCTATGATTCTATTATTATAGGGCAAATATATCACTGTTCTTAGGATTGTGGCTATTTGCAATAAATACACTAGGCGTCATGGGGGCGGGGTTTGTGAGAAAGAGGCAGCACTGCTAAAACAGAAGGTCAGAACAGTACTGGGCTAGAACCCCCAGCACTGCCGCATTCTCCAATCTACTGCTACAGGTTGCTGTCACACAGAAGTCAGTGAGAGAATGTAAGTCTTCGGTTCCTATCACCCATACAAAATCCCTCCTGCCTAGCTGTGGTTCTAGGATCTCCCCAGTGGTGCAGACAGAGAGGAAGAGGTAGAGGAAGAATTTTTAACTGAGGAATAGCAGAGGGATGGGCTGGCACCAGGGCCACTGTACCTGATAGATGAATCACACCAATGGAGACACTCAGGAGCTGGGTTTGGAATTCACAGAACTCCAAAGTTTCTAACTGCAGAAACTCAAAAAGCTTGCAGCTACTTGTAAGTACCAACATTGTTTTCCTCAAATCCACAGGCCTGAACTAGAATTCTTCCCATTTTTAGCAACAAACCATGCCTCACCCATCCCAACTCAAATTTAGAATACACCACCAAAGGTCTGTAGTACATCTGTAAAATAGCAGACGAAGAATTGCTGCGGAAATAGGTGGGTTCAGGCAGGGTCTAGAGAAGCTTCCAAGTAGGAATGTACAGACTCTGTGAAATCTGTTCTATGTTTCGCAAACTGTCAGGAACCTTTTGTTCCACTGGCCACTCATTAGTGGAATCGGGTTTTGCAAAAATGCGTTTGTATGCATTTGCACAAATTCAGAGTTGTGCAAATTTGCATTCCCAAAAATGCACAACCGCCCCCAAATGTGCAAATCCCCCCAAAATGTGAATTTTCATGCTTTAGCTTCTGGGAGAAATGTACATTTTTGGTCGGTTTTTTAATGTTGCGTATTTTTCTATGACTAAATTTGCATAAAATTATGTTTAAATAAATTAAAAACCAGTCCTCAAGTCCGTGGAATCCAAGCATTTGGGGCTTTCATGAACTTTGATTAAGAACCAACAAACACTTATGATTAATGGGAAGATCAGAGCCCTGGCACGCTGCTTTGGAATAATGACCCATAGCCCAGGGGTAAGCAACGTGGCGCCCATGAGCACATGTCAGCCCTCGGATATACCTTCATTGGTACCGAGGTACCTTACCCCTCCTTTTTATTTTTTTAAAGTAACAAAATTTCTTACTGGTAGCTGAGATCACTTCAAAGCAAAATGAGGGCCTCTAGCTGCTCCCATCTTCTTTTCCCATGAATACCTCTGGACACACGTGGGGCTCAGAGACATTCTTAGGAAATGAAGATGGGAGGTGGCTGCAGGCCGATGCTTCCCTCTGCAGCATGCCCATTTTGTGGTGGCACACAAGGCAGTTTCTCAAATTGCCGAAAGTGGCCATGGGTCCAAAAAGGTTGCCTGCTCCTGCCTTGGCCTATCAGTCACTTCAGAAAACAGCAAATGGATCATCACAAGTACAGCACTCCATTCTCTTAAGAGTAGCAGGAGGATACAATATGACTGCAGAAACTTAAAAGTCAAGAGAAATATATGTCAAATAAACTGAATTTATAATATTAAGATATGCAGAATTATATTTTAAAAGAATTATATATATATAAAAATATAACAAAATATAAAACATGTAAAAGCCAGAAAACTTAATAGACATGTAAATAATAGCTCCTCATGGGCTGAAGAAGATCTTGAATGTTTTTTCCAAACAAGAGGGCTTTTATCTCTGGGTGCAATATTGTTAATGCCAATGTTTTTTTGTTTGTTGCTTCCAGAGATAAGTCCTTTCAGCAAAGAAGCTTTTGTGTTGATAGGTGATACAGCCAAACGCGTTTCGGCCCTGAAGGCCTTCTTCAGTGGCTTGGAAAGAACAGAAAAGCCATGAAACTCACTGGGTGACTTTGGGCCCCAGTGAGTAAATCAAACTACAGTCAGCTAGTCATTTTGAACACAATTAATAATAATATAAAACATAATTAAATGATGTCATGCTCACCACTGTAGTTCACACTCAATTCCTTTTACAGACTATTATTCTGTTTTCTCAATTCTATATAAAATATACATTTGCTTTATTATCACATACATTTAAAAAAAAATTAGTTAGAAAAAATAATAACAATTTAAGAAAATCCTTTCAGAAGGAGTGTATTGACTCACCAATGCTGATCTCATTTGCCAACCTCCTGAGACAATGCTCCAGAGCTTTGCAGATGGAGTACTTTTACAGATGGTTCAAGCTACAGCTAGAACCAACAAATTTATGGCTAGTGACCCTGGATGTAAATGCTCTTTATACAAACATCCCACAGGAAGAGGCTATACTAGTTATTGAGGAAACCCTAAATAAGAGAAAGCTGTTAAATCCACCGACCCATTTTATTCTGGCCCTGGCTCAATTAGTCCTAAAGAAAAAAAAAATCCAGTTTGAAAACGGGTTTTTTTTTTGGCAAATATCAGGCACAGCAATGGGATGTAGATTTGCCCCAGAATTGGCTAACCTATACATGCAAACATTTGAAGAAAAGTTCATTTTGAATATGGACAACCCATTTAGACACCATATAACATTCTATAAAAGATAACATTCTATAAAAGATATCTGGAGGATATTTTTGTGGTCTGGCAGGGTTCTGAAAGTACTCTTCGAGATTTTGAGCATTTCATCAATAATCAACATACCACTATAAAATTTGACATGAAATATGACAAGCACCAAATCCATTTTTATCTAACTGTGTCTGAGGGATCTCTACAAACATCTACATACAAGAAACCAACAGATGTGAATTCCTACTTGAACCATGAAAGTCATCACACTGTCTCTTTAAAGAGAAATTTACCTTATTCACAATTCTTAAGGATTAGAAGAAATTGTAGCCAAAGTAGTGAATTCCATCTACAAGCTGGACAATTAATGAGACAATTAGAAAACAGAGGCTACCACCATAGAATCTTAAAACAAGCTTTGCATAAAGCTAAAACAGTCAAAAGGACAGAATTGTTAAAACCCAAAAAAAGATTAATACAAAACAATAGAATGATTATCCCTATAACATTTGATAGCTCAACTGCGTATGTAAAAAACATTATCCTAAAACACTGGCACCTTCTGAAAGACATACCCAAGTGTGTACACCCTCCTATGTTTGCCCATAAATGTACTGCTAATTTAAAAGATATTCTGGTCCATTCAAGATTGGGAAATAACATGAATCAGACAACTATCACTGGAAAATCACCTGTGGGACATCACAAATGTGGGAACTGCAGTGTTTGTAATAATTGCTTGACTCTCAAGTCCTTTAGAAACCCTAATAACAACAAAGAATACACCTTAAAGGAATTTTACAATTGCAACACACCAGGTGTGGTATATGCCATTCAATGTCCATGCTCTTTATTATACATAGGTATGACAACTAGAAAAATAAAATTAAGAATAGCTGAACACAAAAGTTGTATCAGAACAAAAAAGATTCATGACCCAATGGTCAAACACTACATGGAACATGAGCATGATGAAAACTCTGTCAGGTTTTGGTGTATAGAAAGAGTGCGAGGTACAGGAAAACAACTAATAGCCAAACTTAAAAACCAAGAGTCCAGATGGATATTTAATCTAAATACAGTAGCTCCATTTGGATTAAATGAGAACATAGATTGGTTAGCAACAGGTTTATAATATACTACTTTTGCCATGGTTTTGTTGAAATAAATTCCGTATAAAGACCAACATCTGTATAAGTTTGTTCAGAATACTAAATGTATAGCCACCCAATCAGGCCACCTCTAAATGAAGAGTATTACCAGGTGTGTGTAAAATTAACACACCAGATAAAAGTACCGGTACTCCATCTGCAAAGCTCTGGAGCATTGTCTCAGGAGGTTGGCAAATGAGACCAGCATTGGTGACTCAATACACTCCTTCTGAAAGGATTTTCTTAAATTGTTGTTATTTTTTCTAACTAAAATTTTTTTTAATGTATGTGATAATAAAGCAAATGTATATTTTATATAGAATTGAGAAAACAGAATAATAGTCTGTAAAAGGAATTGAGTGTGAACTACAGTGGTGAGCATGACATCATTTAATTATGTTTTATATTAGTATTAATTGTGTTCAAAATGACTAGCTGACTGCAGTTTGATTTACTGTAAGGCTTTTCTGTTCTTTCCAAGCCACTGAAGAAGGCCTTCAGGGCCGAAACACGTTTGGCTGTATCACCTATCAACACAAAAGCTTCTTTGCTGAAAAGACTTATCTCTGGAAGCAACAAACAAAACAACATTGGCATTAACAATATCGCACCCAGAGATAAAAGCCCTCTTGTTTGAAAAAAAACATTCAAGATCTTCTTCAGCCCATGAGGAGCTATTATTTACATGTCTATTAAGTTTTCTGGCTTTTACATGTTTTATATTTTGTTATATTTTTATATACAGTCACGCCTCGGATTGAGAGCATATTTCGTTTCAGAAACATGCTTGTAATCCAAAACACTCTTATATCAAAACGAAATCCTCCCAAAAAAATTTGTACAGAGATTTTTAATTTAAGCTGTACTACAGTACTTGTATTGCAAGACGTCGCTTGCATATCAAGTAAAAAATAAATAAATAAATATTTAAAAATGTGCTTGTCTCGCAAAATGCTCTCAAACCAAGTTACTTGCAATCCAAGGTATTACTGTATATAATTCTTTTAAAATATAATTCTGCATATCTTGATATTATAAATTCAGTTTATTTTACATATATTTCTCTTGACTTTTAAGTTTCTGCTTTATGTTTTAGTCAGGATTTTTAACATATCCCCCCTTTTTTAATATGTTTTGGATACAATATGACTGCCTAGCAAAGCAGAATGAGATTAAAACAGGAAATGGAAAGAATATTCCAGACATATGCCTCAGGATTTGTGTTTCACACACTGCTTTATTTCCATCATGTAAAGATCTGTTCAAGCTACTCGGAGGTAAGAATTACAATTATCTCAAGACAAAAAGAGTTCTTTATAGTGCTCACAACTGCATTTGTGGCGGAGCATACAGTTCATACTTTTTACAACTCTGTATTTATAGAAAAATTCCTTGATTTATTTATTATATTTATACCCCACCTTTTTTCTTGCAAGGAACCCAAGGTGGCTTACATAATCCTCCTCCTCCTCCATTTTATCCTCACAACAACCCTGTGAGGTAGGTTAGGCTGAGAGTCAGTGACTGGCCCAAAGGCACCCAGTGAGTTTCATGGCTGAGCGGGGACTAGAACCCGGATCTCCCGAGTCCCAGTCCAACACTCTCACCACTACGCCACGCTGGCTAGTTATCATGGCTAACTATGGCTGTTTATAAGCCAAACTAGAACTTCCGAATAGTATTCCTCGGAATACTAGGAGTTGAGGGCAAATAGTAATGAAGAACGATTGCCTATGCCTGCTTCTGAGCTTCCCAGATACATCTAGATGACCACGTAAGAAACAGATTCTGGACTAAATGGTTCTTTGGTCAGATCCACCAGGGCTTGTATATTCTTAACCACTCATCAGTACAGTCACTCAGCGAAGATGAATGCTGGTTTTTGTAATTTATAAACCTGCAAAAAAGTACTCAGATTACAGTGTATGCTTGCACACTTTATACACACTTCAGATAATCTTAGATAAGAAGTGATAGTTAATGTTATACAATATACAAGCCATATGGGAATTACTGCATCTCTACATGTAATCTTTTACAAAAATGAAGCTAAAGACAAAATAGCAAATTTACAACCTCCACTATTTCATTTGTATCCCACTTTTTTACATAAAATGTATTTATTTATTGTATTTCTAAATCGCCCATCTAGGCCGTACCCAGCCACTCTGGGCGATGTACAACATACAATGAAACAAAACAGATTAAAATACACTTAAAACAGTATAAAATGTTAAAATCCTAACCCACCCCATATTCCCACCTGAAAAGCCATGTTTTTAATGAACGGCGGAAGCTCATCAAAGAGGGGGCATGGCGGAGGTCACTGGGGAGAGAGTTCCACAGTTTGGGGGCCACAACAGAAAAGGCCCTCTTCCTAGTCCACTCCAGCCTGGCTGCTCTGGCTGATGGGGCAAGGAGAAGGCCATCCGTGGCAGATCTTGCTGAGCGACCTACTTGATGTTGCTGGAGATGCTTCTTGAGATAAACTGAACCGGAGCCATATAGGGTTTAATATAATCAAAATATAATCAAAATGGCATTCAAGCACGAGTATTAATACAATATAACCTGTGCGGCATAGTGCTTACCACATTAGACTAGGACCCAGAAGACTTGGGTTCTAATGCCTCCTCAAGCAAGCTTACTGGGTGAATTTGGGCCAGTCACTTTCAGCCTAAGTTACTTCACAGAGTTGATGTGAGGATAAAATGTATACCAGCATGAGGAAGGGTGGTTGTGTGTGTGTGTGTAAATAAAATAATGCTCTAACAAAATTATAACAGCAAAAAAGATTATACTCTGTACGCTATCAACATTTTACAGAACCTTGCACTCATTTATCTGCTTATGTCGTTTGAGTAGATGTTCTCAGCCTCAGAAACTGGTAGTTTAAAATGATGCAAAATTCATATTATAAATTGCTTCAAAACAGTATAGATTCCCTTGGAAGCTTCACAAACAGTTATTTCAGCCTACATAAAGATGGGTTAAGTCTGATCTAGGTCAACAATCTGCCTACCACCACCTTGGCCATTGCACCATATACACTGACATAGATTCATAGATATAATAGAATCATAGGGTTGGAAGGGGGCCTACAAGGCCATCGAGTCCAACCCCTGCTCAATGCAGGAAACTAGAGGAGGGGTCTCCCATCCAAGTAATAACCAGGCCTGACCCTGCTTAGCTTTCCACGCTCAGACAAGCTGAGCCAGCGTGAGCCACAGGCCTGTTCCCATATCAAATATATATTATGTATTGCAGTATTATAAAAATGCAGAACCTTCTACATTACCTAGGATATATTCCAAATTGAAATATGCAAGTACTTGGATTGAGAAAAATCCCGAGCTCTAATAAGCAGGAAAAAATCTAGTACAGACAAAGTCTTCCTTTGAGGCCTATCTCAAAGGTTTCATACAAACTACGGTAGATCTCTGCATCAGATCAGAACAGGCAGTTGAATCTCAAAGGTGCCAAGCCAGCACTTTGCTTTCATTTTATCAATAGTTGCTTGGTACAAACATCTGTCCTGAAAACCATGTACAGTAAATGGTTTGCAAAAGACCTTGTTGCATCGCATGCTCAAACCTACATATCCTTTTATATGGCTACACTATTCACCCCAAACATAAAAAGACCTGGTTCACAGGACATGACAACCCATCAATTTGCCTCAGCAAAAACTCTTGCTAAATAGCAAGAGGAACCTCGAATGCTGCCACTTGCGATGGCAGTCGAAGAGGAACTGAGGGAGAGGGCGGGAGCCCCGCTAGAGGGCATGTGTGTGGGGAGGGGCTCCCGCCCCAAACTCCTCTGCTATAGAACGTTCCCGGAACTGGCCTCCGCACAGGTACAGACCCCATGTGTGTGATGCACAGAGACCACAAAGAAGAACTAGCCATGGTGGGTTGTTGTGTTGTCTGAACTGAGACTGCTTCCAGCAGGGTGGCTTGTTTTTTTCAAACAAACCACTGAGAGACAAACAAACCACTGTGAGAATGCAGGTGTGCAAATTTTTTCACACTTTAAAAATATATATGTTTTTCTAGTTGGAGTTGCACAAGTGCAGATGTCTGAAATATGAAGCCTCACCTGGGCAACGTCCTGGGAGGTACCTGCTGTCAAAGCGTAGCAGGTACCAACCCTGGACATTAACTCAGAGAGACTCCAAATACCGGGTAGTTTTCTTTTCCACTTTGCTTTCTCCTGACAGTTGTCAAAAGGCGAGCTGTCAATGGAAAGCAAAGCTGCAAGTGATCTTTGCTCATGAAAGGGGTGGGTTCCTTTCCCCCCCTCTTCGCAGTGAGATCCTCAGGGTTTTGAGTGTCCCCCCGACCATAGGTCCCAGTGCCCCCAAGTTTTCCACCTATTCCCAGGACTCTAGGTGCCCTTTTCACTGACACTTGCCTCTGACAGCTATCAAAAGCAGGGCTTTTTTAAAAAAAACAAGGATTTAGGCAGGGCAAAACAGGGTAGTTTGGACAGGGAAGTATACAGGTTTCATATGTATGCTTCCCTGTCGAAACTACCCTGTTTTGCCCTTCCTAAATCCCTCGGCCCTTCTGCATGAATAGCAGGTGCTCCATGACTGAACGATAATCCATTAAAAAAAAAAAGTGAGAAACCTGGATTTTGTACCTCACTTGGGAAAGACCAAAGCCTGGTCTCCTAAGGAATAAATGGGCATAAAGGAAGGTTAAGGAAAAGAGGGGAAAGATTTACTATGGTAAATCCTTAAGACTACTACAATCACTTGGTGGGTTGTTTTTCTGTAACAAAAACATGTTTAAGTCTGAAAACAAGTATTTAAGCAGAATTGTCAGCCTTTTCACCTCATTCCACTCCCAGTAAAGCCACAGAAACTGGCGGTATATGAGTCAGCAAGATTATTTTGTTGTTGTTTAAACAAAGCTTATGTATACTATTCTTCAAAACTACCTACAGGTACGAAACAATACAGAGAAGCTTCAGAAATTCTCACATCCCCAAGAATGGAGAGATTCAGATTCTAGCTGACTTTTTCATGGTGCTAGATCATGGGGACAATACAAAGAACAGCTGAGAACCCATCTTTCCTGTCCCAAGACAGTCAATCTTCCCTTCCACTATGGAAAGTGCACCACAGCCAAACCATTGCACTAAGCCCATATCTGAAAGCTATGAATTGCCCTTACAAGGTACAAGAACACTGTACTCTTAATGAATACACTGAACTCTTAATGAATGGGAGCATCTATCCTACCATTCTTTGATGAGATTCTGGCCCTGCATTGGCTTGAACACAGATCAGAAACACATACACATCTATTTAAAAAACCCTCCTATTTTCCTGAGCAGCAGATGGGGTGGGTTAGGGGTTTTTTTGGGGGGGGGGGGGGGGTTAGGGTTCTTTTTTTTAACTTATATTTTTAATTGTACTTTAATTATGTTTTAATGTAGTTTTAATTGTGTTTTATTGTATTTCAATGATTGTACATCGCCCAGGGTGGCCGGGTGACCAGCCAGATGGGCAATTTAAATATATATATTAAAAAAAAAATAGCTGGGATCGTGGTGGGGATCCAAAATGAATTCCTCTGGTGCCTAGGAACAACTGAAGAACTAGAGAGATTGAATTCACCAAGAGGTACTATGATTTTATTTTATTTTTTTGGCATAACCAAGAAGTATCATGATTTGTGTGTGTGTAAAGATTTCTCTACTCCCTGTAGGGCAAGATGTGTACAGAGAATGTGAGAAAAAGACTGGGGACACAAGAGTTATTACGGTAAGTTATCAATCACTGTTGGCTCCCCAAGGAAACTGGGGAGCAGATGAAAGGTTACATTTCAATGGGATCTAGATTTTTACCCCAGTGGCAAGATTTTGGTCCTGTTCCTTCTTGGAGGTAGGGAATAGCAAGAACCCCCTTTAAGTCAGGATCTGTGACCCCTTCCCCTTTGAAGAATGTGCAGGGGGAAACTGGACTTTCGGAAAAAGCAACTAAACTCCAGGACGTGGGGGTGGGAGAAAATGTTCAATAAATGGGATGGGGGGGGGGCATAGAAAGGGACAAGTGGTTTTCCCACCATTCTGTGACAGCTGCACAGCTGGTCTCTGGCCATGGTACAGAGAACGCCAGGCAGGCTCTCCAAGTCTCAAGACTAGAAACAGATTCATACGTGGACTAGGAGGGGCTTGACACCCGCCGCACCTTCCCCAGTCCGAATCAAAGCCATTTTTTCCCCAATACAGAAAGAGCACATCGCAGGCAGGCCTGAGTTGTAGTCCAAAGGACCTCGATAACGGACCCTGTTCAGCTCTTATGTGGGGTGGGGGTGTTTAGGAATAAGCAGACAGGGTACGGGAGGGGGGGAAGGGGTTGGTTCCCTCCCTCCATCCCTGGATGGATCTGGGAGGCTTCTTGGCTGGGGGTGGGGGAAGAGAGAAGATATTCTTTTTTCCCCCCCTTCATAAACACACACACACACTTAAGGATAAGGGCCACACTCGCTCCTTCGATAGAAGAGCATGACACGCTTGAAAAATGAGCGAGGAAAATATCTTCAGCCCCACCCAGGACCAGGTTTCTCTCGCCACCCCCTCCCCACTCCATCGCTGCTGCTCAGTTGGGAGAGAAGAAAACAGGGGGGGGGGGAATAATGAAAAGAGTCCACGGGGAAGGGGGGGAAGGACATCGAGGTCTACGCCTGGACTGGGGCCAGAACCGGCTTGGAAGGAAGGGGAAATGCGGCGAGGAGAAGGGGGGGGGAGAACACCGAGGCACATCCCCCCCTCTCTCTATCTCTCGCCCCCCAGCCCAAGGGTGGGCCCGAGGACGCGGGCCCGGCGAGCCCCGCCTGCCCATCACTCACCGCTTTGCTCCCCGAGGAAGACCAGCTTGAATTTCCGCAGCGGGTTGCCGAAGTCCCCGCCCGTCGACATGATGAGGAGGAGGAGGAGGGTGGGCGAGCTGGACAAGAGGGGCCGCTCGCCTTCTTCCGGGGCAGAAGGAATGAGGGGCGTGAGGGAGGGGGGAAAGGGGGAGAGCAGCCGGCGTCCTTGCTTCCCCTCCTTCGCTCGGGCCCCGGGCTGCTCCCCCTCACGGAGACAGGGTGCTGGGGCGGGGCGGGGGCAACGCGGACCCGAACGCGGGGCCGAGGAAGGGAGAGGCCGGGGCCGGCAGAGAGCGGGCGGCGCTGCTGGCAAGGGCGGCGGAGCGAGCCGGAGAGCGGGCGGCGGCGGCGGCGACGACGAGAGGCAGCCACGACACGACGTCGCCTGCGCCGCTGAGGCAATCCCAGCCCCGTCTGCGCGCGCGCACCCGCGCGCACGGCCCGTCCCTCCCTCCGGCGGGGCCCCGCCTCCTCAGGTAGCCGCCGCGAGCGCTGCAAAGCCCCGCCCACAGAGCCAAAGTCCGACCCAGGCGATTGGGGCGTAGGTGAGCGCGCGCCTGTCACTCACTCGCTCACTCACTCGCTCACTCACTGAAACCGCCGCGAGCCACTTCGGCCATGGACACGGCGGCGGCGCTCGAGCCGAACCACTGAGCAAGCGCGGAAGGCCTGGAGGGCGTGCCCTAAAGGCGAGCCGGGGGGGGCGGGGTTTGAGATTTTCAGAGGTTTAATGCCGCAGGAGGCTCTGTCGTACGTGTGCGTGCCCACGCTCTTGCCGTCAGCCATGGTTGATTGGTTGAGATGCCCTCGGGAGGCGGGAGTTTTTTCTTTATTTCCCTCCCCGGGATGACGCCTCCTCTGGATTTGCGTGGCGTTCACTCTGGAACCTAATGGTAGTGGCAGTCAATCTTTGTTTTTTTCCCCTTTAAAACAAAAAAAAAAAACCCACAAAGGCTGCCGTGTTGGCCATAAGAAAAGTTCCAAAGTCCATATAGCGTAATACTTTTATTAGACCAACTCAAAGATCACAAAAAATGTGTAAGCTTTTGAGATCTCCAGATATCTTTTATTAGGCAAGATGTAACAAAAAGTAGTTGGGAGACCGGATGGGGGGAATAGGAGGTGGGGTGCTGGGAAGGCTTTCCTCCTAAAGTATCTTTGGGTGATATGTTAGGGTAATTGAAACTATTAAAAACAGTTTGATTGCTTTATGCTTTTGATTATATCAGAGCCGGTGGCTGCTCAATAAAATGTATTCATTCAGATTAGAATTTTTTAAAAATTGGATTTTTAATTGGGCATTTTATGCCCTGACCTTATTCAGCATTGTTCACTCGAGTTCAGTAGTACGTGTACTTAGAATTGCAGTACTAATCTGTTATGAATATAAGATGAGCCTTGCTTGTTGGCTCAGATCAAAGATCCATTAAGAATGCAATCCTATGCATGTTTAGTTCGTGCTGGTCTATGACCGAAATAAACTCACTGACTGACTGCATGTTTAGACAGGAAAAAAGGCCTGCAACTCCCAGCATGCCCCAACCATAGCTATGCTGGCTGGGGCATGCTGGGAGTTGTAGGCTTTTTTTTTTTTTGTCTAAACGTGCATAGGCTTGTGTCTTAAGGCTGCAATCTTATGCACACTTACCTTTTTAAAGAAAAAAAGTAGCTTAGATGATCTTATAAATGGTTTAGATGAGTTCATAGAGAAATAGATCAATGGCTATAAGTCACTGACTCTCAGCCTAACCTACCTCACAGGGTTGTTGTTGTAAGGATAAGATGGAGAGGAGGAGGAGGATTATGTGAGCCACCTTGGGTTTCTTGTAGGAAAAAAGGCGGGATATAAATATAATAAATAAATGATGGCAATATGGAACTTCTGTGCTCAGAGACAGTATACCAGTTACTGGGTTGCTGCTTTCATGCCCTGTTCTGGGCTTTCTAAAGACATCTGGATGGCCACTGCTGGAACATCGGAAGCTGCTGTATACCGAGTCAGACCCTTGGTCCATCTAGCCCAGTGTTGTCAACACTGACTGGCAGCAGCTCTCCAGGGTTTCAGGCAGGAGTTTTTCCAATCCTTCCTAGAGATGCCAGGGTTCAAACCTGGGACCTTCTGCATGTAAAGCAGGTGCTCTACTGCAGAGCTACGGCCCCTGAGCTTGCAGGGCAGGTGGAAATTTAACAAGGTACCCTTTGCCCATCACAGCATCAATGGCTATTAGTCATGATGGCTATATGTATTATCTCCAGCATCAGAGGCAGTGTGTTTCTCAACACCAGTTGCTGGGGAACATTTATTCATTTATCACATTTCTATACCACTCAATAGCCGAAGCTCTCTGGGCAGTTCACAATTAAAACCATAAAAGACAACATACAATACACTATAAAAATTTAAAACTACAGTATAAAATAGAAGTAAAAGCCAAAGTAAAACCTAGCAGGGGTACAAAATATTTAAAAAACATGAGTGAGAGAGGGCTATTGTATTCATGTCCTGCTTATGGGCTGATATGTTAAAAATCCTGACTAAAACATAAAGCAGAAACTTAAAAGTCAAGAGAAATATATGTAAAATAAACTGAATTTATAATATCAAGATATGCAGAATTATATTTTAAAAGAATTATATATATAAAAATATAACAAAATATAAAACATGTAAAAGCCAGAAAACTTAATAGACATGTAAATAATAGCTCCTCATGGGCTGAAGAAGATCTTGAATGTTTTTTTCAAACGAGGGCTTTTATCTCTGGGTGTGATATTGTTAATGCCAATGTTTTTTTGTTTGTTGCTTCCAGAGATATAAGTCTTTTCAGCAAAGAAGCTTTTGTGTTGATAGGTGATACAGCCAAACGTGTTTCGGCCCTGAAGGCCTTCTTCAGTGGCTTGGAAAGAACAGAAATGCCTTACAGTAAATCAAACTACAGTCAGCTAGTCATTTTGAACACAATTAATAATAATATAACACAATTAAATGATGTCATGCTCACCACTGTAGTTCACACTCAATTCCTTTTACAGACTATTATTCTGTTTTCTCAATTCTATATAAAATATACATTTGCTTTATTATCACATACATTAAAAAAAAATTTAGTTAGAAAAAATAACAACAATTTAAGAAAATCCTTTCAGAAGGAGTGTATTGACTCACCAATGCTGGTCTCATTTGCCAACCTCCCTTTGGGATATCTAGTTGGCCACTGTGGGAACAGAATACTGGACTAGATGAGCTGTTGGCGTGGTGCTTGACATGCTTTTCTGCTGGGGAAAGCTCTCCTATTAAATGCCAGCAAAGGAACAGGAGCTGTGATGAGGAAAATCCTAATTACAGTAATACCTTGGATTGCAAGTAACGTGGTTTGAGAGCATTTTGCAAGACAAGCAAATTTTTAAATATTTATTATTATTATTTTTACTTGATATACAAGCGACGTCTTGCAATACAAGTACTGTAGTACGGCTTACATTAAAAATCTCTGTATAATTTTTTTGGGGGGATTTCGTTTTGATATAAGAGTGTTTTGGATTACAAGCACGTTTCCGGAACGAATTATGCTCTCAATCCAAGGCATGCCTGTACAGTGCATCCCAACAAACCTGGGAATAGGAAACAAGGATGCCAGGTCTGGAAGTGCCTTTCAGGCTTGAACCCGAACACTGCTCTTTTAGAATTAACCAGTGGATGCAACTGACTCCTATTTTGAGCCACACCGTACATTGAGGAACTGGAGCGTGTAAGGTCGCCAACTGACCAGAAAAAAAGCAGACTTTGCCTACCCTTCTACCTTTATCAGCAGCTGGACCTGCAGAAATCAGCAGACGACATTGTCATGGGTCAGAGATAAGCATGATCTTCCTGTAAGTTCTGCACATCAATCTGCCGTTGAAGGTACCGCTACAGTGGCTAGTTGAAAAAAACTACCGTAGTACGTATTGATTTATAAGAATGTGGAAGGCATCCAAAGTAATTACAATTTCTAATACCTGCTGTAAATGAATAATAAATGGATAATTAAAAAAAAAAGAAAAGAGGATGACTTGCCCATAAATACACACACATGTGACACTTATCTGGCTGCAACAGGGGCCTTTCTTTGAAAGGCAAAGGCTTTCAGCGTTAGTACAGTTCCCTTCACAAGCATTTCCCCAGGTGGCCCAGGTTGGCAACAGGAAATATTTAAATCATTTGTGACTAAGGTTTTCAAGTGGCTTCCTGGAACTGCTTTCATCATCAAGGAGGGTTGGGGGAGCATTAAAGAGCTTCAGTGGGCTGGAAGGAGTCGTGAGTAGCTGCCAGTGTCTCTTTTTAGTAAGCGTGGAGAAGGCAGGGCTCGTTTATAACAGTCCTTGCACCAGCTTGAGCGTGGAGAGCGAGCTCAGGAATTTCTGATCTCAATCCCAATCCACTGACAATTTATCCTGAAATGAACGGGAGCTGCCTGACTTCCTACACAAAGAACGCGAGAATGGTCTTGCATGGCTCCCACTCAACACTTCAAGGAGGTTTTGCTACAGAGGAAAACTCCCTGGTG
This sequence comes from Shinisaurus crocodilurus, assembly GCA_021292165.1. Lineage (NCBI taxonomy): Eukaryota > Metazoa > Chordata > Lepidosauria > Squamata > Shinisauridae > Shinisaurus > Shinisaurus crocodilurus. Next base: position 290,236,401 of record CM037878.1, read on the forward strand.
GATTGTGCCCATTCGGGGAGTCGTCATAGGTTGCCAAGCACCTGTCTCTGAGAACATAAAAGCGCATCTGTCCTACAGCAGCACATGCTGGCTTGCTTCTCTTCCCCGCTCCCACCCCATTATAAAAAGCCAGTGCTTTGTGCAGTCTGCCTGTAATGCCACAGTATTCCTTCATACTGTTATTTTTATCACATGGTTGTGATTTACACTTGACCTGCATTTTTAATAGGGAAAAACCAGTGGGGGCTGCAACAAAATGTTGCAGCGTGGAGTGTTCCTGATCAGGAATCCAGCCATTCCACTGCCCCCCCACAATTTTTGGTCCCCCCCCCAAGTTAGCACCACTGAGTGCACTCTGTCCTCATTGGGCTGTTTTGCCCCCCACCCCACCCCAGTTAGGAGGGTTTTCCTTTAAAGAATGGGAGTCCTGTAATCCTCAGCGTTCCCCCAGGCTTGCTGAAATCTCCCACCTGTACATGGGTGGTACTGTTTTGGCTGTATAAGCAATGGCTCTAATAGCCTAAACATTAGAACCCAATGGGGCCATGCAGTGAAGCTGAATGGGGGTGGGGAGAGATACAGAACACATAAAAGGGTCAGTAAAATTTTAAAAAAAGCTGGTAACTCTACGTATAGAGTTTTTTGTTGTAGTTTCCACACTGTCAAGGTTTAAATGTTGATAATCTTTGGGTTTTTATACTGAGTGACACAGCCACTCCTGTGTGCGTGAACAAAAATGCCACTGTATCTCAGCTATCTTCACCGTCTCTATGGTGACTACAGAAACTTGGAATTCCAACTTCCAAAGACAGCAAGCCTGCTTACTATATTGCTTACATTTCTACATATCCCTGGAATAGAAAAGACTCTGAACTTGCCATGAGTTCACAATGAGCATTTCTTCCATGAGGTCTAGTGGCATGACCCACACTCTTGGCAACGTTCACATATTTCCTTACCATCTTCTAAACACACACACACACACACACACACACACCTTTAATTTTTGAGACCCGGGTTTTCTCTATTTTGCAATATGTTATAACAACTCTAGTGCCCAGAGCTTATAGCTGTCAGAGAATTTCAGAAATCAGCTGGAACTAAATCAAGTAAGCTGTTATTCTATAAACAGGTAAATGTGGAGAACACATTCTGGAGGCAGTAACAAGTACAAAGTGTAAGGACAAAATATCACAAGTGTGTGTGTGTGTGTGTGGTCATGTTATTTATCTGTCATAAACCTAAAACAAATTATCCAAACTGCACCTCACCCCCCATGCAACACTCAATATGGCTGTTTCTCTGGGCCTGGAGGAAGGAGCCAATCAGAAAGCTACCTAGTTGGTGGGTCTCCTGCGACCCCCCCTTGCTTTGATTGATGCTTCTGTGACCCAATGACAAAGGCAGCCGGGAGGCCCAATCCCAATGGAGTGGGCGGGGAGCTTATGTCAACGCAAAAACAGTATTCTGGTTCTTGATTGCACAATGCAAGGTCTTGCCACGTTTGAGACTTGCTGGTCCATGAAAGCAAGCCCCACTCTGCTTTTAGGGCAGTGTTCTGCAACCTTGGGTCCCCAGATGTTAGAGAACATGGAGCCCTCTCTGGGCTGCTTCCTTGGGCTTTTCTTTTTCTGTAGCCAGTGAAGAGATACGTAATTACGTGGTCTCTGTGCCTCAGCTAGGAGAGGTTTGCTTTTTGTTCGCAGACACTTTTAGAGCAGGAAGGCATTCTAGACCAGTTCCTGCCCAAAGAAAGATCTAACCTTAACCTATCCCCCCCCCCCTCGTGCTGCCTCATGCTCCAGATGGCCACATAGGCAACATTATTTTATTTATTTATTTATTTATTTATTATATTTATACCCCGCCTTTTTCCCTGCAAGGAACTCAAGGCGGCTTACATAGTCCTCCTCCTCCTCTCCATTTTATCCTCACAACAACCCTGTGAGGTAGGCTAGGCTGAGAGGCAGTGACTGGCCCAAAGTCACCCAGTGAGTTTCATGGCCGAGCGGGGAATAGAACCCGGATCTCCCGAGTCCCAGTCCAACACTCTCACCACTCATCATCATCATCATCAGGCGATCACTCGTGACTGAGTAAGATTGTCTTCCGGGATAAAAGGAGGAAATTCTAAAGAAGATTGTGTAGACTCTAGCGATGGGTCCGTAAGTGACTGTGGAGGCCAATTCTAGATCCACACAGCTTCCCACAGTGAGGACACAGGTTACCAGATAGAAGATGGTCCTGTAAAGGATTCATTTGACGTGCTTTTCACTTAGCACGTTTCTCCCTTTCACCTTGCACTCGGGCTTCTTCAAAGTCCATGGAACCTTTGTGAAAGGCCAACCTCCATTTAGATCGTTCATGGGCCAGAGCTTCCCAGTTTTCGATGTTTATATTGCATTTTTTTAGATTAGCCTTATGAACATCTTTAAACCTCTTATATTGACCACCGATATTCCGCTTTCCATCCTTGAGTTGGGAGTAAAGGTAACTGCTTTGGGAGGCGGCAGTCAGGCATTCGAACAACATGACCGGTCCACTGAAGTTGGCGTTGAAGGATCATTTTTTCAATGCTAGTAGTCTTTGCTTCTTCCAGTACACTGACATTTGTTCGTCTATCTTCCCAAGTAATTTGCAGGATTTTCCGGAGGCAACGTTGATGAAACCTTTCAAGGAGGTGGAAGTGACGTTTATAGATAGTCCATGTTTCGCAGGCATACAATAAAGTTGGTAATACAATGGCTTCATAAACCAGTGTTTTGGTCTTCTTACAAATATCCCGATCCTCGAACACTCTATGTTTCATTCGAGAAAATGCGGCACTTGCGGAGCTCAGACGATGCTGGATTTCACTGTCGATGTTAGCTGTAACAGAAAGATAGCTGCCAAGATAGAGAAAATGATCGACATTTTCCAGTATTGTCCCGCCAAGCTGGATAGATGGCATCACCAAAGGGTTAGCTTGCACTTGCTGATGAAGCACTTTGGTTTTTTTGATGTTAAGTGAGAGACCAAGTTTTTCATATGCTTCTGCAAAAGCATTTAGGATAGTTTGGAGATCATCCTCTGAATGTGCAGAGACCACATTATCATCAGCATACTGAAGTTCCACAACGGAGGTTGTAATTACCTTACTTTTTGCTTTCAGCCTGCTGAGATTAAAAAGCTTTCCATCTGTTCGATATATAATTCCCACACCAGTGGGAAGTTTCCCCTTGACAAGATGTAAAACCATGGCGATGAAAATGGAAAATGGCAAATAATGTTGGGGCGATAACACATCCCTGTTTAACACCTGATCCCACTTTAAATGGAGCACCATGAGAGCCGTTGTTGTCCGAAACCGTTGCCGTCATGTTGTCATGGAGAAATCGCAAGATATTCACAAATTTATTGGGGCATCCAATTTTCATAAGGATAGTCCAGAGAGCTGTACGGTCTACAGTATTTAGCATACCAAGTCCTAACTTTGTTATATTTTTTAACAGAGTTAGTAGAAGCCTTCCCCTTGTTTTTTCTTTTTGAAGTCGCTTAGGCCTTCCTTTGTTTATTCTTTTGAGGAGGCCACCACCTGAGAATTCCTTCATTTTTTCTTTTGGTTTTTCTTCCCAAGTGGCTTGAGCCTTTTTCTATTTATCCCTTGGAGAAGCTTCCAATGTGCTGATTACTCCACATCCGACAAGAAACCGGTTTGCCCCTCTTGTTTCGTTCATTATCTTTATCAAGGAATTCTTACGGACTATATCAGTGTTGTTTCTACACCAAAACACAAAAATATTTCTACAGTGTTACAAACCCTTTTCAAAACAAACATCATGCAATCAACCCTCAAGGCCCCACTTGTTTTACTTACATTCTTACACGTTTACCTTACTGTATCTGTATCATGCTTTTTCTCTCAGTGAGTCCTCTAGTGGCCATACTTTTAATACATGTATTTATACTCTATATACAACTGAAAACAGCTGTTAACTGTTTCATCACTATTCATTAGAGTAACCCTTATAGTATTTGCAGAGTAACCCTTATAGTATTAATTGGAACATTGAGAGAGCCCTAAGGGAGTGGTAATTGATTCTGCTGGATGTCTTACTCTAATGAATAGTGATGAAACGGTTAACAGCTGTTTTCAGCTGTATATAGAGTATAAATACATGTATTAAAAGTATGGCCACTAGAGGACTCACTGAGAGAAAAAGCATGATACAGATGCAGTAAGGTAAATGTGTAAGAATATAAGTAAAACAAGTGGGGCCTTGAGGGTTGATTGCATGATGTTTGTTTTGAAAAGGGTTTGTAACACTGTAGAAATATTTTTGTGTTTTGGTGTAGAAACAACACTGATATAGTCTGTAAGAATTCCTTGATAAAGATAATGAACGAAACAAGAGGGGCAAACCGGTTTCTTGTCGGATGTGGAGTAATCAGCACATTGGAAGCTTCTCCAAGGGATAAATAGAAAAAGGCTCAAGCCACCTGGGAAGAAAAACGAAAAGAAAAAATGAAGGAATTCTCAGGTGGTGGCCTCCTCAAAAGAATAAACAAAGGAATGCCTAAGCCACTTCAAAAAGAAAAAGAAAAAACAAGGGGAAGGCTTCTACTAACTCTGTTAAAAAATATAACCAAGTTAGGACTTGGTATGCTAAATCACAAATGAGAATATACGGTACATATATTGTGTTACTTGTAATTGCATTATTGTTAAGTCCTCAAACTTGTATGAAATTACTATGGATTTAGTGGAAGACTGACAACCTGGTCTTCTGCGCGGGTTCAATGCTAAGGGGGTAGCGAGTCCTGGGGCGGGCCTTCTCCGAGGTCCCCAGCGACTATCACCCTTAGCTCAGAACAAAGGGATAACTTATAGCCACAAAAGTAACTTTTATAAAACAAGTTTATTTACAAAATTACCTTCACAAACCCAGGCACACACCAGCAATACAGCTTATCAGTACGGTACAAAGTAGCAAGCAAGAGGTCTCAAGGACACCGTGATTTCAGGGCTCTCAGCTAGTTAGTTCAGCTCGGGCTCCAGCAGAGGCCCGGTCAACCGCACGCTGCTAGCTGGGTTCCCGGCGGAGGTCCGGTCTACCCAAGCGGCTAGCTGGGTTCCCGGCGGAGGTCCGGTCTACCCAAGCGGCTTGTGAGTGATTTCAGCTTGGTTTCCCGGGGATCCGGTCAACCCAAGCGGCCAGTGATTTCAGCTTGGTTTCCCGGGGTCCGGTCAACCCAAGCGGCCAGTGATTTCAGCTAGCTGGAGCGTGCCGGGTTCTGCTACCCGGGGTTGCCGATCCTTCGTTCCCTTACCCCTCTTGTTTCGTTCATTATCTTTATCAAGGAATTCTTACAGACTATATCAGTGTTGTTTCTACACCAAAACACAAAAATATTTCTACAGTGTTACAAACCCTTTTCAAAGCATGGGGCAAGATTGCTGATCAGGTCCAACAACTCGGTTCCCTTGCGCAGGGTGTTTTATACCTTGGGTTTCAGGTAGCCCCTCCCTCCGTAATCAAGTGGGTGGCCAATCAGGTGGGTTGCCACCCTCCCTGGGGGGCGGCCTTTTGGGTCAGGTGGGGTGACGCCTTCCCCCTGTGGGGTGGGGTCCCTTTGAAGCCACTTGCTTAATGGTCCCATCCTGTGGTGTTGAATGGTCCTTTCTTATGGGTGCCGAAGTGTCTGCTCTGGCAAGGTATTCAAGTCTTATGTAGATGGGGCTGATATAGGAGAGCATTGACGAACCTGGGGATGCTTCCTGCCTTCCCCCCTGGGGTGATTCTATGCAGATGTTGTTTGTCCCCTTTGGTCTCTGTGGAGACTGGCTGTCTCCCCCCCCCTGGGTCTCCTTCCCCCCACCTTGGTGAGTGTGTGTGTGTCAGAAAGGGGTTTTAGGTTGGCTTTCTCCACAGATTTATACTTACAATTATGTTATTTGAAATTCCAGCATTGTCATTGTTTAGTCCTCAAATTTGAATGTTAAATCATTATGGTTTTATACTTGAAATGTTAGTGTGTTTAAAAATTTCTACAAAAAATATTTTGTGTGTAAAAGGTTTAATTATAAATATATAAAAGTAAGTTTAATCACGGTGGTGTTGGCACTTTTGTGGATACAGTTGTTGGACATCAGCCTGAGATCAGTTATTTATATTTTATTAGGTATAGGGTGGCTAATAAAATTTAAAAATAAAGGTCTGATTCATGTCACTGCTGCAGCTGGTTGGATAGGGAACTGCCCTGGACTCAAACTCAGTGTGAGTTTGAGTCCAGGGAGCTCCCTCTCTTTTGCCCCAGGCATGCAAAAAGTGTGTCGTCATGCCCCTGCCTGTAGGGCTGCCTAGAGACCACTAGCAGCCTAGTTCTTGCTGCATGTACCAGTGAGGCTGATGGAGTGCGGTCGCTCTGTGTATTGTGATGCAGGAAAGTGCGCTGGGAGCATGTCGCCATTTTTACAAGTTCATTGGCTCCCTCCATGTGTAGGTGAGACATGGGTACCATTGCCGGCACAGCCCCTGATTGGTAGGTATAGGCTGTGTTTCTTTCTTTCATTTTATATTCTGCCAAAAATGGCACACAAGACGGCTACCAAGAATAAAATACAGATTAAAAAACACAAGAAAAACAGTAGCCAACCAAGTAAAAACCCTTTCAGCAAAAGATCCACTTGCATGCTAAAGGCCTGCCTAAATAAAAAAACACATCTTTGCCTTCCACTAGAAAGACAACGGAGAAGGGACTAACCTAACCTCCCTCAGCAGGGACTTTCAGAGCCTGGAAGTGTCTCCATGGAGACTGGGCTGTGTGACTCCCATTTCTGCCCCATTTTCAGATTATCTGAGCGATGTGTTGGACCAGTGTAGCAGCGGCTTCATATCCCCCTCCTCCCAGGGAATTGGAATATAGGATATTGCATATATAAATATTGAAAAATAAAAATTGCAATAACATCAGCAAATATCGCCCGCCCCCCAAATTTCAATAACATCTATAAATGTTGCCCAATTATTATTTTTTCTATTAGTAGCAAAACAGATGCTGACATCCTGAGAGCAACTCAGGGAACAGGCGGGCTTTTTTTTTTTAAACTGACCAAATAGCTATATTTTAAACTCAAGGCACACATTCATTACACATCAGCAGTATCTGGTCAAAATCCGCTTTCATAATTCTGCTTGATGAAAATAAAATATCCGACTTTGCTGCAAAGACATGAATGGATAGAATGGGATCCAAGCAAGAGGAGACTCCTCCCTCTAACCAATCAGAGCAGCCGCTGGGAGGGGGAAGTCACTGATTGGCGGCGGTGGCGGCGGCTACCACCCACGGCCGCCGCCGCCGCCGCCGCCGCTGCTTCAACTGGAAGGCTCCCGGAGAGAAAGGCGGAACAAAACTTGCGGCGGAACTGTGTGTGCATGAGCCAGGGAGCGAGGGGGGACCCGTTTTATCACTGGACCCAAGCGGCTGGGGGACGGGTGTGTGCGGTGGACCTATTCAGGCTCGTGCTTCTTCTGCTGCGTCGCCGTGGTTACCGCCTGGAGGGCCGATAGGAGCAGTTGGGGAGCATGAGCGCGGCTCTGGGCAAAGTAGGTACCCTTTGGCTAGGAAAAGAGGGAGGGAAGGGAGTTGATGGGACGCTTCCCGCCGGCCCCTGACAGTTTGACCCTCCTTTATTATCTTCGTTGTCTTTCCCCATGATCCTGCGCTTCTGTGGCTTGCTGTGAGACCCATGACCATAGCATGGTCATTCCCAGAATCCTTTGCGGTCCGTGATGCTAACTGAACTGAATGTGAGGAGTTTAGCTGCCTTGATCATTGTGCTTGGTCGAATGAGATACGGCCTGAGGCTGTGGCTCACGCCGGCTCAGCTTGTCTGAGTGTGGAAAGCTAAGCAGGGTCAGGCCTGGTTATTACTTGGATGGGAGACCCCTCCTCTAGTTTCCTGCCTTGGACTCGATAGCCTTGTTGTAGGCTCCTTCCAACTCTACCTATGAAATCTATGAAAATCCATGAGCGCCAGGGATTTTAGCTAAATAAATTTGGGCTGTAATCCTGTATGCCCCCAGCCTTCCCCAACCTAGTGCCCACCAGATGGGTTGGACAGCAGCTCCCATAATTCCCAATGGCCATGCTAGCTGAGAATTATGGGAGCTGCTATCCAACCCATCTGGTGGGCACCAGGTTGGGGAAGGCAGCTGTACCCTTTGATCGGGGAGTATGCCCATTGAAGTCAGAGGTGTACCAAATTATGCATGGTGTGAAGAGTGCATAGGGAGGCATTTTTCTCCCTCATTCATAATACTAGAACCCAACGGGGTCAACCCATGATGCTGATTGGTGAATGACTCAAGACAGATTAAGCTTGCAGTGTTCTCCAACCTTGGGTCTGGGGACCCAAGGTTGGAGAACTCTGGATTAAAGGAAGGACTTCTTTACACAGTCCCTACCTCACAGGGTTGTTGTGAGGATAAAATGGAGGAGGAGGAGGATTATGTAAGCCGCCTTGGGTTCCTTGCAGGAAAAAAGGCGGGGTATAAATATAATAAATAAAAAAAATAAATAAATGGCTAAACTATGGAATTCACTTCCACAAGTTGTAGTGATGGGCACCAATTTTGAGGGCTTTAAAAGGGGAATGAACAAATTCCTCGAGGAGAGGCTATCAATGGCTGCTAATCCTGATGGATTTCTGCAACCTCCAGTATCAGAGGCAGTCTGCCTATGTATACCAGTTGCTGGGGAACATGGGTGGAAGGGTGCTGTTGCCCTCAGGTCCTGCTTGTGGGTTTCCTGTAGGCAGCTGGTCGGCCACTGTGTGAACAGAATGCTGGACTAGATGGACCCTTGGTCGGATCCAGCACGGCACTTCTTATATTCTCATGTTCATTGAGACTTACTTTTGAGTGAATTGCACTGTTAATGCCACTCTAGTCGCTATGGATGTTCTCCTGAATGAATGATCCACTCTGCAGGGATTCGGAGGGGAGGACCAGTGCTCTGCAGGGGTGTGTGTATGAAAGGTTTTGAACTGGAGTGGTGGGGTGGGGTGTGGCGGGGAAAAGAGTTGAAATTTGGGTGCAACTGGTGGGGACACACCAGTTCTCTGGTAATTTCATGCAAGGTTAGTAGCTGTGCTGTCAGCTTATTGGAGTATACAAGTGAACCAGCAAAAAACAACAACAAAGAATGTTGCAGTGTGCTCTTGCCTGGTTTTTGGTTTTTCTTTTCCAACCAACATTCAGCTAGGGTGGCCAGTTACCTATGAGCAAAAAAGAGGACATGCATTGCCAAAAAAGGGGACAAAAGAGGGTTGCACAAAAAGTGCTAATTTATATTTATAGATGTTCATTTTGAAATATTTACTGTAATTTAAATAGCATCGCACCGTAGTGGGTAAGGCTGTGACCAGGTGATTTGCAAGGCTGTGTAGTCTTCTGTCCAGGTGCTGCTAACTGTTGATGGGCAGCTTCCAGCCCCTGCCTGATCTCCCATCTGATGGCTCTTTATCTTTAAACTGGACTTGGACTGAACAACCCTTTAAACAGAGGATGCCTTCAAATAGAGGACAGAGCTCTGTAAAATAGGACACCTGGCCCCCTACATGGATACTGAGCATACTCAACCCTCATTGGATGCAGTTTGGGGGGGTTGCCCCCTTAGTTTAAAAAATGTTTTGCAAAACTTAGGGTTTCCCCAAGCATTTATTCCCCCAATAAATATGCTGATATTTCTTATTTTATTTATTTAAAACATTTTTATCTCGCTTTTCAGCTGAAAAGGCTCCCAGAACAGTAAAAACAACAAGGAGACAGGTCCTGCCCTATGGCTTACAGTCTAAAAGACTGACAAAAAAAGGAAAAAAAGATGGGATGTTGGAAGGAAAAAGCAAGCTCTGGCACCAGTTCTTAAAGTTGCAGCGCTGGTTTTAAGCTTTAAAGCCCTAAATGGCTTGGGGCCAGGTTACCTGAAGGAACATCTCCTCCCATATTTACCTACCAGACCGTAAGGCTGAGGCCCTTCTTCAGGTGTCCCTGACAAATGAGGTGAGGTGGGTGGCTACAAGAGGTGATGAAGACCCCTCTGTTGAATGCCCTCCCCAGAGAGGCTCTCCTGGCACCTTGGTCTTTTCGGCACCAGGTGAAGACCTTTCTATTTTCGCAGATTTTTTAGGAACTGTTTTTAGATCAGCCTCCCCGTACCTTCCTGATGCCCTCCAGATGTTTTGTACTTGGATTCCCATCAGCCCCAGCCAGCATGGCCAATGGGTAGGAATGTTGGGTGTTGTCAAAAACATCTGGAGGGCACCAGTTTGGCTGTTTTGGATCTTCGCACTGTTCTAACCCTGCTTCTGGTTTTACTTTTGGTTTTATTATGTGCTGCTGGTGCTGTTCTGCTTTTAGCTGACATACTTTATTATTTATTTATTTATTATATTTATACCCCGCCTTTTTTCCTGCAAGGAACCCAAGGCGGCTTACATAATCCTCCTCCTCCTCCTCTCCATCTTATCCTCACAACAACCCTGTGAGGTAGGTTAGGCTGAGAGTCAGTGACTGGCCCAAAGTCACCCAGTGAGTTTCATGGCCGAGCGGGGACTAGAACCCGGATCTCCCGAGTCCCAGTCCAGCACTCTCACCACTACGCCACACTGGCTCTCAATAATAATAAAATTATTGTTTTATTGTTACCTTGTATTTTATGTTTTTAATTTGTGCACTCTATTTGTATACTTCTATTTGTATAATGAAGTTGTCTGGGTAGCTTAAAATGTAATAAATGGTTTAAAAAGTAATAAATAATGACCAGCTGAGACGGAAACAGTTCAGGAAGCCTAATGGAATGGCTGCCACTAAGTGACAGGGTGATATTTCCATCTTCTTTCTCAGGGGCCCCATTTTGGCTCCAATCCTGCCAGCTTGCACAACTTAAGAGTTTGCAAAGAAGTGATAATTTGCTTCTACGTATGCTTTGCTTGTATAATATTAACGAAATATTATGGCCGCGTGAGTCTCCAGTGATCTCTCATTTGAAGGAAACTATGGTAAATCCAGCAATGATGCCCCTGAAAAGCTCCTCGCCTTTCAGAGCAAGAGGGAAGGTGTAATGAAAACTTCTGTCCTAAAAAGCGGAGCTCTTTTCCCAGCCTCCTTTATGGAGCTTGGATGGTAGTGTCTGCTGTCTGGTGAGGTTATGGGAGGTGAGATGGGGCTGGTAGCCCAATGTGCACTGATCTACATGACCATTTTATGAGATCTACGCTGCTATTATTTGCCTATAACTTCTTAAGGCTGTATTCCTATGCATTGTTACTCTGGAGTAAATTCTACTGATGGAGATAGACAGTGCTTTTTTTCTGGAGAAAAGGGTACCAGAACTCTTGGATTACATTTCCTCGGGAATAGATGGCAATTAAATTGTAATGCAATTAATAGAAGAAAAGGTGCTGGAACTCAGTTCCGGTGAGTTCCACCAGAAAAAAAGCCCTGGAGATAGATATCCTCAGTATGTCCCTGGCACCTGCTAGTCAGAAGTCCTAAATGGGGGAGCTACATTTCTAGCCAACAAGCCCAATTGCCACTAACAGACCTTTCCTCCTTTATTCAAATTCTGATTCAAATCTTGGAGTGCCACTCTTATGTAGCCAAAACGGCACTATGCACGCACAGGAGGGAGGTATCAATGGATTCAAGAGAGTTCCAAGGTTTGCAGAAGTATTAAAAAAAAATCTTTAGGAAAAAAAACTTAAGGGAGGAAGCCCAAAACACCCCAATGAGGACTAATCATGGTCAGTGACCATGAAATGTTGGGGCGGGGGTGAAATAGAGTATCCCAAACAGGAGCATTTCACACTGCAACATTTTGTTGCCTCCTTGTTTTCCACAAAGATGCTACTTAAGCTAGTGGCCCTTGCAATATCCTGGGGTAGTGAATTCATTGGATCATCTGTGCTTGCTTCCTTTTGTTTGTCCTGAACCTGTTGCCAATGCATTTCACTGGATGACCCCAGCTCTGGTGTACTGAGATAATCATCTTTATGCATTTGTGCTCCCTGTTTAATTTATTTGGGATTTGATAAGCCTCTGTCATGTCCCTGTGTAGTAAAATTCTTCCTAAGCTAACAAATGTCAGCTGCTTAAGCCTTAAGGTGCTCCATTCCCCTAATAGCTAACTTCAGTTACTCCTCTTCATGCACTTTCTCCAGATCTGCTGTTTCCTTTTTAAAGACTAAAATCCAGTGGATGGGCTTTCATGTACATTGACTTAAGGAAATGCGTATCAACTTGAGCTGAAGGCAAGAGTGTGGCATTGAGAACAAATCCAGCCTGATGTGTTCCCTGTCCCCATGAATATTATTATGCTGTTGAAATGCACGCATACAAGTGATGGAGTATGCAAGCAGAGAAATTGCAGTCAAGTCATTCGTCTTCCTGTTGCTCCCTTATGAACACCAGCCTTTAGGGCTTCAAATAACACTTTGAGGAGTTTGCTGATGGCTTGCAAATGTGGAGCTTTGAAGTGGGAGGTGTGAGTGAGCTAAAATGAATTGCCAGAGAGCAGCCCCGTGCCTTGGAAAACTCTGCTGTGGAGGAAGGGGGGCTGGCTGACCTGCCACACCCCCACCCTTTCCTACCCGAAAGGAACCAAGACCCCCAGAGATCTCAAGGTACCAGGTTGCCAGCCTCTGCTGTCTGCAATCCTACTTGAATCTCTGTTCAGGGACTTGCCTTTCTGACTGTAACCTGGATTTAGTTACTGAACCAAGCAGCTACAAAACCCATGTGGGGTAAAACCAAAACAAGGTTTATTCTGATAGCATTTCACAACAAGATTAGGGGAAATGAGGGAAGGGCACAAAATTAGAGAGAGACACTTTGGTACACAGAAATAGAGCTGCAAAATAACAAAACCTGATTCTTAATATCTCTCAGGCACACACCTCTGTTACCTGAGGGTCGGTCCTCTTCCAGGGTTAGATCCAGCACAGCCCTGCCGCCCGGGAGGAACTACTCCACCTACCCGAAGGTCCGAGATGGGTAGCCCTCCACAGGGCCTGCCTTTACCAGAGCCCTCATTCAGCTAATTTCACCAGGAGCTACCTGGGGTCGGTTCCAGAGACCTCCCGAAGGCTTGGGCCTCTCCTTGGCGCGCCGCCATTGGTCCAACAGTCAGCAGACACGCGATCAAAGACAGACAAAGACACAAAACTCCCACCTTGGAATATAGCTCTTCCCCCCTCCCCCTTTCTGTAGCTTTCCTGCCTCCAGCCAATTAGAATGAACTTCACCTGGCCAGGCAAGGGAGGGGGGGACTCATGACTTACTGGGCCTGAACTACATTTGCATCTGAAAAGCCGTAGACCGGATTTCCAGGCGCCATGCATAGGAACTATGCACACTCCGCCCCCTCCCAGCCCCCCAACTGGCCTTACTTGGTTTACACATGAGGAGGCGTGTGTGTGTGTACATGTAGGAACCCCCAAAGGCTCTTTTCTTCACATCTGCAATCTTTCTTGCTTTATTTCAGGGGATTTAACTCTTCCCCCCCCCCCCCTCCATCCCACTAGGTGCTGTGCCTGGGAAAGGAGCCCTTCTTAAAAGAGACATCTGCATTGATCAGGTAAGATGACTGATGCTTAGGCCGTTATGGCATCTTTTGTCTCCTGTCCTGAGTAAATTTGTCACCCATGGAATGGTTGCACTGAAGTCCTGTGGGCTGGTTTTCAGGCATTTCCGCATTGCAGCCCTCATTCGGTACTTTACCACACAGCCGGTGTGAGACACAATACCAGGGAAAAGAGGGAAAAAAGAACCTGATCCTCTCTCCCTATTTACCTGGAGTTCAATCCACTTTGACTAATGGGACTTGCTTCTAAGTAACCGTACATGGGATTGCAACTGAAGAGTTTCTGTTGCGAATCCTTTTGCTTTGCTGCTACTGCACTGACTTCAAAACTCCCTGCCCAGGCCATTGGGGGAATCAGCCTGGGGCCCTGTCATTATAGTTACATGTTATAGGCACTGGGAAACCTTAAGAAGCTGTTGAGTAATATTGTAGGTGGAAGCATCAACAAACTCTAACTATCAGCTTTCTTTTTCCTTTAGTCTTACCTTAAAAACGTCAAGAAGCAATCCCATCTGTTCTGTAGGTAAGTACCTAATATGTTTTGTTTCGTTTTTTTAAAGACAAACACCATACCCATCCTGTAGGAGGGAGAATTGTCTTTTGTGCTGGTAGCCTGGGGTGAAATGAGGGAAGGACACAAAATTAGAGAGAGACACTTTGGTACACAGAAATAGAGCTGCAAAATAACAAAACCTGATTCTTAATATCTCTCAGGCACACACCTCTGTTACCTGAGGGTCAGTCCTCTTCCAGGGTTAGATCCAGCACAGCCCTGCCGCCCGGGAGGAACTACTCTGCTGTGTGGAAAGAAGTTACAATTTTTCTCTTCCTGGGAAGGGATAGAGTGGGCCTTCCCCTGATACTGTTCACTTCAACGTTATTTATAAGAGCTATTACGGTAGGTGCTGTCCAAAAACAGAACACATCATTTCCCTGCCCTCAGGTTCAAAACCTAAAACAAGTTCACATAAACAATTCAGGAATAGGGGTATATGCATCTCTTTTTAACAGCAGTTTGTAATCGTCATTGTAAGGAGCCCTGCAGGATTGAACCAAAAGCTCATCTAGTCCAGCACTCTGTTCCTCAAGAGTGGCCCACCCGATACATGAGGGCAACAACGCCCCTCTCCTGCCATCTCCTGTTTCCTCACTTTACATCTTCTTTCAGTGAGACTAGGGCTGGAACATAGTAATTGTCTGATTCCATGCATGTTTGCTTGCGGGGTGGGTGGGGTGGGAGGGATTGTCACCTGTAGGCTCAGTTTTATTAGCTTTTGGATTGTTTATTTTAAACTGTGTTTTTAAATTTGGTTTTTAACCTTTTAAACTATTTTGTATGCTTTTATTGTTGTTTTTATGTATAAACTATTGTGGACTGCCCAGAGAACTTCGGCTGTGGAGTACAGTTTGAAAAGCCCCAGACGAGCAGATTAAAGATTTCTAAAGCAGCCTAACCTTGGCTATGTCTTTATGCCCAGGCCTGTGCTGTGGCCGCTTCACAGGGGGAGTCTCTGGGCCTTCAAACACTCCTGTTTTGCTTCCTAAAGGCAGCCCGCTGCTGAACTGCCACAGGCACTACAGGTCCCAGCCTACCCATGGCATTGGCCGGTTCAGACATCTGCTCGTCCCAGAGGTAAGCATCTCAGGTCTTAGACTCTACTGACTCTGCACCTTCTTCAGGGTGGATTTCCAGGGACTGATGGGAAAGCGCCTTATCTGGTGTGGACTGATCAGTCAGCGCAAGAGATTCTCTGCATTGGAAGGAGCCTGTTGTATTTCTTTATGCAGCACTATCGGGGCAGGGCACACTTTTAATAAGTAACAGTTGACAAGTCCTTGCCTCCCAAGGAGTTTACCATGTAAAATTATTGTAACTAATATTTTCCATTTCACCGTTTTGTTCTGTACTTGATTATTTTATTGAATCTTATCCATCCAACAACTTACACAAAATGCAATAAGTATCATGATAATGATAATTTATCAGAGAAATATAGGATGGAGAGAGGTGGGGAAGGGGATAGAAATAAGATTCCCACAAAATATAATTGATTCATATTATGAGACAATAGATTTCAGTGCAAGGTGCAATCAATAAAGTATTATTTCAGGTCCCATTTTTGACAGTTGTCACTTCCCTCCTTTCAGTTTCAACACAGATCTACTATCTATTTAAACATTTTTTGCTCTCTGAAAAGCTGCCTGAATCCAGTTGTGTGCTGTTGCTGGCACTGGTGAGGGGAGGAAAAGGCAGTCTGAAACTTTTTGAGGGATCTAGCATTCTGAAAGGAGGCCCTTGTAATCTGGAAAGAAAATGAACCAATAATTCATCTGGGCAGGGTGCCTTGAAGGCAGAGGTTGAAATAGGAGCCGTTTATCCTGGCTTGTCAAGAGTCTTTTGGGCAGGAAAGATTTGAATTGTGCTAAGATGATTCTACCCCCATACTGAGAATCTGCTAAACTGAGTCTTTTGAATGTGTAAAGGAAATGCAAGTGGAAGTCTGAATCGAGTCATGGTCTGGTGGAAGCAACGCAGAACTGCAGTTGGGGAGCAGAGCAGTGGTTGTGTTTTTGAAGAGGCAGAGGCCATGTTCTCATGGTGTAGCACAGCCTTCCCCAACCTGCCCACCCTCCAGATGTATTGGACTACATAATCCCCAGCCAACATGGTTGGCCATGATCAAGGATGAGCTGCAGCAAATGTCAGACATGCTCTCCCCACGCTGACATGGCCAAGAGGAGGACTTTGGCAGCCTCTACTTTCAGTTTCCTTGAAGCTAGCTTGTGGTGTCATCTGGACCAGGGGTTGCGGTTTAACAGTAACCAGGGTCCGTTTCAAAACAAGCCAAACTCAAGCCACGAGTCATGAAGCTGCCTTGTTGAAACCGACTCTAGTTGCTCTCAAACCATGATTCCGGGTCCAGATGGCACAAGCCAGCTTCAAGGGAAACTGAAAGTAAAAGCTGCCAAACTGGTCTCCCTGGCCGGGTGGAGCGGGGAGCGCATAGCCCAAGGCTCGCCGCAGCTCTTTCCTGCTCGTGCACATTGTACTAAACCAGGGGTGGACAACGCATGGGCCGCATGCGGCAAACCACAGCCGTTTGTCAGTCCTCCACCACCGTTGCCACAGTGCAGCTGAGATCCCAGCAGTTTCTGATTGGAAACAAGGCACATGTGCAGCGCACACCTTGTTTCCCAGCAGTATCGGGCTCCCCACAGCCCGCCAAACAGCTGTCAGGAACCTGATGCTACTGGGATTTTGACTGTTTTGGCCACTTCTGTCAGGGGAGTGGGGCAGCTCTTGCAGTGTTACAAGGGGACCAATGTGGTCCAGGGGGACCAACGCCCGCCTCTGAGTGTGGCGGCTATCACGCTGCACTGTGAAATCAAAGCGGAGCGGCAATCAGCAGCCCGCCAAGGGTCTGCAGTCAAGAAAGAGGGTGCCTGCAGATCACCAGGGGTTGTTCACAGGACGCCTGAGTGACCGTGGTAGTCCTAAAGCGTTCCCCATGGACTTTGCAACAGACCCAGGAGCCAGTTCCTCCTACCACCACAGACACAAGCTCCACGTGCCCCTGTGTCAGGTTTTAAGCTGTCCCAAGGCACTCTTGCGCTGTCCCAGACTCCCACCACATGGTCCCTGTTCTGGGGTTGCCTGCAGCTGGGTCTAACGGTTGCTGGAAGACTTGTGGTTCCTGCCAAAGAGTGAACCCCCTTCAGCCAAGGTATTCAGTCCTTTCTGAGGAGGGCATGCCGGATAGGATTCCCTACTGGCAGCTCCGGGATGAGCCGCCAATCTCCACAATACTTGTTTTCATGGTCTCTATCAATACCGTTTACCAGACCTGCTCCCGTCACTTTAGCAGTGGCCCAACATGCATAAGTTAAGCAGATGAAACACTGAAGGACATAAAGATTTGCCTGCTTTTTTCCTGCCCATCAGATTGCTATGAAAGGTCCAGGAGCAGGGCTGGTGGATTGCTTGACAACACCAGCTGTCAAGCCCCAATGGGGCAGGCCGTCCAGGGTCAGTGAATGTTTCATGTTCCCCTTCAGAGATTCTTTTCTTTTTTTGGCTTTAAAAAAAAACCCCCAACAACAACATGGGGGATATCCACAAATTGCAAAAAGAAGTTTAGCAGTTCATTCAGTCGAATCATCTCAAAACATAAATGTACATCTGGCATTATTAATTTAATAATGCCAAACTCAATGAATGGTAACCAATAGATTCTAAATTTCCCCCCCCATTTTTGCCTTTTTCCCCCTTTTGGCCTTACATATGAAATAAGCTTGGCCATTGCCACCAAATCCTATATCTTGGCTATCCATTCTTGCTATCTGGAATTTTGACAGCTTCCCATATTTTGCATACCTGAGAGAGAGTGCCTCCTCCCTTACCAATCTGCCCAGTCACTGAGGTCATCAGATGGCATGCTCCTGGTGGTTCCTCATGGACCTTTGGCCCAATTGAAGTCCACCAGGAGAAGGGCCTTCAGTGTGGTGGCTCCATTTCTGTGGAACCCCCTGCCTCTGGAGGTCAGGCAGGCTCCGACATTGTGCTGCTTTCGGTGCCTGCTGAAGACCTCCTTGTTCTGGGAAGCCTTCTCTGCTCTTCAACCACCACTGTAATTGTTACTTCGCTTTCAATGTATTGTTTTTGTTTCTTTTATCTATTTTAACCTATTTACTGTTCACCACTCCTGAATCTACTTAGATATGGAACGGTATATAAATACTGTAAATAATAATAATCATACTAGTAGTAATAGTAGTAATAATACACTAATTTAGTAGCTGTTGCCATATAACCAGTTAATACCTAATGCTCTTTATGAATAAAATCTTTAGTATAAGTGAAAAGAAAAAGGAATGGGTCCAGTATAGCCTAATATTTTTCAATTATAATTTATCTTTTTCCAGAATCCCCCCCCCCCCCACTGGGCACAACCACCACATATAATAGAAATCACCTTGACTTTTAGAACATTTCCAAGAATTATAATTCTTATTCATTTTGCTTATTACAGGAGCAACATCCCCAACCTGGTGCCTTCCAGATGTGTTGGACTGCAATTCCCATCATCTCCAATGGTGGGAATTATGGGAGCTGCAGTCCAACACATCTGGAAGGCTCCATGTTGGGGAGGGCTGATTTAGAGATTCGGTGAGGGTGAACAGCTCACAACAGCCAACATCAAGTAGGCCGCTCAACAAGGTCTGCCACGGACGGCCTTCTCCTTATCCCATCAGCCAGAGCAGCCAGGCTGGTGGGGACTAGGAAGAGGGCCTTCTCTGTGGCGGCCCCCACATTATGGAACTCCCTCCCTAGTGACCTTCGCCATGCCCCCTCCGTGATGAGCTTCCGCCGTGCATTAAAAACATGGCTGTTCAGGCGGGAATATGGGGTGGGTTAGGTTTTTAATGAGAATTTTTTATATTGTTTTAATTATTATATTTTATTGTGTTGTTTTGCTGTATTTTAATTGTACATCGCCCAGGGTGGCCGGGTGGCCGGCCAGATGGGCGATTGATAAATATAATAAATAAATAAATAAATAAACAGCTGCAAAGCTCCTCCACCTGGCTCCTTCCTCTCCATCCCTGGCAAGAAGGGAATAAGGAGCACACAGTCAGGTGACAGGCTGCCCAGTTGCCAGCAGTCAGAGGAGGGAGATGGGGTGGAAGGCGATGGGATCAGTCCCAATTACTGAATGGGAAGTGGATCAAGCGGGGTGGGTGTGCTACCCGGAGCAATGCTGTAGGTTGGAGGGAGCTGAAGCTGCCCCAACAGAAATTTTATTTTATTATTTTTTGTTAGCTGTTTTGAGGGTGTCAGGCTCCCAGCCGACCCAAGCCCAGGGGAGATCTCTTCAGAGGAAGAGTATTTAGATCCCTCGGCACACCTTACTCCAGTGTTCTCCAACCTTGGGTCCCCAGATGTTTTTGGCCTACAACTCCCAGCATGCCCCAGCCAGCGTAGCTGGCTGGGGCATGCTGGGAGTTGTAGGCCAAAAACATCTGGGGACCCAAGGTTGGAGAACACTGCCTTACTCCCTCAGAAGACATGGGGCGACCTGAGGAGTCCAGTTGCAGGGACGCTTTACCCGAGGTCCCAAAGAACCCCCATCCCGAGCCCTGCTGGGGTTCCTGACCCTCCTGCCCTGTCCCACGACTCTCCAGCGCACCGGTGGTGACGGACCAGGCGGGATGCTCAGAATCGTCGTGGGGGCACCTGCCTTGCCGCCAGAAGGCCCAGGCTGTAGCCCGTGAAGAAGCAGCCCCAGCTGCGACTGGTGAATCGGGGTCAGCAACGTATATAAGCCCTCAGTCTTCGCCCAGACCTTTGCTGGGAGAACGGCTCCCGTTGAACTAGCTTGCTCAGGACAGGGGGCTCCTCCTGGATTGACAGGCAGGGGTAGAAATTAGATCGTCATCACAGTTAAGGGCTGAGTCCCTTGTACCTTTTGACAGTTGTATAGAAGAGGGAATCTTGGCAGGCGCAGCTTGTCACACACAAGTGGGGAAAAAGCAACAGCCACACTGAAATTTTCTCCTTTCCACAATCATTGGAAATTGACAGTGCCCTGTTGTCCTTTGCATCTGATTTCGGAGAGCCTAGCCATCGAATTCACGGTTGAGAGGTGCATCCTCAGCTTTGTGTCCTACCTATGCCTGCCTGCACACACACACACACACACGCACACACACACACACGCACACGCACACACACGTACGTTCTGGGTTCGGAAAGAGCCATTTGTGGTTACAGATGTTCCCTGCTGCATTGAAGAGTACTCTGCTTCTTTCATCTGCAGATTCCCAAGAAAAAGAAGGACCGAATACAAATGAAGGCGATTGATCCTGGGACAGAACACGAGTATGGAGTCTTGAACGTGGTGATGACGGGCTACGACATGACCCTGGTGGAGCACTATGCTCAGTACATTCACAAATTATGCAACCGGCTGTCTGTCAGAGTGGAGGAAAGGTATGGCGCCGGGCGCCGGCATGTGGGGTCTGCATTTTGAGCCTGATGAAGTTAGGAAACTCCAGGGGCAGAGGCTTTCCCCAGTGCTGGATTTCTTAAGAGCTGATCTACCTGTGCTGCAGAATCACGTGATGCAGGTTTTCCTGGACTGTACCATTTCAGACGGCAGGTTGGGAGAACACATATTTGCCATGCTCCCACACACCAAAATAAATAAAGCTCTGCACTTAGAAATCTAGCATGTTGAGGAAGAAACTTCTCTTTAACTTGAGTCATCCCCACCCCCACCGCACAGTCTGAAGTGGTACAGTCCTGGAAGACCTTCGTCACATGATTTTGCTCGTGTATAGATATATCAAGCCCTGGCTCCCTCCCACCCAATAAGAATTGGAAAAGCAACCTTGTCTTTAATAATTTGCCTGAGGAAAGGCTAAAATGTTTGGGGCTTTTTTCGTTTAGAAAAAAGGACAGTTAACCAGCTGGGGGGTTGTGGGGGAGGCACGATAGAGACTTAAGGCTCAATCCTATGCAAGTTTAGACAGAAAAAAGGCCGACAACTCCCAGCATGCCCCAGCCAGCATAGCATAGTTGCAGGCCTATTTTTTCTGTCTAAATTTGCATAGGATTGTGCCTTTAGAAAATTATACGTGGTGTGCAGGGAACAGACAGAGACATTTCCCCCCTTCTCTTATAGCACGAGAGAACTTTGGGTCACCCAGTGATGTGGATCCACCATGGATTTAGCACATCATTAACTTGTAGAATGCATTGCTGCAGGTTGTACGGATGACCACTGGCTTAGGTGGCTCTAAAAGGGAATTGAACAAATTCGTAGGTCTATCGAGAGCTGTTAGGCACGATAAGTGGGACCCTGAAAACAAAACATGGCAGTGTGTGTGTGTGTGTGTGTGTCTGAGAGAGAGAGAGAGAGACTTGAGCCTGTAGGTGAGGGGGCTGGAAAATCAAATGTTCGCCTCAAAGATGGGGGTTCCTGTTCTGACTTGGGTCTGCCTTCATGTGCAAATTTATTTATTTTAGTTTTTGAATTTTGAAAAGTGCAGCCAGTCTGCATGCAAGTCAATGGAACATGAGGATTCTGAATGCAGTTGAGCCCTGAATTTGATCTGGGGGGGTGATCTGAGGGGATAGTTTTAAGTAGATTGGCCTTTTGACTGGGGATGCGAAGCAGCCTCAACCCCACCTCTGGCCTGCAATATTAACAGCAGGCTACATTTCAGGGCTGCCATAAACTACTCTCTCTCAGTACAGCTACCCCCCCCCCACCTGCAGTAGAGTTATAACTGTGAACTACACTGCAGGGTTGTTGTGTACTGCTCTCTCAGCCCATCCTGCAATGTGGGAATAAAAGCAATGACCAACACTGGGTTGCTGTACTGTACTCTCTCAGCTTCAACCCAACCTGCATTAGGGGGTTTAATACCTCTGGTCAACACTTCAGGGTTGTTGTGAACTATTCAAAGTGTCACACTGCAGCATTCATTGTAAACTACACTGCATGGCTATCCATTGCATGTCGCCGAGGGCAGTTAGAGTTGGTAGCGGCACCACACCTCTGGAACGAGTTGCTGTTTGGGGTCTGTCAGGCCCCATCTCTGCAAGCCTTTAGAAAAGCTCTGAAGTCCCTGTGGTTTTCTCCTGTGTGTTTCAGGTTGGTGGCTTTCAGCTGTAATAATTTCTGGGTTTGGGGATGAATGTTGGATATGAGAGGAAGTTTTCTAAAGACTTCCTCTCATTTAAAATGCGTATGTTCCAATATTTCCAACTGTGAAATATTCATACATCTCTCCACATTCTTAAATATCAGTCTAACTGTTTTCCAAAGCAAATTGTTGTTGCACTCATCTCATGATTATCCAGCCCCTTTACTTAGCAAAATCACAAGCAACCAATCTTGCTATAAAACAACCTACAACCTTTTCCAATCTGGTTAGTTTTTACCTAAAAATCTATCTGGTAACAATGAGTTCCATGGACTGCTGTTTGTTTCACCAGCTTCCATGTTTTGTTCTTTATCCAAAGAATTCAACTCAGCTTGCATAGCCTGAAGCTATGGTTCAGCTTCCTTAACAGACAATTTTTTCACCTCTTTGAAATTTTGAGTTTTTAATGGCTTTCCTGCAAATTCATCCTGATATCTCACAGGTTGTTTGACACCTGATCCTTACCTCATCAGTTATCAGGTTCCTGTTCCAATGAACTTGCACCAATGATGAACAATAATTTGTTTAGCCTCCTCTAAACCAAATGTGTATCAGAGTTGTCAAATTTACCTGACTGCCTTTCAGCAAATGCTTTTCTATTCTGACTCTGACCTTGATGCATCCCCTGCATTAACAGAATTAATTTTGAAAATCTTACCTTTTCATTCAGCATTATACTTAACACTTCTAGATAATCTCACTATCCAAGTGTTATTCATGAAAAAAACACAATATTCTCATATTCTAGAAAAATCTCATGTAAGCTTCTCTTACAGATTTCTTCTAACTTTGAGGTGTATGTACCTACATATCTGATCCAAGATCCTGAAATGTTTCTCCAGAAGATTCCTCCTTCTACACTACTTTCCATAAGGTGTACAGTTCAACACACAGAACTAAAACTTCTATCATGTACATAATCAAAACATTTAAGAGCTTCTACCCAAACCTCATTAGCCAAATTAGTATCACCTCTTCTGAGTGTTTGTTTACTCTTCCACACAATTCATGTGTTCAATACCACATCCTGTTAGAAATGCATCAAAGGATGCACTGAATTGAACTTCCCCCCCATATCTCAAAAGAAATAGGTAACATGGGTAATATGCTTGTTTCCCACCCAAGCACAAAACACCTTGACTCTGTTCAATATTCCAGCTTTCTATCTAACATGTACACAACCTGTACCTCGTGTATTGATCAATTAACATCATGAAATAACGTGCCTCTCCTCTAAAAACCATCAGAGTACTCACAAGATCACCAAGAACAAATTATGAAATGAACTGGTTTTTCAGCTGTTATCAGCATCCAGCTCTAGCAACATCGGCTTCCCGGTTGTTTACATTCCAACCCGTCTTACAAAAGTAAACAAATCCTTTTAACCATATAACTGCCAAAATTCTCCTGCATCCCTGGATTATCTGGACCAATAATCTTGATGCCATCTACGCCTGTTATCAGGCCATCTGGGTTATCTCTGGGTGATCTGGGCTGGGCCCATAACCAGATGTGAGAGCTGGACTGACCGGGGTTCAAAAGCTTACCTAGCCAGTGACCCTCAGTCCCAGTCACGCAGACGGAAGGAGGAGATAACAGCAGTTAATAAAGATTAAAGAGTTTATTTGTAAGACCCAATTACATGGGATTAAGGCAAGCAATGCATCTCTTACTCACTACATGATTGCAGATTCAAGTCCAAGACCCCAGTGGTAAGGCTGAGATGAAGTGAAGTGACTGACTTGAAGTAGAAGTCCAGAACAAGAGTGAGAGAGAGAGTGAAGTGAGGGGATGTGTGTCTTACCCCAACTTATATAGTAAGACCCCATTTATAGTATCTATAAATAGGATATTACTCACCTATTATATAACCTGTTTTTCACAACATGTTTACTTCAATTGTCCACATGATTCTGAGTCATAGACCTTGACATGGCTTCCAGCCCCACACCACCAAAGACTCCTGCTGATCTAGTCTGGCCAGAATAATGGTGTAAGAGAAAAGGCTGTGCCTTTACTACGGACCCAGAATCCACAAATACACTGTGGTCTGTAGGTCTATAAAACCTTGCATAACCTTGGGGGAAGGTGGGGGGTGGGTTTCGATTCATTCCAGTGTCCTGAAATCTGTGTGTGTGTTCTTTGTCATTCTCCTTGGTTGCATCTGACCTCCAGTGCTATTCTTGACATGTCATAAAGAACAAGAGTGTGTGTTCAGCTTACACATACTTTTTTAAAATTCGAAACCCTGCCAGTCATGTGGCTAGTTCCTCCTTTCCTGCTTGGTGTTCAGAGACGAGGTCTCTGTTCACCCAGTCCAGCTTGACCTTTTTCCTCATCTTGGCTCTTTGTAAATTCCAGGAGCAACACTTGAGATCAGAGCAGGCGGAATAGCAATTTAGCTTTGTTCCACCTTAACAAGAAGCCTCCTAAAAAGTAGGGCAAGGCAGCCTTAAATAAATGTGTCGGATGAGCCTTCTAAAGGTATCTGAACGAAGGCCAGTCAGAAAAGAGCTGGACTGCGGGAGGAGCCGTTTGCTCTCCCCATTAAGAGAAATGGCCAGCCGTGTAGCAGAATGTGAGAATGGGATACATGTTTCTCAAATCAGAATGTTTATTTTGCCCAAATGTGTTCAATTTGCACACTTTTTACCCGCCCCTGTAAATTGCATTTTTGCTGAATGTGCACCGGGAGACACTAAAGCAGTGTAGCTGGCTGGGGCATGCTGGGAATTGTAGGCCAAAAACATCTGGGGACCCAAGGTTGGAGAACACTGCGCTAAAGGCCTATCAAGAGTAAGTGGCTGGGGGTGATGAAAGACGGGCAGGACTCGGAAGCACGGTGGAGGCTGCAAAGGGACGACATGCGGCCTGTGGGCCATGTGCTGCCCGCCCCTGCTTTAGCTCTCTTTCCCCACGATGAGAAGGGTGGCCAGATGCAAAACAGGACTGGGCTCCTGTACCTTTAATAGTTTTTTAGGCGGGCATTTCAGCAGGTGTAGCTTGTATGACCGGGCCATGTGCTGCCCGCCCCTGCTTTAGCTCTCTTTCCCCACGATGAGAAGGGTGGCCAGATGCAAAACAGGACTGGGCTCCTGTACCTTTAATAGTTTTTTAGGCGGGCATTTCAGCAGGTGTAGCTTGTATGACCAGCTCTTTGACCTGTCCCCTTCTGCATCTGGCCACCCTGCATGAGGACTAGAAACAAGGGAGCACGTACAAAATATATGCACATTTCTATCCTTTGCAGAAGTGTCCAAATCCTGCTTTTCTTGGCATACCCCTGATCGGAGCCCACCCAGGGAACTTCATGGCCAAGCAGGGATTTCAGCCAGCTCTCCTGCAGCCACGACCTGTCAAACCAGCTCTCTGTGTCCACTGCAGGCTATCTTAAAGAGCGATCTCCGATGTACATGTTTGTTTCCTTTCTTTTACCCAATCTGAGCCTTTGGGACCAGCCTGTAAAGAACATACACCTTGCTGGTTTCTGCAAAATCCATCTTCAGTGCGGATTCCCCACCCCATTTTGTTGACGCAGAAGTAGGTGTTTAGCGCCTCACTAATACAGGCAGCTTTGCTCCATTTAACGGAAGCGGCCAATCTTGTTTGCGTCGCTAATTTGTCACCAAGGCTCCCTCACAAGCATCGCTCCCCCAAGCTTAAAGTTCATTTCTTTCTGCTGAGTACTGCAAAAAGCCACAGTTTCCCGCCACCCCACCCCTTTTCTCTCTGCCTCTGTAATGCTGATGGCTGGTCTGCTGTTTCCACAGCTATGCCCTGCCCACAAAGACCATGGAGGTGATGACGACTCAGGAGCAAGGGTCCAAGATGCGCCTGGATGCCATTCTTACAACACACCAGCGAGTTGTTCAGGTAGGTAGGAGGTCTTGTCTGTCTGTCTCTTTGACGTCATGTCATCCAGCAGTCCTTCAGCATCGTCCCTGGTGTCCTTCCAGGTGCTTCTTCAGAGCACACTGAAAACCATGGAGGCAATGCTTCATTTATAAAGAAGTCCCCTTGCATGCTCGAAAGGCAGCCCCCTTCTCCATTTGAAGCTGCAATCCTGTGCATCTTTACTTAGAAATAAGTCCCGTTGAACGCAGTGGGACTTGTTTCCAAGTAAACGCAGGCAGGCCGACACTGTAGATGTGGTGATCTTAAATGCTTACCTCCTCAAACAGCCGCAGTGGAGACATCAAAGCGTGGCCTAGTTACGGATGTGGTTCTGCCCCATGTGTGAATATAGCTGCTTTGGATCACCGTTGTAGCACTTAGACCCCCCTGCAAAGGTTGATGGTTGGCTGTAAAATAAGAAGATGTCATGGGCCACAAAGAAAAAGCAAATGGGAAGAATTATCCTCAGACGGACAAAATTTAAAGAACCCCTAATATAGCAGGAATGTCACTTTCTACCTCAAGGACAAAAAAGGAAAAGTGAAAATTGGCACATTTCTTTTGACATGCTCTGTTCAAATACAAGGTCAAGCTTTGTGCCACCCTCATCACCAAAGCTCTGCGGACATGATTCAATGCAATCTGGGCCCGGGAATATTTAGAGGCAGGAGAGCACTGCAAAATCCTAACTGTTTAAGGGCACCATCTTATGCATGTTTACACAGTGAAAAAGCCTACAACGCCCAGCATGCCCTGGCCAGCCATGCTAGCTGGGGCATGCTGGGAGTTGTAGGCCTTTTCTCTGTCTAAACATGCATAGGATTGGGCCTTAAGTGAACAAGCTCTCCCCGCTCCCGCCTTGTAGCTTTTGGGTGTGTGTAACCATATTGATTTCCCAGCTTCTTCCTTACTGCTGTGATCCAAAATATCAGATGGCCATCTTGGGGGCTGGGAGGAATGTATTTCATTGAACAGTCTCCTGCCATTTTTGGCTATCCTGTTTCTGCACTTTGACACACACACCCCGCCCCGCCCCATGGTGCGAGCTAGAGCTGAAGCAAAATTTTGTAATTTGGCAAATTTCCCACATTTTGCAATCTGAATTGTCAAAACTCCGTGTTCAGATTTCAGAATCAAAACTGAACATCGATGTTGACTCTTTTTTAAAAAATTGAATGAATGTTCTTTTCCCAAATTCTATTGTCAGTCACCTTGGAGAGGCAAATAATTGCCTCTCCAAATCAATGACAGAACTGTATGAGAGTACTAGTTTTATGCTATGCCTTTTGTTCCTGCTGGAAAAAGATTATTTATACAGTAGTATTATGTGCTGGTAACATAAGGGGTCAAGTCTTGCTTCTTTGTTCTTTTCTCATCTGGTGATTTAATTTCACTCTTCTTTCCTCCCCCTCCCCAGATCAGAGGTTTGGCTGCCACATTTGCTCCCATTCTCTTGGAAATCATTCAGAATAATCAGCCTGAAGGAGTCCATCTGTTAGTGAAAGAGGTATGTGGATTCTTACCCAAGCATTCACATTTACCATTGCTTTGACTTTTTAACTGTCAGGGCTGGCCCTACCATGAGGCAGAGTGATTCAGTCACCTCAGGCGCCAGCTTTTGGGTTGTCATAAAAGGGCAGCCAATGGTTAGTTATTTACTTTCTTCTTGTTTGTATTTCCACCGCCAGGGATGGGCTTACAGGATTTTTCTGCCTCATGTACCAAAGTAACTCGGCTGTCTTTGGATGCTGTGCACCTTGACTTGGGCGGGCGAGGGCGCCATTTGCTGCTCTGCCCCAGGCAGCACAATGTTTTCCACCGGCCCTGCTAAGTGTCATGACAGAAGTTCTCAGACATGCACCGTACCCCCTCCCCTGCACACACAGTGTTGGGTCTCCTCTTCAGGACGATGTCCTCAGCTGGCACAGTGGTGGTGTGGGTGTGACTACACTTAAAAGGCCAGAGGAATCTGTTTTGGGCTCCACATATTTGCCTGTGCTGCCACACCCCAGAGAGGCTCAAGGGCTACCTCATGCTTTACCACTAAAACGTGGTCGCAAAGAGTACCCGAGTTGAGCAAGAAGATACAGGTGTGCTGCCAGCAGCTGTGAAAGGTGCATGTGCATTTACATGGCCAAGTTTCCCAGTGACAAGCACAAAAGGGACGGTGGGGCGGAGCATTTTTCTGATTGGTGCTTGGCCATGCAGTAGCCATGCTGGCTGGGAATGATGGGAGTTGCAGTCCAACACCTATAGAGGTTGGGAAAGGCTGCTCTAGATCTTTCAATTTACTGTCCCCTGTTCAAGAAATCGCCGTCTTTGGAATTTTGCTTGCATAATTTCTGCCTAGAAAGCCTTTTTCCGCCCCCAGCCAGGCCAGATGCTTAATGGCCTGTCCTCCTTTTCTGCCTGCCCTTAATTTATGCACCATCAGGCGCCCATTACCTAATAAATCCCTGGCGGCCCCGTGAAGCAGAACCACAGCTGAGGGAGTGCAGGCTGGCTCCAGAGCTGTGGGAAAGGGTCCGCTCAATGTACTCTGCATCCCCCTGCCTTTCAGGGCACGGGCATAAACAGCTGGAGATCTGCGCGAATCTTGACATTGGGAGAAAAATCCGCTTCCGAGAAACGTGTTTCCCAAACTTTGCGCTTTTTAAAAATCTCTCATAGAGATGTGCTTTGCAACCCCAAAGGTTTACTTCTGGTGTGTGTAAGAATAAGAATCTCCCGCCACCCCACCCTGGTCTCTGCTTCAGCAGCCCACCAGCTACCAGCCATCTCTTTATTTCTCATGGGATGCGGTTTAGGTATCTGATCCTATATAAAATGTGGGTGGAGACCTGTAGCAGCGTTCAGGGGAATCTGAAACGTGTGCGCGCTGTGGGGAACTTCTTTGCCCTGGTATAACATCTTGCCCTATCTGCTGTTCCCTGGCCGCACTCCCACCCACCAGGAGCTGTGTGGGTGGTGCAGTGTGGGGAAATTCAAGCATAACCACCTTTCTTTTGTGGGGGGGAGGGGGCACCAGCTGCCCCTCCTAATCTCTGCTGGATTCCTGAGAAAAACCTATAAGAACCTTTTAAACTAAGAACTGGTGCCTGAGTTTTGCATTCTTCTTCCTCCCTCCCAATCCCTTTTCCTTTTGTGTCATGTCTTCTAGATTGTGAGCCTGAGGGCAGGGACTGTCTTACTATTAATCTTTGTAAGCCACTCTGAGAGCCTTTTCTGGCTGAAGAGTGGGGTATAAATGCAATAAATAAATAAAATAATCTTCTCTTTCTCTGTACCCCTCCACAGCATACAGAGGACGACTTCAAAATCCGACTGAAGGCTCGTCCAGAACTCGAAGAGCTGCTTGCCCAAGCGAACTGAGGCCGAGCTGGCAGCTCCTTGCAAATACCCATATTACATAAGTGTTTGGGTTGATCTGACTTCCTTGCTGCTTCCTGTGACTCTGTGGAAACAGACCTCTATATATTTGCTGGGAAAGCCCACTCTGCCGCTATGGGTGTCTTTTCCGTAATAAATAGTGAAAATCTTTGCGGTGTGCTGCAGTGTGTCGCTGGGAACAGCTGCCCAGAGAACATTAGTTATTGGGTGGATTAGAAATGCAATAAACAAACAAACATAGGGCAGTTTTTGCAGCTGGAATTAAAAGCAATGCTCATGACATCTGCACCCATTCAGATTTCCACTTGGGAAGGTCTACATGGCTAAGGGTTAGAGCAACCTTCCCTGACCTGGCGCCCTCCAGACGCATCGGATTGCAACTCCCATCATCCCCAGCCAACACATGCTTTCTGTGGATGATGGGGTTGTAGTCCCAACGCATCTGGAGGGTGCTGGGTTGGTGAAAGCTGGGTTGCATGCTCATCCTCCAAAATGCTTCTTAACAACCAAGTGCCACCTGGTGGATAGCTACAGCAGACCTGCTGAAGCAGGAAAGGCCAAACGTGCCAAATTGTTGTTTGAAATGAAATGTTGTTGCTCAGGTTGCAGCGCTGGGAGTGGAAATGACCACAAATAAGTAGTATCCTGTTCCCCACCCCTGCATTATTTGCATTATGGGGGAAAGCCAGGCAGTCCCTTGAACTGCCCTGCAAGAGGGTCTGCCCCGTTAGGTTGTGAGCTGCCCTGCTCTAGAACTTCCCATCCTTAATTATTATATTTATACTCCGCCTTTTTCCCTGCAAGGAACCCAAGGCGGCTTACATAAGCCTCCTCCTGTCCATTTTATCCTCACAACAACCCTGTGAGGTAGGTTAGGCTGAGAGTCAGTGACTGGCCCAAAGTCACCCAGTGAGTTTCATGGTCGAGCGGGGACTAGAACCCGGATCTCCTGAGTCCCAGTCCAACACTCTCACCACTACACCACACTGGCTTTTTTCATAAGGCTACTTATGAAGTAGCCTTGCACTTTCCTTGACCTAATGGTTCCTAGTTTTATGACAGGTTAAGGCCTGCTTTTTCAGAATTAAAATTGAAGGCATGTTTTGCCTTTTACACTTCAAAGGGCTTTACTTTTCGCGTGGAAGTGTCAGAGTTACCTGCACTCAGAAGAACCCACCCCCAGATTCTGTAGGAGTTGCTTGTTCTAAGCATGACTCTTCAGAGGGAAGCTAATTTTATTTAATGAATGTAAAATTATTTTTAGGCCACCTTTAAGGATGAAACGCTGCATCTCTGCACTGGGGGTGTTGAAATGAGCCAATCACAGCCTCCATACAGAATTACCCCACCCCAAGCAGATGTTGACTGATTCACTGCTCTTTCCCTCTTCCATTCCGAGAGTCGGTGGGCAGCTGCCTCTGGGGGACTTTTAGGCTCAAGGGAGCCCTTAACCTTCAGGAACAAAAGGATTTGGGGCCATCTTTTGTACATGGAAAGCATGTACAAAAGCATGTGGGACTGGAGAGCAGAAGGGAAGCACACTCTGGCTAATGCCATCAGCCTGGGCCCCCTGGGAGGCTGCACCCCCTGCTTCCAGGAATAACATTGTTGTGAGGATAAAATAACATTGTTGTGAGGATAAAATTGAGAGGAGGAGGAGGATTATGTAAGCCGCCTTGGGTTCCTTGCAGGAAAAAGGCAGGATATAAATATAATAAATAAATAAAAAATAAAAACATCAAGCCAAGGGGGAGACCAGCTTGGCCCATCCATCGGCCAGAGGAGGAGCAGCTGCAGGGAACTAATTTTTACAGATTTCATCTCTAAAATAACCTGGACTTCATTTCCAGAATACCCCAAAAGTTAAAAAAGATCAATTCCACATTTATTTTTGGCCGGAAAATATCACATTTCCTCTGTTAAGAACAAGAAGAATTTAGTGACATGATTACTGTGATGGGCCTTCCACTGTGCACATGTCTCTCTAGAAGGACTGAGCTGTTCTCATCTTGCTTTGAGCCAGGAGCTGCATCTCAAGAATCAGCTCTGCCCTGCTCCGGCTGTCTTGAAGCATTCTGCAAATCAAAGGAATTGCCAGTTTGCCTTCTGTCAGCTCGTGGTCCGGTGCAGCTCCTGCCGCCTCTGCACCTCTCCCGCTCGCTGCTTCTGATACTCCCTCATGCAGTCCTTAAAGCTCTGCACTTGCTGCTGGCACTTGCGCCAGTCTTGGTGCTCGGCCATGCACTCCTGCACAGCGTAGTGGAAAGTGGCGCAACCGGTACGTGAGATCATTTGATCAAAGGGATCCTCCTCCTCGGCTTTCGATTTCTGGCTCCAGTTGTGACCGGAGGGGTTGGCACTGGACATCTCGGTGGATCTGGAGGGGGAGAGTAAGAGATGAGGAAATGAGCATTTTAAAGAAGGGGGTTGGGGGAACCTCATTGTCAGATATGCAGATGGAATAGCACATCTCTTCAAAGATGGCACCTGCCGTGGCACACGTGCATCCTCTGAGCACAAAGAATGTGGAGTGTTTTATTCAAGTGCAAATTCGTGCAAATATCAATAAAGATCGATATGATTTTAAGATATCTTTAAAGGAACAGCAGCCCTCCTTCCTACTGGCCAACTCTCAGTTGCTTTATTTAGTTACAGCATTTCTACTACCCCGCTCTTCAGCCAAAAAAGGCTCCCAGAGTGGCTTACAAAGATTAATAATAAGACAGTCCCTGCCCTCAAACTTACAATCTAAAAGACATGACACAAAAGGAAAAGGGATTGGGAGGGAGGAGGAAGAAAGCAAAACTCAGGCACCAGTTCTTAGTTACTTTGCCGTCTGTATAACAGGAAGGAGAGAGGATGACAACGCAGGGCGCTGTCACATATAGTTTTGTGGCAATTTGTACGCAGCCGTTCCTCGAAGGAGCCCTGGCCGTGCTCCTGGGCCTTGTACAGGAGCTGCAAGAAGCACATAACGCCGGCCACATGCTGAAGCTAAGCAGGCATGAGCCGGGTCACTGCTTGGACGGGTGACTGCCTGGGTTGCCCACCTCTAGCAGGGGGTTGGACTCGATGACCTTATAGGCCCCTTCCAACTCTATGATTCTATGAAAGAAGCTTCACATGCCGAACTTCTGCCTGACCCCCCCGTGCAAGCCGGGTCTATCACCAAGAAAGCCCCCAGCAGGTTCAATCAGCGATCAGCCCCACCTAAGGGTGCGCAGTCAGGGATCAGCCCCACCTAAGGGTGCGCAGGCTGCCCTGGGTCGGGTCGGGTCGGGTCAAGCCCCCGCCCCCCTTCCTCCCGGTCTCCCTTCCAAGCGCTGCCCGGGGCCGCGCCTGCGTAGCTTCGCCCGCGCGCCCGATGCCCCGCCCACCGAGCTACGCAGGCAAGCCAACGTCCCCCGGCGCACCTGGCGGCGCCGCTCACCTGGGCCGCCGCCGCCCTCGCCTCCCCCCCCCGCCGCCGCCGCCCTCCGTGGGACACCAAACGGGCCCCAAACTGCTTCCGTGGTGGGCGGCGCCCGGGCCTTCCGGGGGGAGGGGAGCGGGATGCGCTTTCCGGGGCGGGGCCGAGGCGAAGGCTAAGATGGCGGCGGTGGTGCGGCTCCAGAGCGACTGGGACCAGGTGCTGAGGTGGGGCAGAGGACACGCCCCCTCCCGGCCAGGACACGCCCACTCGGGCCACCTGAAGCGGCCCCCCCCTCGGTCATGTCATCTTCTGCCTCCCTCGCCACTGCAGCGCCCCCTCCCCTCACTCGACCTCTCTCCCCTGTTTTCCAGCCCCCCCCCCGGTCTGCCGCCTCGGGGGCTGCTCGGCTTCTTCTCTCTCTTTCCCTCAGCTTTCCCGCGCCCCCCCCCGCTCAGGTGTTTTACCTGCAGCTTCAGAAGCGTAACCTTCTTCCCCTGCTCCTCAGGATCTCCGGGGTGGTGGTGGGGGGGGAGGAAAACGGGGCGGAGGTGGGGAGGGCAGGCTCCTTGCTGCTGGGCCTGAAAAGATTGGCCCTTTGCTCTGCCCCCAGTTCCCTCCATCGGCCTGCACTGCTGAGCCGCCCCCCCCCGGCCCTCCAGGTGACCCCAGGCGCCACCTGTAGCCTGCCTCCACCAGCTGATTTGTGGCGCAGACCTGACAGCCTTACTTACGAACTTCCCCCGCGCTTGCATTTTTTTCCCTCTGATCCCCTAACCCATTAACAATCCTAATACCGGTAGGTCCTTTCTCCCTCAGAAAAGCCCCCCTCAAATACTTCAGCCTGCATGTCCATTCCCAATGAGTCCCCCCCCTCTTCCCATTTCTGGCTTCAGCTCAGAGTGAAGTGAATAGCTCCTGCCTCCTTTTCTATCCCTCCCTTTGATTTCATTTTGCTTCATCAGAAGCCCCACAGAGTGAGCCCACCTGAAAGAACTCCCAAGTTCCCCTTCCATGACTCCCTTTGTAGTTGTTCCATTTCACTTTGTTTCCCTGAGTGAGTCTTCTCCTTTCTACTCGCCCCAATTCACTTTCTTAGGCAGACCCTGTTTTTCTTACACACACCCATGCACCAGCCCTTATGCCTGGTGAATCTAGTACAGGAATGAGGAACCTGTGGTCCTCCTGATGTTGGATTACAACTTCCATAACCTCTGATCATTGGCTGTGCTGAGTGGGCTGATGGGAGTTGTAGTTTAGGAACATCTGGAGAGCTACAGGTTCCCCATATAGTGATTTGAGAAGCCATGTCCGGGAGAAGCCCTTCTTTTGAGACTGCCACCTTCAGAGGCATGTTTGGTGGTAGTGCAAAAGAAAGCCTTCTCGGTGGCCGCTCCCTGGCTGTGGAACTCCCACCCAAGGAAGGCTAGGTTCACTCACTTTCTGATGTCCTTCAGCCGGCAGGCAAAGACTGCTTTATTCAAGTATTTGCATTTATTCAAGCATTTGCATTTTAATGTATTGGCTTATTGTTGTTTTTACCAGTTATTGTAAGTTGCCTTGAGTGCCATTTTTGGTAGAAAGGCACAGCACAAATCAAATAAATAAATGGACTGCTACTTACCCCTGGCACATGGGATACAGTGGATTATATTGTATGAATGCATAAAACAAGAGCATGCATTCTGGGATACTATTTCACATTGGTCATCTCTGTGTCTCCAAGGATGCTCCCTTCACATGTGGCCCTTTATGCTAACTGGGGTTTTGTCATCTTTATAGGAAGAATGAGGAGGAGGCTTGGCTGAGCTGCAGGAGCCCAGGTGAGCGAGAAGAATCCCCAGCCGCTTCTGCAGTGATAGTGTTCACTGTTCAGTTATGTGTCAAACCAGTTCTCTCCTCCCACCCCTTATCTGAAGCTACAAGCTCTGATAAAGAGGTACCCCCTGCCAGACATTCAACTCCTAAATTAGGGATTCTCAAACTTTTTCCATTATGGCCTCCCTAAATCAAGAAAGGGACCCATGCAAATCATATAATTTGCAAAGCTGGAAGAACAAACTCACACTTCTTGAAGGAGCCTGCTCAGCTCTGTGGCCTGCTCAGAAAAAACCTTCAGTCCTGCTCACCGGCACCTAATTTTTAAGTGAAAAAGTTACTTGGATTTTAATAAGCTTGTTTGTGTGTTTTTGCTTTATTTTATTTTATTAACTATATTTCTATGCTACCCATAACTAAAGTTCTCTGGGCAACATACATGATTAAAAACACAATATAAACAATAAAAATGTGATTACAATATAAAACACACTGATATGCACAATTGATTGTATTACTGTTTATTTACTAATATTAATTTAGCATTGGAGGAGGTGGGAATGGCATAACAACCTGGTAGAAAACAATTTTTGAAGCAGTATTAAAAGTGGATCTCATTGGCCCCTACCTGAGAGTCTTACAGTGCAATGTCTACTCACAAGTAAGTTCTTACCCCAGAAAATCCATTGAAGGTGCAATTCTATGGCTATTTAGGCAGAAGAAAGTCCTACAACTCCCAGTATCCTTCCAGCCAGCCATGCTGGGAATTGTAGGACTTTTTTTCTGTCTAAACATGTGCAGGAACTGGTAAGCAGTCCGCTGCCTAAGGCAGTCTATGATTTTCTCAACTTCAGTCACTCCTCAAAATGAGGGTAATAATAATGGTCTACCTTACAGAACTGTTGTAAGGATTACTATGATAATGAATGAGGAGCACTTTGAACATGTCATTGGTATTTATTTATTTATTTATTATATTTATACCCCGCCTTTTTTCCTGCAAGGAACCCAAGACAGGTTACATAATCATCCTCCTCCTCTCCATTTTATCCTCACAACAACCCTGTGAGGTAGGTTAGGCTGAGAGTCAGTGACTGGCCCAAAGTCACCCAGTGAGTTTCATGGCCGAGCGGGGACTAGAACCTGGATCTCCCGTGTCCCAGTCCAACACACTCACCACTATGCCACACTGGCTGGTATGGGAATATGTCGACCACATGAACTAGAAAAATTGAAATGGTGTTTCTGATCTCAGCAATTGGAGCTAACTTGATGTGCCCTTAATGTGTTGAACACAGAATTGCTGACTTTGAAACATTGTTAATAAAATATAAATAGATGATAATGGGTTCTTTAAAGTAGTATTGTCTAAAATGCTCAACTTGTCTTCTGTCCCTGTATGTTGTTCATGTTGTACTCTAGGAAAATCTACCCTATATGGGACCCTGACTTGTCAGGGCGTGAGCTCAGATGGAATTCCTGAAATCACAGCCTCTGAAGGATTTGTTGTCAGTGAAATAACTAAGGTACTGTCACGTATGTCTGTATGGTTGAAGGGTAGGCTAATAGTAGAGAGAGCTAAGCCAGCCCTATAGTGTATACCTTTCCTTATATTGTTTATAATCTGAACTTTAACCTCTTGTTTGTTTCCCTTTTGCTATATTTCTTTTGCCCCCCTCTAGCTCAGGGCTATCCAACCTTGGGTCCCCAGATGTTCCTGGGCTACAGCTCCCAGAATCCCTTGCCATTAGCCATGCTGGCTGGG
Source organism: Shinisaurus crocodilurus (assembly GCA_021292165.1). Taxonomy (NCBI): domain Eukaryota; kingdom Metazoa; phylum Chordata; class Lepidosauria; order Squamata; family Shinisauridae; genus Shinisaurus; species Shinisaurus crocodilurus. The sequence goes on from CM037878.1 coordinate 290,273,012, forward strand.
TATGCTGGGAGCTGTAGGCCAGCAACATCTGGGGACCCAAGGTTGGAGAGTCTAGCTGGAGGTAGCAATAAGATGCTTTCACTATAATTAAGACCTTCCCTAAGCCTCTGTCATAACTCTGTTTGTTTGTTTGTTTATTGGGTTTATATCCTGCCTTTTGACTGTCAGGGCCCCAACATGAATTATGGCATTTTAAAATACAATAACACCAAAGAACAATATCAACATTTAACATTAAAATGTAAATTGCAAAACAATAACACATGCTGTTAGGAACAATGGTGAGATGCTACAGTTGATGACTCATACTTCTCTTACTGTCGTTCATCTCCAGATCACCGGCAGAAAATCACTGAACACCTGTCAATATGGGTGTAGACTTGGCGGAAAATATTTAATGCCTAAACATAGCCTAGTAAGAGGAGCTTGGGAAAGTGCCGTATTAGTAGCACTGGAGTGATATTTTCTGACCAACAATCTGGCAGCAACATTTTCCATCGGTTGAATTCTCTGAACACTTTTCAAGGGCTGCTTCACACAGGCCATGCTACAGTAGAGTTTACTACACTAGTCTAGAGGTTACTGAAGCAACTAGCTTTTTCATCTTAAAAAGACCCAGTGAAATATACTTTTTCAGTGGATGAGAAGTTGTTCCTTTTCTGATGTGAATGGCAGGTTCAGATACAGCTAGTGAATTAAGGGCTTGAACACATGTCCTAAAATTGACCCAGTACAGTAACTCCCATGCCTCATGTTATGTCATGTACTATCGGAAACAGCACAAATGTATGGAGATGAGGTAGTCAAGTTCACTCCTAAAAATATCAAGTGCAATTGTGGCTATTTGCTTTACTCTCTTGTGTGGAGTTTTCCACCAGATTGGTCCCAAGCTGTTAGATTTCATGATGAGTGAATGTACAAATAATCTGCTTTTGATAAACATTAATGTTATCTCTTCCTTTCTTTTCCACCTGCTGCAGAAAAGTCTGCTTGTTTCCTGCCCTCGTGAAAATGCCTCCACCAAATTTCTGGCGCCCTACACTACATTCTGTAGAATTCATCAAAAAAGTGTAAGTGTTTTTACAAACCGATTTGAAACGGGCTGTCTTTAAATGAAGATGCAACAGGCTAATTCAATGAGTTGCAGTGTTGTTGTTGTTTTTGATAACTTGTCAATAGCTTTGTGCTAACTAAGTTGAAGTTAGGAGATCTGGAAGCCTACTTCTGCCTTTATTGCATCATCTTCTCGACTCTGTGTGTGTGTGTGTGTGTGTGTGTGTGTGTGTGTGTGTGTTTTAGTGCACTTTGGCCTATAGGCTGTAATGCAGGCATCCTAATTCTGTTTAGAAGAAACCTAGAAACACACAGAGCTATAATCATTCTTCAGACTGTAGCACCTGGATTCCCCGCAGAACCACCTGTTATCATTTTCTGAAGGGCAAGTTGAGTAACTTGCATGGTTATAGATAAAAATTCTCTGCACAAATGTCCCTATACCTCTTCATGAACGCCATCCCCTATCAGGAGACAGGCCAACAGATGAGATGTGTTTACTTACTTTGCTAATTATTATATTGAAAACGTTTAAGATGAGGTACAGTATAAAACAAAGAGCAAAAAACAAATTAAACAGAAATTATGAATGTATCTAACTATTACACAATTAGACAAGTTCTGAGGTCAGGTGAGTGAAAGCTGGAGATGGCAGGAGTTGGTCAGGGCTCGGGAGGACAAATCAGGTATGTCAAATGACAAGGAAGTTCTTGCTCTGTGCCCTGGTAATCCAAATTTTGCATCCAGAAAAGTGTATATGTGACGTGGTGGCTGACTGAGGATTTGTCACATCATTTGCTTTAGAATTCCCTGTAAGCAGATATAAGAGGGCCTTCTTGGTGGTTGCTCCCAGGCTCTGGAACTCTCTGCTAAGGGAGGCTAGGTTGGCCCTTTCTGCTGTCCTTTCACTGGCAGGCAAAGAAGTTTTTATTCAAGCAGGCCTTTGGCATCTAAGCAGGTCTGTTGGGTTGGGTGCTGTTTTTATTTTGTTGTGTTTTTAATTGTGTTTTAAATGTATTTGTTTTATTATTGTTTTAATCGTGTTTTTATTTTATTTTTTACATTAGTTCCTATGATTATAAAGCCACCTTGAGTGCCATTTTCTTGGAAGAAGGGCAGGGTACAAATCAAATAAATAAATAAGATCAAAATGGCGATCACCTACTCTTATTTTATGCATAATTGTATATAATTTGCGACAGATGTGATACTCAAAAACCTGGCCATTGTTTTTATGATTATATAACTTTAATTTGATCTTCATATGTCGAAGGTCCTGTCTTTTATGAGTTGGTTAATGATACGGAACAGAGATTTCTAAACAAATACCTTAGACTATGGTTTGTTCAATAATACCTGGTCTTAACTGTAGAAATTATGCCAGAGGTAGGCAACATGATGCTCTCCAGATCTTGTTGGACTACAGTTCTCATCTACTTCATCCAGCATGGCCAATGGTTAGGAATTATGGGAGCTGTAATGAATTATGCAAATGCCTATTCACTCTGGGCTCTTGTAGGCTGTGGTTGTTCATCTTTCTCTATCTTCATTTTAGATCACTTGCCTTGACATTTCTAGTGGTGGTGGGCTTGGAGTGTCAACCAGTGCTGATGGGAGGATGAAAAATTGGCAAGCTGCTAATGGAGAAATAAGAGTAAGAACCAAATTTATTTAGTTGGGCCTTGAGTCTTGCATTTAAGATATCTGCAACTAAAAAGCCATTTATTATTATTTTTTTTGGTCAATCCCCCCAACTGCTGTTCAAACTCAAGAGCTTTAAAAGCAATTTAAAGTGACTGTGGCAGCTCAGAGTGCCTTTTACCATCTTCGGTTGGTTCGCCAGCTACAGCCTCTCCTGGACAGGGATAGCTTGGCCACAGTGGTACAGGCGCTAGTAACCTCAAGAATGGATTACTGCAATGCGCTCTATGTGGGGCTCCCCTAAAGGCTGCTCCGGAAGCTGGAGCTAGTGCAGAATGCAGCAGCCAGGCTGTTGTCGGAAGCTGCCCCTTTCCAGCATGCAACTCCTTTGCTGAAGGAACTACACTGGCTGCTTATTTGCTACTGGGCCAGGTTTAAGGTTCGGGTACTTCCGTACAAAGCCCAAAACAACTTGGGACCAGGTTACCTGAGAGAGCGCCTCCTCCCTTACCAACCTGCCCAGTCACTGAGGTCATCGGATGGCATGCTCCTGGTGGTTCCTCATGGACCTTTGGCCCGATTGGAGTCCACCCGGAGAAGAGCCTTCAGTGTGGTGGCTCCATTTCTGTGGAACTCCCTGCCTCTGGAGGTCAGGCAGGCTCCAACATGGTGCCGCTTTCGGCGCCTGCTGGAGACCTCCTTGTTCCCCGGGAAGCCTTCTCTGTTCTCCAACCACCACTGTAATTGTTACTTTGTTTAGAATGTATTTTGTTTGTTTCTTTTATCTGTGTTTGTCTTTTTACTTTTCACCACTCTGGAATTGACTAAATAATTAATTGATGATGATGATGATAATCATCATCATCATCATCATGATCATCATCATCATCATGATCATCATGATCATGATGATGATTTGAGGGCTAGAAGGGATAGCTGCTGAAAAGAACCAACCTGATAAATCTGTGCATACACGCCAGTGAATCATGACCAGGAGGTTTCTGATATTTAACATAACTATACCTTCTGGTACAATGGAGAGGGCAGTTAGTCTTCTGCTTCTTTCCCTAAAGGAGTCCAGGATCTGGCCGCTATGTGGAGGGTCAGCTAACCTCCATGTCACAAGCAAGCCCGCACACTCTGACAGGTTAAACAGGAATCCAATAAGTTAACTCTTTCTCCCTGCCTCCTGGCTGCTTTTTGTATAACGGATTTAGCAAAAGCCGCCTAATTCTCCTGAGGTGGTAAACCTGTGTCCAGGTGGGGGCTGACATAGAGAAATATGTCAGGGAGAAAACTATGCTAGAATACCTTCCCCTGACATGCTAATTTTTTATGTGTAGGGATTTATTGTTTTTGTACAATAAAGATGGGTGAATAAAAGGTAGAATGGGATCTCTCCGTAGCGGCAACAACATGATTTTCCCCCACCCTAAATTATACTGCTGACATGAAAAGAGCTGGGGGGGCGGGCAGGAATGGATTTTTCTCTAGAAAGACTGAGTTCTGTCCTATTCTAGTTCTCAGAACAAATTCCAGGGCTTAGAATTCTTTAATTCTGTGTGTATGTCTTTTGCACCAGGCTCTAGTTGGTGGATCTTGCTGTCCTAGTTAAATAAAAAAAGGTAGATGTCAGAAACCTGAAGTCTGCCCACCCCTGTTCTAAGACACACAGATCCTTGCTGGCATGTAGGCAGTCCAGCTAGCCAGTGTTCTTGGCTGATAAATAGATGTTTGTTGCTAAGTAACACAGCAGAGGGTGAGATGAGGCTTGTAACCGTGGCACTAGCACCTGATCCTTTGTTTTCCCAGAGATGTTTGGAAGGCCACGTATACGATGTGAATTGCTGCAGATTTTTCCCATCTGGCATGGTGGTCCTGAGTGGGGGGATGGATGCCCAGCTAAAGATCTGGTCTGTGGAAGATGCCAGCTGTGTTGTGACATTTCAGGGTCACAAAGCAGGTACAGAGAATTGACAGTTGAATCTGAAATAAGTGCAATCATGATAGTAGTTGATTTAGGATACATCTAAGTAGGTTAAGCCAGTTTGAATGCACACTAAAGCTGTTGGGTCTGCAACAGCTCACTCATCCACCCTGCATCTATCTGGTGCGCAAAGGAATAGGGAAAATTGCATTCGTCCGGCACAACGCTGTGCTGATTAGAAAGTGGACATTTCATTTCCCCCTTCCTTTCCCAGCCAACGCGACCATAGAGTAGTGGGCCCACCATGCCCCACACTCCCAGGCCAGATAATGCCCGCTTCTCTGACCCATGCCAGAGCTACAGCATCTTCCTTCCCGTACCAGCCCTGTCACTGGTTGGCATCTCTGTTTGCACTGTTGCCTGTGATGCTACAGTTTCAGCTCTGCCCTAATCAGCTATGGGTGGGTGATCAGCTGCTGAGTGTCCCTATCTGGGCAAATGTTCCACTTATCCAGAGGACAAGCTAACTCTTGATGGAAGAACCATGCAGTGTTTTATGAGAGAGTGGAATATCCCTCCACATTCTTGCGTGGAATGTCAACAAAGTGTCTTCTAGAGCAGTGTTCTCCAACCTTGGGTCCCCAGATGTTTTTGGCCTACAACTCCCAGCATGCCCCGGCCAGCTACGCTGGCCGGGGCATTCTGGGAGTTGTAGGCCAAAAACATCTGGGGACCCAAGGTTGGAGAACACTGTTCTAGAGCCTTGAAATGAGGACCGGTTTCATAGGGGTCCCCACCTCTGCTTGCCTTGGTGAATGTTCCATCATTCTGGAGAGCCTGATGAGATGAGTCCTAGCCTTCCTCACCGGCTCGGAAGCAGCACAACCACAGGAAAGGTCCTCACGCAAGCTGGTGTGCTGAGCGCCTCTGCTGCCAAGGTGTGCTGAGCGCCTCTGCAGCCCAGCATCAAAACAAGGCTGGTGGAGGTGGGGAGAATTGCCCCTGTTCTTGGGCTGGGTTGCTGAGGGCGTCAAAGGCCCAGTGCAGCTGTAGGTATGGCCCCCACTCCCTGTTGTGACATGTAACAAAACAACAGCTGTGGCACAATTGTTTTCATTTGGAAAGGTACAGAAAGGCTGGAAAACAAGTCATGTTATGTCTGCCACTTCCTGTCCTGTTCTCATGGGGAAAGTAGGTGTGAAAGAAATACGAGCTGATCACATGGTTTGTACTTTCTGATGACGTTGTATGATTTGTTAGGTTTCGTTCTGTAGCCATTTTAGTAGAGAGATGGATTGCTTCTTTGGTTCTTCTCTCTGTTGCTCTGACTGATGCTTGCTGCCTTATTGCAATCATGTAACGTCAAATGCTGAAGTGGACTTGCTCCACAGGACTAATGCTTATCTGCAACATTGTAATGAAGGGATGTATACTCTGTAGTATTTACTGGCTGTAGTAATAAACAGGTAGCAATTAAACCTGTGGATTCTACAGAGTTATTTCCTTATTACTGAAAGCTGCAAGAGGAGGCTGCGAGCTGGCTGTAATCCGAGACGCTTGGAATGCTGCGAAGAGGGAGAGACAGGTCTGGAGTTCTGTGTGTAATTCATGGGCCATTGCACACAGAACAGGATCTTAAATCTTCCATCTCACGCTCTGTTTTTCCACGAGGCCGGCGGGCCTACCGGGTGGATTGGTTGTAAAGCCTTCAGGGCTGTGTCATTGCCCTTTCACTCCCCTCTTTCCAGTTCCAGACTTGGAGCATGTGAGCAGAGGTTTGTCTTTGACCCTCGTGCAAGCGCATAACACGAGGTCTGGGGCAAGGAGAGGGGCAGGGTCCTCCTGGCCACAAATTTCACCTTTGCTGCAGAGGCCAGCAAAAATTGTGGACCCTCCTTGAGTATTTGTTATTCCATATAAGCATTTTGTCCTGAAATGCCCAAACTGCAGATGGTTCTCACAACCTGATTAGGAGAGCCAGCTCTCTCTTGCAAGAGAGATTTACTGCAGCTGAATTGAGCTCACTCAGTCCTTTTTCTACCAGAAAAGGTAGAAACATTTGTTTTATTTGGAATTGTCTTAGCAGCTGTGGGCAACTGCAATTCGAATAGGCTTCATTGAATTGTTTGGTAAATGCTTGCCATAACTTGCTCTTGCTCGGTAGGAGCTACTGCAAACGTAGAATGTTATATCCTGGCCAAAAATTGGTGCTGCAGGACTAGATAGACCTTTGGTCTGATCCAGCGCAACTCTCATGTTCTTATGACACCATATCTGGGGTTGGAAAGCTGTTTTCACCCAGGCTGGATCACAAATGCCTCTGTAGGCTTCTTTCCCCTCTTGCCCCTTGTAGCATATTGCTGTGGTTCTCTGGTGTGGTCTTACCTGCTGACTCCTAGTCCTTGAGCACTCTTGCTCCTCATGGCACACCTTGATCAGGATTATGCTGGATTTGCGTGGGACGGGAGTGGGGTGAGGCTAAATGTATGGATCCCACCTTTGAGCGAGTGTGTTGGGCTTGATGAACTCCTGGTTTCCCCTTTGCGACCAGATAGTATTTGCTTTTCCTAAGAGTGGTTCCTTTTTGCGATGTTGCAGGAATCCTGGACACAGCCATCGTGGATCGAGGAAGGAACGTGGTCTCCAGCTCTCGGGATGGCACGGCACGCCTCTGGGATTGTGGGAAATCTTCTTGTCTGGGGGTTGTGGCGGATTGCGGCTCCCCTGTCAATGGTATCGCTTTGGGTGAAGCTGACAACTCCTTAAATTTGGGTTCACCTGAAAAAATACCTAGTACGTAATGAGATTGGGCAAGTGTTCTCTCTTTTTAAAAAACAGCAACATTAACTATTTGTTTCTGCCATCTATAAAGTCATGCTAAAACACACACACAGTCTTGGTTTTATTTTATATGTAATTTGTTGCAGGGAGTGGGGAAACTCTTTTGTATTTATTGATCAGACAGGGCCAAAAAGGCAGAGGAGGGTCCATAGCCTGTGCTCTTCCACTGACCTTTGCATGGCAACTTAGAGTAGTTGATAATGGGCTAGAACTAGATAAGCTGATTGTCCAGCTCACTACAAGGCAGCTTCATGTGCTTGTATGACAGCTGTGTTTTAAGATCTTAAAATTAAGGAAGAAGGGAAGCATTGATACTTAGTGTGCCTTTTATGTATGCAGCAACAATGAGATTTACAATCCAAACTTTTTAACCTGGGTTAAAATTCAGTAAAACACTTTCGAAAAAGTATGCTGAGAGCCAGGGCAATCCTTTAAAACTAAAAATTAAGGGCGCAATCCTATGAATGTTTAGACCGGGAGCATGCTGGGAGTCGTAGGTCTTTTTTCTGTCTAAACTTGCATAGGATTGTGCCTTGCATATATAAATTTAAACACAGGGTTAGGGTTAACCCTCCCAATCCCTTTTCCTTTTGTGTCGTGTCTTTTAGATTGTGAGCCTGAGGGTAGGGACTGTCTTATTATTAATTTGTGTAAGCCGCTCTAAGCCTTTTCTGGCTGAAGAGCGGGGTATAAATGCAATAAATAAATAAATTTAAAAAAAAAAAAGTTGCTCATCTCCTGTAACAGCACATACAGACATTGAAGGCCAGACTAGGAATGATTGGGCAGCCGTGTTGGGTTATTCATGTGTCTGTCCCATTTCATTTATGTGGAAAGGGGTGTGTATATGTGGAGGGCTTGGACTGCTGGCCATCTTGCCTCTCCACACTGCAGTGGAGTTTTGGAACTGGGCAAGGATGATCTGGGATGATGGCGCATGGGGAGGCAAGGTGGGAGAGGATCCAGCTCCCCTCACCCACGAACCTCTTTTCATGTAAAGATTGACCACATGAAGCACAAGATCCGCCATATGAAGCACAACAATGGCTGTCCCCATTACCTCTAGTTTGCCCTTATTTCTGGCCTTAAACAATTTGCAAGGTGAATAGCTGCTGTTCTTTCCAACACAGGTGAGCGTGAAATTGGGACAGAAGGGAAACTCCTGCTGTTGGCCCGGGAAGACAAAAAGTTGCAAGGCGTGGGGTTGCAAAGCCGGCAACCGGTAAGGTTTCTTTTTGACATGTTTAATAGTTACCTACCAGTCAAACCTGGTCATTAATTTCAGTTTTTCATCTCACGATAATGGCTCTGTCCAGCCTAACTACAGTAACAGCTTTTGCTTCTTGAAAGTTCTGGGCTTTCAGCTTCTCTGACTAAAGGAACCTGTGCAAAGACACAGGCTAGATAGGTTTGTTGTTCTGTGTTTATGTGGTTTATGTGGTGGTGGAGTTGGGCCAAGCAAGGCAGAGGAGTTAAGACAGAAAGACAATAGTACAGCAGAGTGGATGAAAATTGATGCTTTTAAAAAACCCATAAAATTAGATTTAAAAGGTTAGCTTTAAAAAAATTAAATTGGATTTTTTCAGCCTAGTAACTATCAAACTATCAGTCATGGGCATTTCATTTTTGTTAGTTTGTTTTTTGTGAAGGCAAGGCTGGGCCGAGACAGAAGGCCGATTCGTACAACATGTCGTGTGAATGCAGGCCGGGGGCGCCCCTGCGGGACAGCCGGGGACGCGAAGCATGCAAAGTGACCATAGGCGGTAGAGGGGTAAGCCCCTACCGTGCATGGCCACCCTGCCGTGTGAACAGCAGGCAGCCGTCCTGCGGGGGTCGCACAGAAGCAGCAGCCCAGAGTGGCTGGAGCTGCAGCCGCTCCAGCCTGTAGGGGCAAACGGCCCCTCTGGGCATCCCCCGCTTGCCGCCTGGGTCGTACGAACTGGCCCAGAGAGAAGCAGAAAGGAGCAACACTAAAAGAGAGAAGACAAAATTGTCCATCTTCTAGTATTCTCATACTAAGGCTGCATTCCTATACCCATTTACCCAGGAACTCAAAGGAACTTATTTCTGAGGACACATGTATACAAGTTGACCTCAAATTGTCCTGGGTGCTGGTCATATGAAAGACCCTATATGGGACTATGTTAAAGACATTTCCTCTATAGCTAAAAAGAAAAGCAGACAAAATATATACAGTGAGACAAAGAGATGCAAAGCCTGCTTGCAAAAATGAAATAGTGCAAATAAAACTATTTAGCTGTAAATAAACATGGCTTAGTGGTCAAATGTGCCCCATGGTTCAGGAAATACATGGGAAAGTTTAAATGGGAAACTTGATTTAAATCAGTGATTTAAATGACCATCTTTCTTGCTTATTTAAATCACCTAGATTGAAAGACCCTACATATTCCCATATAGGGTCTTTCGTATGTCCAGCACCCAGGACAGTTTAAATCTCCTAGATTTAAATCAATCCACCCTGACAGAGAGTAAGAAAAATAAGACAGTTTTTCTACAAAGAAGCTGAGCTGAACTTTCTGCGTGGTCTGTATTTATATGATGCAGCAACCTGAGAGCCAGTAGTGGTTAGAGTGCTGGACTGGACTGGGACTCTGGAGTTCCAGGTTTTAATCCTCACATGGCCACAAAGCTCACTGGGTGACTTTGGACTTTGGACCAGTCACTGACTCTCAGCCTAACCTCTAACGCACAGGGTTGTTGTGAGGATAAAATGGAGAGGAGGAGGACCATTTAAGCAGCCTTGGGTTCCTTGCTAGAGGAAAAAAGGTGGGATATAAATGTAATCTAATAATAATAACCTTGCTGGTGCTAAGGAGGTCTAGATTTGATCAGAGACTGTCTGGGAACTTTGCGGATGTGCAAAGTTCTTTACTTTCTTTCAGTGAAGTTTCAATTGACTTCATTTTTTAGCTGGATTTTTTCCCCTCATCCATGGAACAGAACCTCAGATTCTCTTTCTTTCTTTCTTCCTCCCTCCCTCCCTCCTCAGGTTTTTCTCTTTGTTGGCTCTGATGCATTTAACTGCTGCACGTTCCTATCCAGCATCTACCTCCTGGGTGGGACGCAAGATGGAAATATATACCAACTGGATGTGAGAAATACCAAGTGAGTAGGATTAAAGCAGTGTTCTCCAACCTTGGGTCCCCAGATGTTTTTGGCCTACAACTCCCAGCATGCCCCGGCCAGCGTAGCTGGCCGGGGCATGCTGGGAGTTGTAGGCCAAAAACATCTGGGGACCCAAGGTTGGAGAACACTGGATTAAAGGGTGACTGTTACATGATTGCTTCCCATGTTGCTCCCGCAATGTATGTAATGTGGAGGAAATGTTTGGGAGGGGCATGGGGAGGAGGAGGAGGGGCCACGTGAGCCACCTTGGGTTCCTTGCAAGAGGAAAAGAGGCGGGATGCAGATCTAATAATAAATAAATAAAACGGGCTGTGGCCCAATTCATATGGCTTTGAAAGCAGAATTCTGACCAACATTATGGTGTGAGTGCCTCTTTGTGATTTAAAAAAAAATTGATTTTTCTTGCTGCTCTTTCTAGGGCTCCAGTTAGAACTGTTCATAGATCAGGAGCACCGGTGTTTTCGCTGTTACCATACAAAGATGGATTTATTGCCAGCCAAGGTAGCACTCCTGTTTACTTTCCCATAATTGAGCCCTTTAAGTTACCTCCAACACGGGTTTTCAGTTGCTGTGAAGAACAACAAACAATTTGTTCCCCACAGACAGAAAGCCTTGCAGCACCACAAAGTAGATTCCTTTAGGACCCAGCATGTTTTGTTCATTTGACTTTCGGGTGCCTTGCAACGTTGGGTGGGCTAAAGAATAAAATTGGCATCTTATCATACAGAATGTTAAGCCTTCTAAAGTAAACCACGGTTTCTTCTTTTTCACACATTCTGTGCCTCTTTCCAGGTGATGGAACCTGTTTTATTATGCAGCAAGATCTTGACCATGTTGTCGAACTCACTGGGCCTGACTGTGACCCCGTATACAAGGTATTGTTCAAAAATCCGTGCTTCATCTTGGGTTGAGCAATGCAATTTCACACAAGAGGGAAAGGGTATAACCAGTAGTTCAAAATCCAGAGTAGAAAAGAAATAGTTAGGATATTTTATTTATTTATTTATTTATTTCATTTATATACCGCCCCACAGCTGAAGCTCACAACACTATACATAAAAACAACAATAAAAAACATACAAAATAGTTTAAAAAATTAAAAACTAAATTTAAAAACACAGTTTAAAATAACAATACAAAAGCCAATAAAACTGAGCCTACAGGTGACAATCCCCTCCATGCTATTCCAAGCTCCTAACTAAATGCCTTGGCATAGAGGGAAGTCTTAACCTGGCGCCGAATAGATAGTAAGGTTGGCGCCAGGCGGGTCTCAGTGGGGAGCTGATTCCATAACTGGGGGGCTACCACCGAGAAGTCCCTCCTCCTCATTGCCACCAACCGAGCCTCTCTTGGAGGTGGCAGTCGGAGGAGGGCCCCAGATGTTGAGCGTAGTGTCCGGGTAGATAGCGGTTGGGAGAGACGTTCCGTCAGGTATTGTGGTCCTAAGCCGTGTAGGGTTTTATAGGTTAAAACCAGCACCTTGAATTCGGCTCGGAAGCATATTGGCAGCCAGTGCAAGCGGGCCAGAACTGGTGTAATATGCTCGGACCTTCCGGTCCCTGCAATAAGCCTGGCTGCCGCATTTTGCACAAGTTGCAGCTTCCGAACAGTCTTCAAAGGCAGCCCCACGTAGAGTGCATTGCAGTAGTCTAGTTTAGAGATCACCAGAGCGTAGATTACTGAGACCAGGCTATCCCTGTCCAGATAGGGGCGTAGCTGGGCCACCAGCCGAAGCTGGTAAAAGGCACTCCTTGCCACTGAGGCCACTTGAGCCTCAAGTGACAAAGATGGCTCCAGGAGCACCCCCAAGCTACGAACCTTCTCCTTCAAGGGGAGTGCAACCCTATCCAGAACAGGTTGAACACCCTCCATCCGGTCAAAGGAACCACCCACTAACAGCATCTCAGTCTTGTCTGGATTGAGCCTCAGTTTGTTAGCCCTCATCCAGTCCATTGTCGCAGCCAGGCACCGGTTCAGCACATCCACAGCCTCACCTGCTGAAGATGAAAAGGAGAAATAGAGCTGCGTGTCATCAGCGTACTGATGGCAACGCACTCCAAAACTCCGGATGACCCCACTCAGCGGTTTCATGTAGATATTAAATAGCATGGGGGATAAGACCGACCCCTGAGGAACCCCGTACTGGAGAGTCCATGGGGCCGAGCAACATTCCCCAAGCACCACCCTCTGGAGCCGGCCATCCAAGTAGGAGCGGAACCACTGCAATGCAGTGCCCCCCACCCCCAACTCAGACAGCCGCTCCAGAAGGATACCATGGTCGATGGTATCGAAAGCCGCTGAGAGATCCAGGAGTATCAACAGGGTCACACTCCCCCTGTCTCTCTCCCAACATAGGTCATCATACAGGGCGACCAAAGCCGTTTCCGTGCCAAAACCAGGCCTGAACCCCGACTGAAATGGATCCAGATAATCAGTCTCATCCAAGAGCACCTGGAGCTGGTTGGCCACCACCCGCTCAAGGACCTTGCCCAGGAAAGGAACATTCGCCACCGGCCTAAAGTTGTTAAGATCTTCCGGGTCCAGAGAGGGTTTCTTCAGGAGTGGTCTCACCACCGCCTGTTTCAGGTGGCATGGGACCACTCCCTCTCGCAAGGAGGCATTGATCACCTCTCTGGCCCAGCCGGCCGTTCCCTCCCTGCTAGTTTTTATAAGTCAAGAGGGGCAAGGATCCAGAACAGACGTGGTTGCACGAACCCGTCCAAGCACCTTGTCAACATCCTCGAGCTGTACCAACTGAAACTCATCCAAAATAACTAGACCAGGCTGTGCTCTGGGTACCTCTCCTGATTCTACTGCTATAACATTGGAGTCTAAGTCCCTGCGGATGCAATAGATTTTTTCCTGGAAGTGCCTAGCGAATATATCACAGCAGGCATCAGATGGGTCGATGATGTCCCTGGGGCCAGCGTATAACAGGCCCCGGACGACCCTAAAGAGCTCCGCTGGGCGGCAGAGAGATGTTTGGATAGAAGCAGTGAGATGTTGTCTCTTTGCCACCTTCACTGCCTCTAGGTATACCTGGCTATAGGCACATACCAGGGCTCGATTGCATCCACTAGGAGTTTTCCTCCACCTGCACTCAAGCTGTCTCCTGTTTTGGAGAATCCAAAATAAAATCCATTGTGATCAAACATTTCACATACGTTGAATTTATTATAACCTTTTATACCCAAACTCTTTCATCCTTTTTATGATGAGAAAAAGATTTCCCAGTTTTAGCCGTGGACTCTGGACTATGAGAGAACCTGGCTGCCAACTCCTGTCCTGTGGAATGGAAAGCACCTCTGGGGGTGCAGTGGTGCCGTTTTAGTTCTAGAATGAACCAGAATAAAATAGCCCATGTCAGCAGATCAAAGGCTAACTTTGAAAGCTGGACCTTACATTTCTTTTCAAGCTGACCATTTAGCCATCTCCATTTCTGACCCAGCCGACAGGGAAGAAAAGCTTGTCTCAACCCTTGACTTTCTTGGCCTTCCCAGGAAGGAGAGGGAAGTCCTCGGTAAATCAAAGGGGTAGGAATAGCTCTTTGCCCAAGGGGTAGACGTTGCATTGTTGTCTCATTAAGAGCCAGCATGATGTAGAAGTAGAGAGTTGGGTTAGGCCTGGGAGACCCAGGTTCAAATTGCTGCTCAGCTATGAAACTCACGGGGTGACCTTAGTCAATTGCTCTCTCTCAGTCCGACCTTGGTCACAGGGTGATTGTGAGGATAAAATTAGGAGGGAAGAATCATGTATACCACTCTGAGCGCCTAGGACATGGGAGAAAAGACTGGATAAAACAGGTGGTGATGAGTGAGATGGTTCTTTCTCTCTCATTTTTAGTAATATGGTCTGCTACTCCCCTAATGAACACTGTAAAGCAGTGTTCTCCAACCTTGGGTCCCCGGATGTTTTTGGCCTACAACTCCCAGCATGCCCCAACAAGGTTGGAGAACACTGCTGTAAAGGCACAATCCTTTGCATGTTTAGACAGAAAAAAGGCCTACGACTCCCAGCATGCCCCAGCCAGCACAGGAGTTGTAGGACTTTTTTCTGCCTAAACATGCATAGGACTGTGCCCTTACTTTACTAATTGCACCCTAAGGTCCTAATCAGTAACCAGTGCAGTTGTCATAACACTGGTTGTGTATGTTCAGGTCTCTCATCACCGGTCACGAGACAAGCAGCGGCATTCTCCACCGATGCACATACACTAGCTCAGTAAGCCTTACCGTGACTTGGGTTCGCATGACAGGACAACCCACCGTGGCTTATAAGCCACAGTAGGTTGTTGTGTCATGTGAACCTGGGACAGGTTAGTCAGGGTGGCTTATTTTTGGCTTATAAGCCACCCTAACAAGCCATGGCTTGTAGTTGGCTCCGTTTGACCCACGATGGGTAGTCGTGTTGTCTGAACTTGGAAGACACGACCCTTCGTGAGTCAAGCCCAACTACAAGAGAGCCACTTGACCAAAAAACCCTTGTTACTCTTGCCAAGCAGCCAGTGGGCGAGCGGCGCTGACAGCCGCCCCCAAAGGGCCAAAGCAGCACTCGGGGGCAGCTGTCGGAGGCTTCCCCACATCCCTGCTGCCGCACCGAGCCCCAAAAGGCTTGGTGCGCCAGCGGGGACGGGGAGCAGGGATTGCCAAAGCCAGCTATTGAGCCAGCTTCAGCTATCTCCGCCATGCCGCTGCCCACCGCTGCAGCGAGCCTCGAAAGGCGCTTGTGGCAGTGGGCAGCACAGATCGCTGCAGCCAGCTTGCGAGCTGGCTTCAGCAATCGCTGCTCTCCCCCCCCCCACACCTCTCTGCTGCCAGCTCAAAAGGCTGGCAGCTCTGGCGGGGGTGGGGGGCAGGCAATGCTGAAGTCAGCTCTCAGGCTGGCTGCAGCAATCTCCGTCCCGCTGCCGCGGCAAGTCCCAAAAGAGGTTCGTCATGGTAGCAGGCACCGCAGATTGCTGCAGCTGGCACGCGAGAAATTACTGTTACATCATGAGTGTTATTAAGTTGTCCTTAGTTGTGACAATGTCTGTCTCCGCTAATCTGAGTATGCAGAGAGGGGATCTTTGCCACCAGGAGGAGCTCAAATGGCTGGTTTCTGGTCAGTGCAAAATGCAGCATCCCCCATTTCTCTGGTGTGTACTTGGGATCATTTCATATAGGTTTCTTAAAACCCTGTAGCAACCCATTTTTTATTTGCCATCTGATGTATCTTCCTCACCCGCACCCCCATAATACGGTGCGGATTCTAAACCAGATCTCCACCGTATTTATTGATTTGATTTATACCCCGCCTTTCTACTAAAAAAAATATGGCACTTTATCATTACTTCACTTCAGATGCCTCTTTTGTTGCGGTCTTTTTAGGTGGCTACGTGGGAAAAGCAGGTATATACATGTTGCAGAGATGGAATAGTAAGGAGATACCAGCTTTCAGACCTCTGACTTGACTGAAGCTATGGACACTGGACTACGAATGCTGGACATATTTCAGGGATTACTTTAGAAACACCACTTTGAAACAAGCCATACCAGTGCCATGTTTCCAGGAGCATGAATGGATTGTACACGTGTGAGTTGCGGGGACCATGTTAAGACATAATCCAAGGTCAATCTTCCTGCTGAGGGATGTAAACAGAACAGCTTTCAGCTATTTCCCTGCACAGAGCAGCACTGCAAGTTTGTTGGGGTTAAGGCCCATTTTGTATTTGCAAATGTGTTTTTGATATCCATTGTGTGGCTGTTGGTTGTTTCTAAGAAAGGAAAATGGAGTTGATGGGTACGAGGAAAATCAAGGCCAGCAGACTTCAATAAACTGCCCTTTCTGCGTCGAGTGGAGCTGAAAACTTCAGAAACCATCTGTTCTCATCTCGTGCCTTCCTCACAGAATTACCATTCTGTGGGGCTTTGCACTGCCCACCAGCTGTAAGTTTCCATCTAAAATAAAGCTGCTTTGATCTCGAGCTGTTTTTTAAATTGATTATCTCTGGAATGGCATTTATTGATTTATTTTAAATCCTCCTCTCTGACAGTTCTTCATTCGCCACTGATTTCCAACAACAATCACAGAGGACTTGTGTGTTGTTTTCACTGGGTCTCCTTTCATCTTTGACAATAAAAAATTGGTGTTCATCTCTCTTATGCATATACAGTCATACCTTGGATTGCAAACATAATTCGTTCCGGAACCGTGCTTGTAATCCAAAACACTCTTATATCAAAGCGAGTCTCTGGCGGGCGTGAGCGGAGCCAATTTTGGCCCGCTACGCCCACTCGAGGCGAGCGGTTACATCCCTATTTTTACGTGTCTCTCCCCCAACCGTCACCGGGCAGCAGCCGATCCACCAGGCTCCCCTGCACAGTCTCCATCTCAGCCGGCCATTATCACTTTCAGAACCGGGGCCTGCCTGTGCCTTTCTTCCTCCTCCCTCCCCACCCCTCTTTCCCTTTGTGCTCCCTTTTCCAGGGTAAGCCTGAGGGCTGGGACTGCCAGGTTGCTTTTTATTGAAGTAAAAGCCACCCTGGAAGCCCTTTTGGGTGGAAGAGTGGGATAAACAGGCTTAAAGAAATAAATAACTTGTCCTATGATCCCAGCCGGAGCATTCGGCAGAACCTTTAGCCAGCTCTAGTTAAGCATGTCCTACGGAACATCGTCCTTTGCATGAAGCGGCTGTGCCGTGACTTTCCAATAGGAGGCTGCAGAATATATTGAGACGTTTAGGAAGTGTAAACGGCCTTCAGGATATTGATGCTAAAGAGAGTTGTTGCCCTTAAAGTCTCTCATAGCCTTGCTACAGAGAAAGGAGAACAGCAAAAAGGAAGGAGCGAGAGAATGATTTGGATGTTGATTTATTCAAAGTATTCATATACTGCTTTTCAGACTGAACTCGCCAAGCAGTTGTTTACATGAAATTATTAAAACGATAAAATCAATCAAATGATGCAATCAAACAAAAAAGACAAGCAATTATTTGTCTTGGAGAAGTTGATTCTGGTTCTCCTCTCCTCAGAGCAAGATGGGAGCCTGCATGCCAGTGTGCCACCCTCCAGTGGAACTTGGGAACTGGGGCAGGGCTACGGTGCCCATGACATCCACACACACAATCCCCACGGGGCCTGCTGACATTCACAGAGGACTCGACCCATCCACGGCCATTCTATTCCAGGCAAAATTCTGCTCTGTGCAGGAATCCAGTCTCAAGCATCCAGTCTCAAGATGGCTGTCCAGACTCTGCCTGAAGAAGACCTCCAGCGACAGAGAGCCCACCACCTCCACAGGTAGTTGGTTCCCTTCTCTGACAGCTGCGACGGTTAGTACGTTATTCCTGAGGTTCAGCCGAAATCTGCCTTCCTGTAACTTAGGCCCATATCTCGTGTCTTCGACGACGGAGGGCACGTTGCGGCCTCTTCTCTGTGACAACCCTTTCGGTACTTGAAAAGCGCTAACATATCCCCTCGGTCTTCTCTTCTGGAGGCTAAACATACCCCGTTCCAACCATCTTTCCTCATGGGACTAAGTTTCAAGTCTCCCGATTATCTTTGTTGCCCTTCTCCAAGCTCATTCCAATTTAAATGAATCCTTCTTCAAGCGTGCTGTTCAAACCAGGACACAGTATTCAAGGTGTTCTCATGGTGCTCCATTTAAAGTGGGATCAGGTGTTAAACAGGGATGTGTTATCGCCCCAACATTATTTGCCATTTTCATCGCCATGGTTTTACATCTTGTCAAGGGGAAACTTCCCACCGGTGTGGGAATTATATATCGAACAGATGGAAAGCTTTTTAATCTCAGCAGGCTGAAAGCAAAAAGTAAGGTAATTACAACCTCCGTTGTGGAACTTCAGTATGCTGATGATAATGTGGTCTCTGCACATTCAGAGGATGATCTCCAAACTATCCTAAATGCTTTTGCAGAAGCATACGAAAAACTTGGTCTCTCACTTAACATCAAAAAAACCAAAGTGCTTCATCAGCAAGTGCAAGCCAATCCTTTGGTGATGCCATCTCTCCAGCTTGGCGGGACAATACTGGAAAATGTCGATCATTTTCTCTATCTTGGCAGCTATCTTTCTGTTACAGCTAACATCGACAGTGAAATCCAGCATCGTCTGAGCTCCGCAAGTGCCGCATTTTCTCGAATGAAACATAGAGTGTTCGAGGATCGGGATATTTGTAAGAAGACCAAAACACTGGTTTATGAAGCCATTGTATTACCAACTTTATTGTATGCCTGCGAAACATGGACTATCTATAAACGTCACTTCCACCTCCTTGAAAGGTTTCATCAACGATGCCTCCGGAAAATCCTGCAAATTACTTGGGAAGATAGGCGAACAAATGTCAGTGTACTGGAAGAAGCAAAGACTACTAGCATTGAAAAAATGATCCTTCAACGCCAACTTCAGTGGACCGGTCATGTTGTTCGAATGCCTGACTGCCGTCTCCCAAAGCAGTTACTTTACTCCCAACTCAAGGATGGAAAGCGGAATATCGGTGGTCAATATAAGAGGTTTAAAGATGTTCATAAGGCTAATCTAAAAAAATGCAATATAAACATCGAAAACTGGGAAGCTCTGGCCCATGAACGATCTAAATGGAGGTTGGCCTTTCACAAAGGTTCCATGGACTTTGAAGAAGCCCGAGTGCAAGGTGAAAGGGAGAAACGTGCTAAGCGAAAAGCACGTCAAATGAATCCTTTACAGGACCATCTTCTATCTGGTAACCTGTGTCCTCACTGTGGGAAGCTGTGTGGATCTAGAATTGGCCTCCACAGTCACTTACGGACCCATCGCTAGAGTCTACACAATCTTCTTTAGAATTTCCTCCTTTTATCCCGGAAGACAATCTTACTCGGTCACGAGTGATCGCCTGATGATGATGATGATGATTCAAGGTGTGCTCTGGCCAGAACAGAGGACGGTGGAACCATCACTTCCCATAATTTTGTAATTATGCTTCCATTAATGCAACCTAAAATTGCATTTGCCTTCTTTGCAGAGCACTTGATACTCCTTTACTGTCTTAGCTTCCGCACTGCCTGTCCTCGAGCATCAGCCTCTGAGGACTCGCCAATTTCAGAAGACCTCTCAGAGCCTCGACTGGGACACTCCACCGCCGGGGACTTGCGACTCCTCCTGCCCTACAAGAGATGGCTTAGGCTGCCTGGACATCCCACTGGTTGCTCCCCCCTCCTGGATTCTGGAGCTCCAACCCCTTTTCCTCTGTGCCCCATTGATCTGCCTCTGCAGGGCACCATCTCTGTGTCTGGTTGAGCTTGCAAGTGGGCACTCCTAGTGGTGGGTGATCCCCACACACCCACTGGGAACAAAACATACCTGAGTAGTGAAAAAGGCTACCTCACGAGCCCTGCCACTTATTCAAATGTGACAGATGGTTAACTCCTCCCCTGTCGGATGTCCGACTCCATCCCCGGAAGTCCTAGCTCCGGAGGTCCTGCCCCGGATGGAGGGATCAGGCGTCATGCAACCGTGGACCCATACGCTGAGGGTTTAGGCTAGGGACGCCGGAGGAAACCGAAATGGACTCAAATTAGTCCGAATTTCAAGAATCTGACCCACGGATTCTGCACCAGACTGTCTCTTCCAGACTGGTGGGGATTCCGTTGAGGACTGGTCTTTTTACCTTCCGTAATTTGGCACAAATTTTGTCGTACGAAAATACGGAAAATAAAAGAAGAAACACCCACCAAAAATGCACATTTCCCCTATAGGCTAAATCATACAAATACACGTTAGTGTATGTTGGGGGAGGTGGTGGGCATTTTTGGGGAATTTTGAATTTGCGTACGAATGCATTTGTGCAAAATCCGATTCCATCAGTGCGCGGACGATGCAACAAAAGCTGCCTGAACATCTGCAAAATGTAGACGGAATTGATTTTACAATCTTCGTACATCCCTAAAAGACCCCTGCCATACATGTGTGGGACTGGAAGTGATTACACAGGGGTCATTTCCAACACCATGCTCTGTGGCTCACACTGGCTCAGCTTGTCTGAGTGTGGAAAGCTAAGCAGGGTCAGGCCTGGTTATTACTTGGATGGGAGACCCCTCCTCTAGTTTTAGTTTCCTGCATTGAGCAGGGGGTTGGACTCGATGGCCTTGTAGGCTCCTTCCAACTCTATGACTTATGAATCGCTGGAGGTCCTGCCTTGGATGGAGGGATCACCTGATGGCAGGTCATGAGACCCGTCCACAAACTCATCATGCCACCATGAACCAATAGAGAGAGGTTTCAGACAACTGCTTTTGGTGGGGGAACAAAGGACCCCACATAAAAACTAGTTTTCTGCACAAAAAGAAGGGGAAAAGGCAGTGCTGCTAAATATGATGAACCTACAACTCTCCCTCAAGAAAAAGGAACCTGCTCTTATCTTTCTCCCTAGACTTTTTTCTGTGTTGATTAGTGCCTACGTATCTTCCACATCTCAAAGGGAGATCCGTGATACAAAGCCCACATTAAAAAATTGGGGAAACCACCTTCATGTAATTTATTTCAGGTCTCGCAAGACCGCTCTGGGCCAATCCAGGAAGGGTTGGAGATGACCCTGGTGGGGTGCTTTCTTTCCCCGTGTACAGCAGTTGTCTAAAACCTCTTCCTGTTCAGCCACAGTGGCATGCTGAGTTCATAGAGGGCGGTCACATGACCCCCTCAAGTTTCCCCACCACCCGGGGCAGGACCTCTGGATCTGGGACTTCCAGGGATGGTGTTGCATATGAATCCTGTGTGGTCACTTCCAGCACCCCACATGTATGGCAGGGGTATAAACCATCTACATATGCGTCTATCTCAGCTTGACGAGTCCCTAGAGGGCTCAAATGACCCCCATCCGGTTGATGCCTTCATCCAGAAAGGGCGTCTGGAGGTGGGACTTCCGGGGGATGGGGTGGGACTTCTGCCAGGAGCGGGGCTAAACCACCTGTCACATTTGAATAAGGGGCGGGGCTCAGAGTTAAATGTGAGGTAGCGTTTTTCAATACTCACTTGACCTTGGCTCTCCATCTCCCACAGCAGGCTCACCAAAGTCCAAGTCTAAGCACCTTTCCTTGTGCTTCAAGGGGCTCCAGTCCAGGAAGGACGATGGAGATGTTCCTAGGACTGGATAGAAAGAGGGTCTTTTGCTTCTCAATTCCCACCCTGAAGCATTAGGCATGGGCAGGTCCTGACTTGGCAGGAGGCCAATGGGAAGCGGTCTGCACACCATGTTCAGTGCCTGTTCTGGGCCTCACTAATCAACACAAGTTCCACTTTGGACAAAGCGGGTTGCAAGGCTGGACCTTTGAGAGTGCACTGTATGAGATGCTGACTGGAAGGTCCTCCCCTGAGCAGCATACTTTCTGGTGAGGGAGCACAGCCATCTGAGGCCTTCACACGGCTGGCAGGGCCTCTGAGGACGCTTCAATATCAGCTTGCCTCTCACTTCAGCAGGTACCCTAGACAGGCCTGTGGCTTACACTGGCTCAGCTTGTCTGAGCGTGGAGAGCTAAGCAGGGTCAAGCCTGGTTATTACTTGGATGGGAGACCCCTCCTCTAGTTTCCTGCATTGAGCAGGGGGTTGGACTCGATAGCCTTGTAGGCTCCTTCCAACTCTATGATCTATGAATCTATGAATCTCCCTCCAGCCCTACAAGAGATGCCCAGGCAGTGCGAGCCAGCCCAGTAGTTGCTCTCCCCTCCTGAATTCTGGAGCTCCAGCCCCTTCTCCTCTGCACCCCATTGATCTGTCCCTTAAGGGCACCATCTCTGTGTCTGGTTGAGCCTGCAAGTGGGCAGAGAGCACTCCTAGTGGTGGGTGATCCCCACACACCCACTGGGAACAAAACATACCTGAGTAGTGAAAAAGGCTACCTCACGAGCCCTGCCGCTTATTCAAATGTGACAGATGGTTAACTCCACCCCTGTCAGATGTCCAACTCCATCCCCGGAAGTCTTAGCTCCGGAGGTCCTGCCCCGGATGGAGGGATCAGGCGTCATGCAACCGTGGACCCATACGCTGAGGGTTTAGGCTAGGGACGCCGGAGGAAACCGAAATGGACTCAAATTAGTCCGAATTTCAAGAATCTGACCCACGGATTCTGCACCAGACTGTCTCTTCCAGACTGGTGGGGATTCCGTTGAGGACTGGTTTTTTTTACCTTCCGTAATATGGCACAAATTTTGTCATACGAAAATACGGAAAATAAAAGAAGAAACACCCACCAAAAATGCACATTTCCCCTATAGGCTAAATCATACGAATACACATTAGTGTATGTTGGGGGAGGTGGGGGGCATTTTGGGGGAATTTGTGAATTTGCGTACGAATGTATTTGCGCAAAATCTGATTCCGTCAGTGCATGGACGATGCAACAAAAGCTGCCTGAACATCTGCAAAATGTAGACGGAATGGATTTTACAATCTCCGTACATCCCTAAATTTAGACCCCTGCCGTACATGTGTGGGATTGGAAGTGACTACACAGGGGTCATTTCCAACACCATGCTGAATTCCCATCTCTGGAGGTCCTCTCCCGGATGGAGGGATCACCTGATGGCAGGTCATGAGACCCGTCCACAAACTCATCATGCCACCATGAACCAATAGAGAGAGGTTTCAGACAACTGCTTTTGATGGGGGAACAAAGGACCCCACATAAAAACTAGTTTTCTGCACAAAAAGAAGGAAAAAAGTCAGTGCTGCTAAATATGATGAACCTAAAACTCTCCCTCAAGAAAAAGGAACCTGCTCTTTTCTTTCTCCCTAGACTTGTTTCTGTGTTGATTAGTGCCTACGTATCTTCCACATCTCAAAGGGAGATCCGTGATACAAAGCCCACATTAAAAAATTGGGAAAACCACCTTCATGTAATTTATTTCAGGTCTCGCAAGACCGCTCTGGGCCAATCCAGGAAGGGTTGGAGATGACCCTGGTGGGGTGCTTTCTTTCCCCGTGTACAGCAGTTGTCTAAAACCTCTTCCTGTTCAGCCACAGTGGCATGCTGAGTTCATAGAGGGCGGTCACATGACCCCCTCACGTTTCCCCACCACCCGGGGCAGGACCTCCGGATCTGGGATTTCCAGGGATGGTGTTGCATATGAATCCTGTGTGGTCACTTCCAGCACCCCACATGTATGGCAGGGGTATAAACCATCTTCATATGGGTCTATCTCAGCTTGACGAGTCCCCAGAGGGCTCAAATGACCCCCATCCGGTTGATGCCTTCATCCGGAAAGGGCGTCTGGAGGTGGGACTTCCGGGGGATGGGGTGGGACTTCTGCCAGGAGCGGGGCTAAACCACCTGTCACATTTGAAGAAGGGGCGGGGCTCAGAGTTAAATGTGAGGTAGCGTTTTTCGATACTCACTTGACCTTGGCTCTCCATCTCCCACAGCAGGCTCACCAAAGTCCAAGTCTAAGCACCTTTCCTTGTGCTTCACGGGGCTCCAGTCCAGGAAGGACGATGGAGATGTTCCTAGGACTGGATAGAAAGAGGGTCTTTTGCTTCTCAATTCCCACCCTGAAGCATTAGGCATGGGCAGGTCCTGACACGGCAGGAGGCCAATGGGAAGCGGTCTGCACACCATGTTCAGTGCCTGTTCTGGGCCTCACTAATCAACGCAAGTTCCACTTTGGACAAAGCGGGAGGCAAGGCTGGACCTTTGAGAGTGCACTGTATGAGATGCTGACTGGAAGGTTCTCCCCTGAGCAGCATTCTTTCTGGTGAGGGAGCACAGCCATCTGAGGCCTTCACACGGCTGGCAGGGCCTCTGAGGACACTCCAGCATCAGCTTGCCTCTCACTTCAGCAGGTGCCCTAGATCTCTCTCCAACCCTACAAGAGATGCCCAGGCAGTGTGAGCCAGCCCAGTAGTTGCTCTCCCCTCCTGGATTCTGCAGCTCCAACCCCTTCTACTCTGCACCCCATTGATCTGTCTCTTAAGGGCACCATCTCTGTGTCTGGTTGAGCCTGCAAGTGGGCAGAGAGCACTCCTAGTGGTGGGTGATCCCCACACACCCACTGGGAACAGAACATACCCGAGTAGTGAAAAAGGCTACCTCACGAGCCCTGCCACTTATTCAAATGTGACAGATGGTTAACTCCACCCCTGTCAGATGTCCGACTCCATCCCCGGAAGTCTTAGCTCCGGAGGTCCCGCCCCGGATGGAGGGATCAGGCGTCATGCAACTGTGGACCCATATGCTGAGGGTTTAGGCTAGGGATGCCGGAGGAAACCGAAATGGATTCAAATTAGTCCGAATTTCAAGAATCTGACCCACGGATTCTGCACCAGACTGTCTCTTCCAGACTGGTGGGGATTCCGTTGAGGACTGGTCTTTTTACCTTCCGTAATTTGGCACAAATTTTGTCGTACGAAAATACGGAAAATAAAAGAAGAAACACCCACCAAAAATGCACATTTCCCCTATAGGCTAAATCATACAAATACACGTTAGTGTATGTTGGGGGAGGTGGTGGGCATTTTGGGGGAATTTGTGAATTTGCGTACGAATGTATTTGTGCAAAATCCGATTCCATCAGTGCATGGACGATGCAACAAAAGCTGCCTGAACATCTGCAAAATGTAGACGGAATTGATTTTACACTCTCCGTACATCCCTAAAAGACCCCCGCCGTACATGTGTGGGACTGGAAGTGATTACACAGGGGTCATTTCCAACACCATGCTCAGAAGTCTGTGGCTCACACTGGCTCAGCTTGTCTGAGTGTGGAAAGCTAAGCAGGGTCAGGCCTGGTTATTACTTGGATGGGAGACCCCTCCTCTAGTTTTAGTTTCCTGCATTGAGCAGGGGGTTGGACTCGATGGCCTTGTAGGCTCCTTCCAACTCTATGACTTATGAATCGCTGGAGGTCCGGCCTTGGATGGAGGGATCACCTGATGGCAGGTCATGAGATCCGTCCACAAACTCATCATGCCACCATGAACCAATAGAGAGAGGTTTCAGACAACTGCTTTTGGTGGGGGAACAAAGGACCCCATATAAAAACTAGTTTTCTGCACAAAAAGAAGGGGAAAAGGCAGTGCTGCTAAATATGAACCTAAAACTCTCCCTCAAGAAAAAGGAACCTGCTCTTATCTTTCTCCCTAGACTTGTTTCTGTGTTGATTAGTGCCTACGTATCTTCCACATCTCAAAGGGAGATCCGTGATACAAAGCCCACATTAAAAAATTGGGAAAACCACCTTCATGTAATTTATTTCAGGTCTCACAAGACTGCTCTGGGCCAATCCAGGAAGGGTTGGAAATGACCCTGGTGGGGTGCTGTCGTTCCTTGTATAGAGCAGCTGTCTAAAACCTCTTCCTGTTTGGCCACAATGGCATGCTGAGTTCATTGAGGGCGGTCACATGACCCCCTCACGTTTCCCCACCACCCGGGGCAGGACCTCCGGATCTGGGATTTCCAGGGATGGTGTTGCATATGAATCCTGTGTGGTCACTTCCAGCACCCCACATGTATGGCAGGGGTATAAACCATCTTCATATGGGTCCATCTCAGCTTGACGAGTCCCTAGAGGGCTCAAATGACCCCCATCCGGTTGATGCCTTCATCCGGAAAGGGCGTCTGGAGGTGGGACTTCCGGGGGATGGGGTGGGACTTCTGCCAGGAGCGGGGCTAAACCACCTGTCACATTTGAAGAAGGGGCGGGGCTCAGAGTTAAATGTGAGGTAGCGTTTTTCGATACTCACTTGACCTTGGCTCTCCATCTCCCACAGCAGGCTCACCAAAGTCCAAGTCTAAGCACCTTTCCTTGTGCTTCACGGGGCTCCAGTCCAGGAAGGACGATGGAGATGTTCCTAGGACTGGATAGAAAGAGGGTCTTTTGCTTCTCAATTCCCACCCTGAAGCATTAGGCATGGGCAGGTCCTGACACGGCAGGAGGCCAATGGGAAGCGGTCTGCACACCATGTTCAGTGCCTGTTCTGTAAGCAGGATCCACGTTGGTCACGCTTGGAGGCAAGGCTGAGGGCAAGGCAGGCCGTTAGAGAGCACTAAGAGTGGAATGCGGGGAGAATTTTCAGGGAGATTGTCAGGCGGAGATGGAAAGCGAGGGGTCCTCTGTCATCGCAGGAAAAGAAGCCTGCAAAGCTCCCTGTGGAAATGGGTCGGGAAGCGTGCGAAGAAGGACCACTGCCCACCCCCCCCGAACACCTGCCAGGGAAGGTCTGGTGAGTCGGAGCTTCGCGCTCTCAGCCAGACTGAAGAATGAAGGAATCGCTTCACATCTGCTGCGGAGCTTCAGCCACATCTGCCCCCATTGGACCAAATCCAGTGGACGGAGGCCCTGAGCCATGGCCAGTGCTGCTGCTCCCCTGGCGTGTGCCTTCCTTTCCTTCAAGGCCAGGGAGCAGCAGGTGCTGGGGAGTGGATGGGGGGCAAAGCAGTGTGGCGGCCTGCCATGTGTGCCCCCTCCAGCAGGGCCGTGGATGATTCAGCCCAGCAGTGGAAATGGGGGGAGGGGCGTTGATGCTGAAAACCTGCAGTTAATCTGTACCCCTTGCAGAGCAGGACCAGTGGCCAAGGCAGCCGTCTTCTTGGTTGGCGAGCAACGCAACACTGATCACATGGATTCTTCCGTGGGTGGGCGATCCTCCGAGAAGAGGGCTGTAAAGGAGTAACTCCAAGATCTCCCTAGTGGCACGTTTGACAGTGGAGTTTTAACACGGGCAGCTTGAAACCTTTGAGAAATCCTCCTTGAAGATAAAGAAATTCCAGGGTACTTCAAGATCGCTGTGGCCTTCTATGTTGAGGGGAGGTGTGTTGAAATTGTCCGGGATCTCTTGACAGGTAGGTAGAGCACAGGGCTGGAGGCGGCAGGGTCAGGCCGGTGGGTGGGGGTCTCCTTGTCCGGTGGGCCTTTTGCTTCACGAGCTGCTGCGATCCGTTCCGGGGCTCTTGTCAACAGCCCTGGCTTCTGGGTCCCGGCACAATGAAGCATTTTCGAGAAAGCTTCCTTGAAGGGAAGAACCAGGGTCCTTGTCTGTCACCCTGGTAATCTGCCTCAAGGTGAGCTGTACAGAAATGGCAGAACTCTTGGCAGATGGGTAGAGCGAGGAACCCAAAGACCAGCTTCTTGGGATCCTGGGGATGCATTTGAGACATGCTGTCCCGCGTCTTTCTCAGAGGGAGATGCCTGGCATTGCTTCCCCTCCACGAAGAGTCGAGAGAGACTTCCCACGGCCTAGTTCTGGGGTTTCGCTGCCATGCTCATGCAGGCGTGGGCTGTGTCGAAGGGCCAGTCAAGGGTCTCCAGGAATAGAAGGCGGAACTTCTCCATCTCTCCCCCTCCTTTCCTTCCTCCTGGGTGGCCCCTCTTCATCCATGAGAAGAGGTTCTTTGAGTGGTTCCTTCTGAGTGGTTCTTTGAGTGGTTTCTTCTCTTCTTCCAAGGGAGGCAGGCAACATCAGATCAGAGCTCCCCTCCTGGATCAGAAGGCAGGCCACCTCCAGCCCTTCCAGGGTGCTTGTCTTCTTCAGGGAGGACGGGAGGTTCCTCGAGTGGTCGCAAACCAGAGAGGGAGCCCAGCGTTGTGTCAAAAGGACGCGGTCCAGCAGTGGAACTGGGGGGAGGGGCATTGATACTGAAAACCTGCAGTTAATCTGCACCCCTTGCAGAGCAGGACCAGTGGCCAAGGCAGCCGTCTTCTTGGTTGGCGAGCAACGCAACACTGATCACAGATTCTTCTGTGGGTGGGCAATCCTCCGAGAAGAGGGCTGTAAAGGAGTAACTCCAAGATCTCCCTAGTGGCACGTTTGACAGTGGAGTTTTAACATGGGCAGCTTGAAACCTTTGAGAAATCCTCCTTGAAGATAAAGAAACTCCAGGGTACTTCAAGATCGCTGCGGCCTTCTATGTTGAGGGGAGGTGTGTTGAAATTGTCTGGGATCTCTTGACAGGTGGGTAGAGCACGGAGCTGGAGGCAGCAGGGTCAGGCGGTTGGGTGGGGGTCTCCTTGTCCGGTGGGCCTTTTGCTTCATGAGCTGCTGCGGTCTGTTCTGGGGCTCTTGTCAACGGCCCTGGCTTCTGGGTCCCGGCACAATGAAGCATCTTCGAGGAATCCTCCTTGAAGAACTGCTGTCCTCTGTCTTTCTCAGAGGGAGATGCCTGGCATTGCTTCCCTTCCACGAAGAGTCGAGAGAGACTTCCCACTGTGTCGAAGGGCCAGTCAAGGGTCTCCAGGAATAGAAGGCGGAACTTCTCCATCTCTCCCCCTCCTTTTCTTCCTCCTGGGTGGCCCCTCTTCATCCATGAGAAGAGGTTCTTTGAGTGGTTCCTTCTGAGTGGTTCTTTGAGTGGTTTCTTCTCTTCTTCCAAGGGAGGCAGGCAACATCAGATCAGAGCTCCCCTCCTGGATCAGAAGGCAGGCAGGCCACCTCCAGCCCTTCCAGGGTGCTTGTCTTCTTCAGGGAGGACGGGAGGTTCCTCGAGTGGTCGCAAACCAGAGAGGGAGCCCAGCGTTGTGTCAAAAGGATGCTTCTGAGAAATGTTTCCCTAAAGTATGGAGAGAGGCAGCATTTAAGCACTCTTCGGTTTTGCCTACAGAACACATTCGATCACTTCTGCCGAGGCAAACCAGGTGGGTTTTTTATTTGCTTTTTAAGTACAGAGTGAGCCCACAATAAAACAGCACCACCGTATCAATTCTGGTCTTCAGTTGATGTGCCCAACTGTCCATCCTGCCTCCCCAGCTTCAGAAAATTCAATTGTGACCACCACAGCAGGGCTCACAATGGGATGTGCCCCTGCAGCTCTCCCCCTGACAAGGGAAAGTACCACTACACAGCTCTCCCTCTGCTGATATGCAAATAGACATCCCAAATTAGGTCATGGGCTTACCTCTGAGTACGTAATAGTCATGAGTGATGCCCACCAATACTGAGGCTTGTAGAAGTGAGCAGTAGTTCTCTCCAGCCAGCATTTAACTCCTGTTTTTATCAAAGCTGCCCATCCGTACTATAGGAACATTGGGATCTGCCTTATACTGAGTTGGACCCTTGGTCCAGCAGTGGAACTGGGGGGAGGGGCATTGATACTGAAAACCTGCAGTTAATCTGCACCCCTTGCAGAGCAGGACCAGTGGCCAAGGCAGCCGTCTTCTTGGTTGGCGAGCAACGCAACACTGATCACATGGATTCTTCTGTGGGTGGGCGATCCTCCGAGAAGAGGGCTGTAAAGGAGTAACTCCAAGATCTCCCTAGTGGCACGTTTGACAGTGGAGTTTTAACACGGGCAGCTTGAAACCTTTGAGAAATCCTCCTTGAGGATAAAGAAACTCCAGGGTACTTCAAGATCGCTGCGGCCTTCTATGTTGAGGGGAGGTGTGTTGAAATTGTCCGGGATCTCTTGACAGGTGGGTAGAGCACAGAGCTGGAGGCAGCAGGGTCAGGTGGTTGGGTGGGGGTCTCCTTGTCCGGTGGGCCTTTTGCTTCATGAGCTGTTGCGATCTGTTCCGGGGCTCTTGTCAACGGCCCTGGCTTCTGGGTCCCGGCACAATGAAGCATCTTCGAGGAATCCTCGGCCCAATGAAGCATCTTCGAGGAATCCTCCTTGAAGAACTGCTGTCCCACGTCTTTCTCAGAGGGAGATGCCTGGCATTGCTTCCCTTCCACGAAGAGTCGAGAGAGACTTCCCACGGCCTAGTTCTGGGGTTTCGCTGCCGTGCTCATGCAGGCGTGGGCTGTGTCGAAGGGCCAGTCAAGGGTCTCCAGGAATAGAAGGCGGAACTTCTCCATCTCTCTCCCTCCTTTTCTTCCTCCTGGGTGGCCCCTCTTCATCCATGAGAGGAGCTCCTTCTCTTCTTCCAAGGGAGGCAGGCAACATCGGATCAGAGCCGCCCGTGAATCAGAAGGCAGGCCACCTACCAGACCTTCCAGGGTGCTTGTCTTCTTCAGGGAGGTTCTTTGAGTGGTCGCAAGCCGGAGAATGAGCCCCGCATTGTGTCGGAAGGAGCCTTCTGAGAAATGTTTCCCCAAAGTATGGAGAGAGGCAGCATTTAAACTCTCTTTGGTTTTGCCTACAGAACACCTTCGATCACTTCTGCAGAGTCAAACCAGGTGGGTTTTTGTTTGCTTTTAAGATACAGAGTGAGCCCACAATAAAACAGCACCACCCTATCAGTTCTGGTCTTCAGTTGATGTGCGCAACTGTCCATCCTGCCTCCCCAACCTCAGAAAATTCAATTGTGACCACCACAGCAAGGCTCACAATGGGATGTGCCCCTGCAGCTCTCCCCCTGACAAGGGAAAGTACCACTACACAGCTCTCCCTCTGCTGATATGCAAATAGACATCCCAAATTAGGTCATGGGCTTACCTCTGAGTACGTAATAGTCATGAGTGATGCCCACCAATATTGAGGCTTGTAGAAGTGAGCAGTAGTTCTCTCCAGCCAGCATTTAACTCCTGTTTTTATCAAAGCTGCCCATCCATACTATAGGAACATTGGGATCTGCCTTATACTGAGTCGGACCCTTGGTCCAGCAGTGGAACTGGGGGGAGGGGCATTGATACTGAAAACCTGCAGTTAATCTGCACCCCTTGCAGAGCAGGACCAGTGGCCAAGGCAGCCGTCTTCTTGGTTGGCGAGCAACGCAACACTGATCACATGGATTCTTCTGTGGGTGGGCGATCCTCCGAGAAGAGGGCTGTAAAGGAGTAACTCCAAGATCTCCCTAGTGGCACGTTTGACAGTGGAGTTTTAACACGGGCAGCTTGAAACCTTTGAGAAATCCTCCTTGAGGATAAAGAAACTCCAGGGTACTTCAAGATCGCTGCGGCCTTCTATGTTGAGGGGAGGTGTGTTGAAATTGTCCGGGATCTCTTGACAGGTGGGTAGAGCACAGAGCTGGAGGCAGCAGGGTCAGGTGGTTGGGTGGGGGTCTCCTTGTCCGGTGGGCCTTTTGCTTCATGAGCTGTTGCGATCTGTTCCGGGGCTCTTGTCAACGGCCCTGGCTTCTGGGTCCCGGCACAATGAAGCATCTTCGAGGAATCCTCGGCCCAATGAAGCATCTTCGAGGAATCCTCCTTGAAGAACTGCTGTCCCACGTCTTTCTCAGAGGGAGATGCCTGGCATTGCTTCCCTTCCACGAAGAGTCGAGAGAGACTTCCCACGGCCTAGTTCTGGGGTTTCGCTGCCGTGCTCATGCAGGCGTGGGCTGTGTCGAAGGGCCAGTCAAGGGTCTCCAGGAATAGAAGGCGGAACTTCTCCATCTCTCTCCCTCCTTTTCTTCCTCCTGGGTGGCCCCTCTTCATCCATGAGAGGAGCTCCTTCTCTTCTTCCAAGGGAGGCAGGCAACATCGGATCAGAGCCGCCCGTGAATCAGAAGGCAGGCCACCTACCAGACCTTCCAGGGTGCTTGTCTTCTTCAGGGAGGTTCTTTGAGTGGTCGCAAGCCGGAGAATGAGCCCCGCATTGTGTCGGAAGGAGCCTTCTGAGAAATGTTTCCCCAAAGTATGGAGAGAGGCAGCATTTAAACTCTCTTTGGTTTTGCCTACAGAACACCTTCGATCACTTCTGCAGAGTCAAACCAGGTGGGTTTTTGTTTGCTTTTAAGATACAGAGTGAGCCCACAATAAAACAGCACCACCCTATCAGTTCTGGTCTTCAGTTGATGTGCGCAACTGTCCATCCTGCCTCCCCAACCTCAGAAAATTCAATTGTGACCACCACAGCAAGGCTCACAATGGGATGTGCCCCTGCAGCTCTCCCCCTGACAAGGGAAAGTACCACTACACAGCTCTCCCTCTGCTGATATGCAAATAGACATCCCAAATTAGGTCATGGGCTTACCTCTGAGTACGTAATAGTCATGAGTGATGCCCACCAATATTGAGGCTTGTAGAAGTGAGCAGTAGTTCTCTCCAGCCAGCATTTAACTCCTGTTTTTATCAAAGCTGCCCATCCATACTATAGGAACATTGGGATCTGCCTTATACTGAGTCGGACCCTTGGTCCAGCAGTGGAACTGGGGGGAGGGGCATTGATACTGAAAACCTGCAGTTAATCTGCACCCCTTGCAGAGCAGGACCAGTGGCCAAGGCAGCCGTCCTCTTGGTTGGCGAGCAACGCAACACTGATCACATGGATTCTTCTGTGGGTGGGCGATCCTCCGAGAAGAGGGCTGTAAAGGAGTAACTCCAAGATCTCCCTAGTGGCACGTTTGACAGTGGAGTTTTAACACGGGCAGCTTGAAACCTTTGAGAAATCCTCCTTGAGGATAAAGAAACTCCAGGGTACTTCAAGATCGCTGCGGCCTTCTATGTTGAGGGGAGGTGTGTTGAAATTGTCTGGGATCTCTTGACAGGTGGGTAGAGCACGGAGCTGGAGGCAGCAGGGTCAGGCCGGTGGGTGGGGGTCTCCTTGTCCGGTGGGCCTTTTGCTTCATGAGCTGCTGCGATCTGTTCCGGGGCTCTTGTCAACGGCCCTGGCTTCTGGGTCCCGGCACAATGAAGCATCTTCGAGGAATCCTCGGCACAATGAAGCATCTTCGAGGAATCCTCCTTGAAGAATTGCTGTCCTCTGTCTTTCTCAGAGGGAGATGCCTGGCATTGCTTCCCTTCCACGAAGAGTCGAGAGAGACTTCCCACTGTGTCGAAGGGCCAGTCAAGGGTCTCCAGGAATAGAAGGCGGAACTTCTCCATCTCTCCCCCTCCTTTTCTTCCTCCTGGGTGGCCCCTCTTCATCCATGAGAAGAGGTTCTTTGAGTGGTTCCTTCTGAGTGGTTCTTTGAGTGGTTTCTTCTCTTCTTCCAAGGGAGGCAGGCAACATCAGATCAGAGCTCCCCTCCTGGATCAGAAGGCAGGCCACCTCCAGCCCTTCCAGGGTGCTTGTCTTCTTCAGGGAGGACGGGAGGTTCTTCGAGTGGTCGCAAACCAGAGAGGGAGCCCCGCGTTGTGTCAAAAGGATGCTTCTGAGAAATGTTTCCCTAAAGTATGGAGAGAGGCAGCATTTAAACACTCTTCGGTTTTGCCTACAGAACACATTCGATCATTTCTGCCGAGGCAAACCAGGTGGGTTTTTTATTGGCTTTTTAAGTACAGAGGGAGCCCACAATAAAACAGCAGCACCGTATCAGTTCTGGTCTTCAGTTGATGTGCCCAACTGTCCATCCTGCCTTCCCAGCTTCAGAAAATTCAATTGTGACCACCACAGCAGGGCTCACAATGGGATGTGCCCCTGCAGCTCTCCCCCTGACAAGGGAAAGTACCACTACACAGCTCTCCCTCTGCTGATATGCAAATAGACATCCCAAATTAGGTCATGGGCTTACCTCTGAGTACGTAATAGTCATGAGTGATGCCCACCAATATTGAGGCTTGTAGAAGTGAGCAGTAGTTCTCTCCAGCCAGCATTTAACTCCTGTTTTTATCAAAGCTGCCCATCCATACTATAGGAACATTGGGATCTGCCTTATGCTGAGTCGGACCCTTGGTCCAGCAGTGGAACTGGGGGGAGGGGCATTGATACTGAAAACCTGCAGTTAATCTGCACCCCTTGCAGAGCAGGACCAGTGGCCAAGGCAGCCGTCCTCTTGGTTGGCGAGCAACGCAACACTGATCACATGGATTGTTCTGTGGGTGGGCGATCCTCCGAGAAGAGGGCTGTAAAGGAGTACGGTAACTCCAAGATCTCCCTAGTAGCACGTTTGACAGTGGAGTTTTAACACGGGCAGCTTGAAACCTTTGAGAAATCCTCCTTGAGGATAAAGAAACTGCAGGGTACTTCAAGATCACTGCAGCCTTTTATGTTGAGGGGAGGTGTGTTGAAATTGTCTGGGATCTCTTGACAGGTGGGTAGAGCACGGAGCTGGAGGCAGCAGGGTCAGGCCGGTGGGTGGGGGTCTCCTTGTCCGGTGGGCCTTTTGCTTCATGAGCTGCTGCGATCTGTTCCGGGGCTCTTGTCAACGGCCCTGGCTTCTGGGTCCCGGGTCCCGGCACAATGAAGCATCTTCGAGGAATCCTCGGCACAATGAAGCATCTTCGAGGAATCCTCCTTGAAGAATTGCTGTCCTCTGTCTTTCTCAGAGGGAGATGCCTGGCATTGCTTCCCTTCCACGAAGAGTCGAGAGAGACTTCCCACTGTGTCGAAGGGCCAGTCAAGGGTCTCCAGGAATAGAAGGCGGAACTTCTCCATCTCTCCCCCTCCTTTTCTTCCTCCTGGGTGGCCCCTCTTCATCCATGAGAAGAGGTTCTTTGAGTGGTTCCTTCTGAGTGGTTCTTTGAGTGGTTTCTTCTCTTCTTCCAAGGGAGGCAGGCAACATCAGATCAGAGCTCCCCTCCTGGATCAGAAGGCAGGCCACCTCCAGCCCTTCCAGGGTGCTTGTCTTCTTCAGGGAGGACGGGAGGTTCTTCGAGTGGTCGCAAACCAGAGAGGGAGCCCCGCGTTGTGTCAAAAGGATGCTTCTGAGAAATGTTTCCCTAAAGTATGGAGAGAGGCAGCATTTAAACACTCTTCGGTTTTGCCTACAGAACACATTCGATCATTTCTGCCGAGGCAAACCAGGTGGGTTTTTTATTGGCTTTTTAAGTACAGAGGGAGCCCACAATAAAACAGCAGCACCGTATCAGTTCTGGTCTTCAGTTGATGTGCCCAACTGTCCATCCTGCCTTCCCAGCTTCAGAAAATTCAATTGTGACCACCACAGCAGGGCTCACAATGGGATGTGCCCCTGCAGCTCTCCCCCTGACAAGGGAAAGTACCACTACACAGCTCTCCCTCTGCTGATATGCAAATAGACATCCCAAATTAGGTCATGGGCTTACCTCTGAGTACGTAATAGTCATGAGTGATGCCCACCAATACTGAGGCTTGTAGAAGTGAGCAGTAGTTCTCTCCAGCCAGCATTTAACTCCTGTTTTTATCAAAGCTGCCCATCCATACTATAGGAACATTGGGATCTGCCTTATGCTGAGTCGGACCCTTGGTCCAGCAGTGGAACTGGGGGGAGGGGCATTGATACTGAAAACCTGCAGTTAATCTGCACCCCTTGCAGAGCAGGACCAGTGGCCAAGGCAGCCGTCTTCTTGGCTGGCGAGCAACGCAACACTGATCACATGGATTGTTCTGTGGGTGGGCGATCCTCCGAGAAGAGGGCTGTAAAGGAGTACGGTAACTCCAAGATCTCCCTAGTAGCACGTTTGACAGTGGAGTTTTAACACGGGCAGCTTGAAACCTTTGAGAAATCCTCCTTGAGGATAAAGAAACTGCAGGGTACTTCAAGATCACTGCAGCCTTTTATGTTGAGGGGAGGTGTGTTGAAATTGTCTGGGATCTCTTGACAGGTGGGTAGAGCACGGAGCTGGAGGCAGCAGGGTCAGGTGGTTGGGTGGGGGTCTTCTTGTCCGGTGGGCCTTTTGCTTCATGAGCTGCTGCGATCTGTTCCGGGGCTCTTGTCAACGGCCCTGGCTTCTGGGTCCCGGCACAATGAAGCATCTTCGAGGAATGCTCGGCACAATGAAGCATCTTCGAGGAATCCTCCTTGAAGAACTGCTGTCCCACGTCTTTCTCAGAGGGAGATGCCTGGCATTGCTTCCCTTCCACGAAGAGAGAGACTTCCCACTCGTCGTGCTCATGCAGGCGTGGGCTGTGTCGAAGGGCCAGTCAAGGGTCTCCAGGAATAGAAGGCGGAACTTCTCCATCTCTCTCCCTCCTTTTCTTCCTCCTGGGTGGCCCCTCTTCATCCATGAGAGCAGCTCCTTCTCTTCTTCCAAGGGAGGCAGGCAACATCGGATCAGAGCCGCCCGTGAATCAGAAGGCAGGCCACCTACCAGACCTTCCAGGGTGCTTGTCTTCTTCAGGGAGGTTCTTTGAGTGGTCGTAAGCCGGAGAATGAGCCCCACATTGTGTCGGAAGAAGCCTTCTGAGAAATGTTTCCCCAAAGTATGGAGAGAGGCAACATTTAAACTCTCTTCGGTTTTGCCTACAGAACACCTTCGATCACTTCTGCTGAGTCAAACCAGGTGGGTTTTTTGTTTGCTTTTAAGATACAGAGTGAGCCCACAATAAAACAGCACCACCGTATCAGTTCTGGTCTTCAGTTGATGTGCCCAACTGTCCATCCTGCCTCCCCAGCTTCAGAAAATTCAATTGTGACCACCACAGCAGGGCTCACAATGGGATGTGCCACTGCAGCTCTCCCCCTGACAAGGGAAAGTACCACTACACAGCTCTCCCTCTGATGATATGCAAATAGACATCCCAAATTAGGTCATGGGCTTACCTCTGAGTACGTAATAGTCATGAGTGATGCCCACCAATACTGAGGCTTGTAGAAGTGAGCAGTAGTTCTCTCCAGCCAGCATTTAACTCCTGTTTTTATCAAAGCTGCCCATCCATACTATAGGAACATTGGGATCTGCCTTATACTGAGTCGGACCCTTGGTCCAGCAGTGGAACTGGGGGGAGGGGCATTGATACTGAAAACCTGCAGTTAATCTGCACCCCTTGCAGAGCAGGACCAGTGGCCAAGGCAGCCGTCTTCTTGGTTGGCGAGCAACGCAACACTGATCACATGGATTCTTCTGTGGGTGGGCGATCCTCCGAGAAGAGGGCTGTAAAGGAGTAACTCCAAGATCTCCCTAGTGGCACGTTTGACAGTGGAGTTTTAACACGGGCAGCTTGAAACCTTTGAGAAATCCTCCTTGAGGATAAAGAAACTCCAGGGTACTTCAAGATCGCTGCGGCCTTCTATGTTGAGGGGAGGTGTGTTGAAATTGTCCGGGATCTCTTGACAGGTGGGTAGAGCACACAGCTGGAGGCAGCAGGGTCAGGCCGGTGGGTGGGGGTCTCCTTGTCCGGTGGGCCTTTTGCTTCATGAGCTGCTGCGATCTGTTCCGGGGCTCTTGTCAACAGCCCTGGCTTCTGGGTCCCGGCACAATGAAGCATCTTCGAGGAATCCTCCTTGAAGAACTGCTGTCCTCTGTCTTTCTCAGAGGGAGATGCCTGGCATTGCTTCCCTTCCACGAAGAGTCGAGAGAGACTTCCCACGGCCTAGTTCTGGGGTTTCGCTGCCGTCCTCATGCAGGCGTGGGCTGTGTCGAAGGGCCAGTCAAGGGTCTCCAGGAATAGAAGGCGGAACTTCTCCATCTCTCCCCCTCCTTTTCTTCCTCCTGGGTGGCCCCTCTTCATCCATGAGAAGAGGTTCTTTGAGTGGTTCCTTCTGAGTGGTTCTTTGAGTGGTTTCCTCTCTTCTTCCAAGGGAGGCAGGCAACATCAGATCAGAGCTCCCCTCCTGGATCAGAAGGCAGGCCACCTCCAGCCCTTCCAGGGTGCTTGTCTTCTTCAGGGAGGACGGGAGGTTCTTCGAGTGGTCGCAAACCAGAGAGGGAGCCTAGCGTTGTGTCAAAAGGATGCTTCTGAGAAATGTTTCCCTAAAGTATGGAGAGAGGCAGCATTTAAACACTCTTCGGTTTTGCCTACAGAACACATTCGATCACTTCTGCCGAGGCAAACCAGGTGGGTTTTTTATTGGCTTTTTAAGTACAGAGGGAGCCCACAATAAAACAGCACCACCGTATCAATTCTGGTCTTCAGTTGATGTGCCCAACTGTCCATCCTGCCTCCCCAGCTTCAGAAAATTCAATTGTGACCACCACAGCAGGGCTCACAATGGGATGTGCCCCTGCAGCTCTCCCCCTGGCAAGGGAAAGTACCACTACACAGCTCTCCCTTTGCTGATATGCAAATAGACATCCCAAATTAGGTCATGGGCTTACCTCTGAGTACCATTTTTCCGTGTATAAGACGCCCCCACTGGGCAGTTTCGCAACCGTGCGGTTCTCTCCTTGGCTTACTTCCATGTATAAGACGACCCCCAATTTTTAGTCTAACGATTTTAGGGAAAAGTATAGTCTTATACATGGAAAAATACTGTAAGTAATAGTCATGATGAGTGATACCCACCAATACTGAGGCTTGTAGAAGTGAGCAGTATTTCTCTCCCGCCAACATTTAACTCTTGTTTTTATCAAAGCTGTCCATCCATAGGAACATTGGGATCTGCCTTAAACTGAGTCGGACCCTTGGTCCATCTAGCCTAGTGCTGTCAACACTGACACATGCAGTGTCTTCTAACAGTGCCTGTGCCCATCAGCCTCAGCTAGCCTGCCAATGGTCAGGAATGCTGGGGGGAGTTGTCCAAAACATTTGTAGGGCACCGGGTTGTCATCATCATCATCAACCGA
The DNA here is from genome assembly GCA_021292165.1 of Shinisaurus crocodilurus. Lineage (NCBI taxonomy): Eukaryota > Metazoa > Chordata > Lepidosauria > Squamata > Shinisauridae > Shinisaurus > Shinisaurus crocodilurus. Next base: position 290,311,817 of record CM037878.1, read on the forward strand.
TCACTCGTGACCGAGTAAGATTGTCTTCCGGGATAAAAGGAGGAAATTCTAAAGAAGATTGTGTAGACTCTAGCGATGGTCGATGGGTCCGTAAGTGACTGTGGAGGCCAATTCTAGATCCACACAGCTTCCCACAGTGAGGACACAGGTTACCAGATGGAAGATGGTCCTGTAAAGGATTCATTTGACGTGCTTTTCGCTTAGCACGTTTCTCCCTTTCACCTTGCACTCGGGCTTCTTCAAAGTCCATGGAACCTTTGTGAAAGGCCAACCTCCAGTTAGATCGTTCATGGGCCAGAGCTTCCCAGTTTTCGATGTTTATATTGCATTTTTTTAGATTAGCCTTATGAACATCTTTAAACCTCTTATATTGACCACCGATATTCCGCTTTCCATCCTTGAGTTGGGAGTAAAGTAACTGCTTTGGGAGACGGCAGTCAGGCATTCGAACAACATGACCGGTCCACTGAAGTTGGCGTTGAAGGATCATTTTTCCAATGCTAGTAGTCTTTGCTTCTTCCAGTACACTGACATTTGTTCGCCTATCTTCCCAAGTAATTTGCAGGATTTTCCGGAGGCAACGTTGATGAAACCTTTCAAGGAGGTGGAAGTGACGTTTATAGATAGTCCATCTTTTGCAGGCATACAATAAAGTTGGTAATACAATGGGAGGTAGCTGTCAGACATAATGTAGAACATCCTCTTCCTTCCCTAGAGGGAGTGGAGGCCGTCTCCCAAGTCCTCCTCCAAGGGAGAGATCTTAACCGACATCAGCCTGGAACGCAAGAGCGGGCCGGAGGGGCCACTGAGGAGTGGGTGGGCGGCACCGCCTCTCGCTTGCACCCCTCACAGTCACTGTTGTGCCTGGAGTGTTGAGGGGAGATACCCATCCCTTCCCTGGTGGCTGGGGATGATGGGAGTTGTAGACCGACACATCTGGAAGTCACCAGATTGGGGAAAGCTGCTTTGCACACACAAGTATACAAATGCAACACCGTTCCAAGGGTGACACTGTGAACTGAGAGGCATTTTTTTGTTGTTGTTCTTACGCAGTCTCATAGAGGTAACCTTCAGCCTGGCTCCAGCTCCCCCAGTGATCCTCGCCGGGTCTTCCATGAGCTCCAGCCAGCTGCTGCCTCTTTTTCTCCCAGGGGCAGGCACTGCTGCGCCAGTCCGAGATGCCATCCCAGTGTTTTCCCAATCATAGCAAGGTGGGCGGGGGGGGGGACGGGGGGACGACGACCTTTTTTGGCTTTCTGTTTGAGTGATGGCGCTCGGGGCCAATGGGGCTGCTGCAAACTTTATTGGTTCTGCATGGGGCTAGGAGCCAGACCCCGCCCTGCCTGGAGGTGGTGGTGGTGGGAATGAAGCCCTTTAACAAAGCCAGGTGAGGAGCGGAGGAGCAATGCGCTGGGGCTCCGTGGGGCAGCAGGAGGCCGGCCTTGCAGGGCGTGGCCCCGGAGGACTGGGCGCAGCGCGTCAGTCTCGCCCAGGCGCGCGTGAGCCGAGCCCAGCCCTGCGCTCGAGCCGCGGATCCTCCTCGGCAGCGCCCCTCTCGCACGGCAGCCTCCGCGCTGCCTCTTTCAACACGGATCCAGATCAGGGAAAAGAAATCCCACCCCCCTACACAAAAAAAAGAAGAAGACGAAGGAAAAGGAGAGGGGGTGGGACCATTGGCAGAGTCTTTACACCAGTGTTCTCCAACCTTGGGTCCCCAGATGTTTTTGGCCTACAACTCCCAGCATGCCCCAGCCAGCATAGCTGGCTGGGGCATGCTGGGAGTTGTAGGCCAAAAACATCTGGGGACCCAAGGTTGGAGAACACTGCTTTTAACACGGACGCGAGGGAGCGGAGAGATGGTGTTCGGATCGTGGGAAGGCGCGGGCAGGGGAGACGCGGAGAGCAGGTCGGCCGCAGCCTGCCAAGGGGAGGTCGCCCTCGCCTTGCACATGCCTGAGCCGCGGACGGCGTCCGTCCAGCTGGGACCTGCCTTCTAGCCTTGCTGGTTGTGAAGCTGGCTCTCTGGGTCATTGCTTCTAGCGACCCGGCGCCCTCCGGATGTGTTGGACTGCAATTCCCATCGTCCCCAGCCAGCCCAGCCAATGGGAGTTGTTGTGCCACGCATCTGGATCAGCCTGCCAGGTTGTGGAAGGCTGGGAATGCGAGCGGGGGGGGGGGGGCTGTCAAAGAGAGCAAAGATTCTGTTGCAACTGAACAGCTGTGGAAGGACTGCCCTGCTTCTGCGCTTCCACTTCTGGGGAACCGGATTCTGCACTCAAGCGGTCATTGATTGAGAATGTAAGCCGCCTTGGGTTCCTTGCAGGGGAAAAAGGCGGGGTATAAATATAATAAATAATAATAAATAAATAAAAATAAATTGGTCTCTCTCTCTCTCTCTCTCTCTCTCTCTCTCTCTCCACAGCCCCCCCCCGTTTATTTTCTCTAGCTTTATCGACCCCCAACCTTGGTGTAGTCTTATGCACGTTTAGACAGAAAGAAGTCCTACAACTCTCAGCATTCCCCAGCCAGGGGAGTGCTGCAAGTTGTAGGACTTCTTTCTGTCCCAAACACACATGGGATTGCATCCGTAGTGTGTTTAACTCCCAAGCTGCCCCCCTCTGGAAGCATTCTAAGGCTAGAAGCGGACGGTTAAGAGAGAGGCAAGGACTGGGTTGCCTGCCTCCACCCAAGTAGGTTTTGCAGGTTTTTGAACGTATGCAAAAGCCTGCCAAGCCTGTTGAGTCCAGAGGTGAAGGTGAGCTGAAGTCGCCATCTACGTTGCCGCTTTCAAAGTGCCTTCCGGTCTCTGAAAGATCCATCAACTGTCTCCAGCCTGAGAGGCTGCTACACATGATGGCACAGGCTTCCTTGAGAGTCAATTCTCTTGAATTTTTTTTTTTATTACATTTATACCCCGCCTTTTTTCCTGCAAGGAACCCAAGGCGGCTTACATAATCCTCCTCCTCCTCCATTTTATCCCCACAACAACCCTGTGAGGTAGGTTAGGCTGAGAGTCAGTGACTGGCCCAAAGTCACCCAGTGAGTTTCATGGCTGAGCGGGGACTCGAACCCGGATCTCCCGAGTCCCAGTCCGACACTCTCACCACTACGCCACACTGGCAAAGGGGCACGGGGGTTCCTTTCTTTCAGTATAGAACTCTTTTTACCAGTCTGGGGAAGGCTGATCCGTATCTCCTCTGTAATCCTTTATTTACTGCTCTGTACATATTTACTGTATTTACTTACTGTATTATTGCTCTTTTCCAAATCTCATCTTCACCAGCTCCAGCCGTCTCCAATGTTTCATCATCAAAAAACACCTATTGTATCTCAGGTGCTTTATTAATAGAAGTCAGGTCAAGAATAAAAACCAGAAGAACAACAGGCAGCCCTCTTTTCTTTCACATCTTCATTAGCGTTTGCAAATGTCTATCTGGGAGCCTCCTAGGATGTCGTCGTACAATTTGTAAAAATAATACCGTTGTTGTTGTTGTTGTAAAATAATAATTTTTAAAACTGCGCTATTTATGCATCTTGAGTTTGAATTGGTGAGGGCATGACACGGAGGGGGCAGGAGGCCTGGCTTTGGGGAAATGTTGAAAAAAATTGCAAGATGCTGTTTGGGAATCTGACGGAAAACACCCCCCCCCCCCAAAGCTAAATCGCTCACCAAGGCAGTAAAGTCAGCGGGTAGAGGAGGGCTTTGACACCCTCTAACGCCAGAGACTCGCTTTGATATAAGAGTGTTTTGCATTATAAGCACGGTTCCGGAACGAATTATGCTTGCAATACAAGGTATGACTGTATATGGATAAGAGAGATGAACACCCATTTTTTTATTGTCAAAGATGAAAGGAGACCCAGTGAAAACAACGCACAAGTTGTTTGTGTTTTGGAGGGTGTCAACACACCCTCCAACACACCCTCTGGAGGGTGTCAAAGCTAAGTCCCATCTCTGGTACTAAACCAGAGGGATCATGGCACAAGTGTGCCTTTTTATCTCAAAACTCTGCCACTGATTTTGGCAAGAACAGACCAGGCAGACAAACCCAAAATAACCAGGCAGGCAGAGGAGGCAGGGAACCCCAAAGCAGGCAGGCAGAGGCCTTTGTCTTGAACAATTCAAACTGTGGAACTGGTTAAGAAGAGACCAGGCAGGCAGAGGAGGCTGGGAACCCCAAACAGGCAGGCAGAGGCAGCCAAACCCAAAATGTCTGAAAGGTTGCATTTTAGAAAAATGATTTTAAAAAAATAAACTTGGATTGTTACTGCAACTAGGTCCAGACAGCACCTGCAGGTGGCATCAAGCCTTGACGAGTCCTTGGTCTCGAGTCCCGAGTCGAGTCTCGAGTCCCATTAAAAATATTGGGACTCGAGTGCGACTCGAGTCAGAGGGGGGACTCAGTCCGACTCACGAGTCGAGTCCTGGAGTCCGAGTCCCCATCCCTGGAATGGCAACGCCTTGGACACTCTGGGAGCATCTGAACAGCCAGGGCTCCGAGGTTGGGGGAGAGACCTCAGAGGCGGTCGTTTGCGGGGAAGGGAGGCCAACTACCACAGATGCAGCATCCCGGCTGCGCCTCAGCCTCCTCTCTTCGCGCTCCGAGGCGCCATACTGTTAGAATATGGAGTTCCCATATTCAGGTTTTGCCTTCGGGCAAGGTTGTTACAGAACCCAGGCCTGATCAAGGTCAGGACTGAGCAAAGTTTCACCTTTGGCCCAGTAAGGGAAACTGTACAGTTTTTTGTGCCCAGGGAATCTGGAGCAAGGGTCGTGCTAAATTGTGTGCAGCTGGGGTGACATCATGCCTTGATGCAGCTGGCATTACCTCATTTAGCATGTGACTGTACCATAATGTATATAAGGTGTGTAATGTCTTTGTAATCTTGTTGGGAGAAAAGGAGTATAGGTGAATTAGTGAGTATTGGTAAGAGAGCATTCTGATAGATAAGAGATTGTTTGTGTGTCATGACTGTAACTGTTTTGTCTGACATACTATTCTCTTTGCACTTTTGTATCATATCACTCTGTAATCTGTTCATGTTTTTACAAGTCATAGTTTTAGTAAACCTCTGTGTTTAAAAGAAACTGACTTGTCGTTTTGCTTTTTCGCCTACTGACCTAGCACACGTTTTTTCTCTACTACCCTAACTTCACAGCACGATTCTGCAGCCACTGGGACAAAGTTGCTTAGCTTTGTTTTTCCCCCCAGCGGTTCAGTTTTCCAACACATACTTAGATGGCCGTCTAAGTGCTTTGCACGGTGGGAGGAGCACAGGGGCGACCTTCACCTCTGCGCTGCTCCCGCCCTGCTTAGGATACCCGTAATCCTCCAGGTTTGGAGGGTTACGGGCAGTCTCACTGGATGGCGCTGCCCGCTGCCTTGGGAGGATTTTATTCTAAAAAGCAGGCTATTAATTAGTATAACAACCAAACAAAATTCCTTTGTTTCTTTCCATTTGTTCTTTTTTGGCAAGACTAAATATTTCTCTTAAAAAAAAAAACAACACACACACATCAGAGAAAGAAAGAAAACTGAGATTTGGAGGAAGAGTTCTAGACACACAGAGTGGGGTGGCCCATGCATCCGGCTTTACAGTCCCCTATTTGAAGGCATCCGCTCTTTAAAGGGCTATCCAGTCCACGTCTGGTTTAAAGATAAAGAGCCCTCAGAAGGGAGATCCGGAAGGGCCCTTGAAGTTTCCATCTAAAATAAAGCTGCTTTGATCTTGAGCTGTTTTTTAAATTGATTATCTCAGGAATGGCATTTATTGATTTATTTTAAATCCTCCACTCTGACAGTTCTTCATTCGCCACTGATTTCCAACAACAATCACAGAGGTCTTGTGTGTTGTTTTCACTGGGTCTCCTTTCATCTTTGACAATAAAAAATTGGTGTTCATCTCTCTTATCCATATACAGTAATACCTTGTATTGCAAGCATAATTCGTTCTGGAACCGTGCTTATAATTCAAAACACTCTTATATCAAAGCGAGTCTCTGGCGGGCATGAGCAAGGCTGATTTCGGCTCGCTACGCCCGCTCGAGGCGAGCGGTTACATCCCTACAACTACTTGTCTTGCAAGACCTTGCTTGTTTATCAAGTCAAAAAATTTTTAAAACATTTTGCTTGTCCTGCAAAACACTCTCATACCAAGTTACTTGCAATCCAAGGTATTACTGTACCTTTATTAGGAAGACAGGCGAACAAATGTCAGTGTACTGGAAGAAGCAAAGACTACTAGCATTGAAAAAATGATCCTTCAACGCCAACTTCAGTGGACCGGTCATGTTGTTCGAATGCCTGACTGCCGTCTCCCAAAGCAGTTACTCTACTCCCAACTCAAGGATGGAAAGCGGAATATCGGTGGTCCATATAAGAGGTTTAAAGATGTTCATAAGGCAAATCTAAAAAAATGCAATATAAACATCGAAAACTGGGAAGCTCTGGCCCATGAACGATCTAAATGGAGGTTGGCCTTTCACAAAGGTTCCATGGACTTTGAAGAAGCCCGAGTGCAAGGTGAAAGGGAGAAACGTGCTAAGCGAAAAGCACGTCAAATGAATCCTTTACAGGACCATCCTCTATCTGGTAACCTGTGTCCTCACTGTGGGAAGCTGTGTGGATCTAGAATTGGCCTCCACAGTCACTTACGGACCCATCGCTAGAGTCTACACAATCTTCTTTAGAATTTCCTCCTTTTATCCCGGAAGACAATCTTACTCGGTCATGAGTGATCGCCTGATGATGATGAAATGTTACAAAATAGTGTGCACGCCTTCGAGTTCTCCAGAACTCTCCCATCATTCTAGATGGTAAAAAAAAGCAGAGTGGGGTGGGTGAGTTTGTTGGTGTTGAAGTCACGGAGTCCGCATTTAGTTACAGTCTAAAGGTGGAATGTGAGAGGAGGTAGCAGACATTCAAATTAGGCTCTACCAAATGCGGTGATGGTTACAGGTTGCACCTAGGATTGTCCTTGGGACTCTTGAAGTTTTGTGAGGCACTGGGGAACATTTTGGGACAAGCCGGGCCTGTACAACAGGGATGGGCTCCACTTGCAGCAGAATGGAACCAGACTTCTGGCACTTAACATAAAAAAGGTGCCAGAGCAGCTTTTAAACAACCCTGGGGAGGGATAGGGGATGAAGGTGAAAATGTTTCTGATTGCCCGAATGTTGAAGGGGAAGAAATAGGCCATGAGCATATGATAAAACATGATAGCCAGTCAAAGGGCCATAGCAGAGGATGAACATGCCAGGGACATTTGGGGAAGGACACCATATACAGTCATGCCTTGGATTGGGAGCATAATTCGTTCCGGAAACGTGCTTGTAATCCAAAACACTCTTATATCAAAACGAAATCCCCCCCCCAAAAAAAATTGTAGAGATTTTTAATTTAAGCCGTACTACAGTACTTGTATTGCAAGACGTCGCTTGTATATCAAGTAAAAAAAAAAAATTAAATAAATATTAAAAAATTTGCTTGTCTTGCAAAACGCTCTCAAACCAAGTTACTTGCAATCCAAGGTATTACTGTATAGGTTTTTCTATGCTAATGCTAGAAGCCTCCGAGCCAAGGTGGGGAAGTCGGAGAGTGCCCGGTTTTGAAGGTAGTTAGATATAGTGGGCATTATGGAAACCTGGTGGAACGGAGGGAACCAGTGGGATACAGTCATCTCTGGATATAAACTCTATAAGAAGGACAGGGAAAGGGTGCACTGGAGGAGGTGTTGCTCTGTATGTCAACGAGGGCATAGTGTCATGCATGCTAGGAAACCTAAAATGGGCAGACTCCTCCACAGAAGTGCTGTGGGCGACAATTCCAGGCTCTAAAAGTAATGTTGTACTGGAGACATGCTATCGTCCCCCCAGACCAGAAAGTTCAGAGTGAACTTCAGATGGAAAACGAAATCAGGGAGGCCTCGAAACAAGGAAGCGTTGTAATAATGGGTGACTACAATTCCCCCCACATTGACTGGATAGATGCATGTTCCAGGCATGATAAAGAGGTTAAATTTCTCAGTGCCCTAAATGACTGTGCCCTAGAACAGTTTGTCATGGAACCAAACAGTGGGCAGGCAACCCAGAATTTAATCCTAAATGGTGCCGCCCAGGACCTAGTAAAATATGTGAGTGTTGTTGAACCAGTTCGAAACAGTGACCACAGTGCTATCAAAGCCAACAATAAAGAATTCTATAAAAAATATCCAAAGTGGGAAACCAGCTAGAGAGGCAGTTGGACTGTTGGATGACAACAGAGTTAAAGGAGTACTAAAGGATAAGGAGATTGCAGAGAAGCTGAATGAATTCTTTTCATCTGTCTTCACTGCAGAAGATGTAGGACAGGACAGATACCTGTACCAGGTATGTGGCAAATTCCATGTTAGGCATCATTAGGAGAGGAATCAAAAATAAAACTGCCAAAATCACGCTCCCGTTATACAAATCTATGGCATGACCACACTTGGAATACTGTGTACCATTCTGGTCACCACACCTAAAAAAGGATGTTTTTAAAGAGCTTTGGCTACTAGGTGGTACAGAAATGTAATTAATAAATATTTTAGAACTGGAAAAAGTGCAGAAAAGGGCAACTAAAAGGATCAAGGGGCTGGAGTAACTTCCCTATGAGGAAAGGTTACGTCTGGAACTGTTTAGCTTTGAAAAAGGTGAGTAAGAGACACGATAGAGGTGTACAAAATTATTCATGGTATGGAGAAAGTGGGTAGGGAGGCATTTTTCTCTCTCATAATGCTAGAACTTTTGAGGGCTCATCCCAGGAAACTGGTTGGAGATTCAGGACAGACAAAAGGAAGTACTTCACACAGCACAGGGTTAAACTATGGAATTTGCTACTACAAGATGTAGTGATGGCCACCAATTTGGTGGCCTTTAAAAGGGGATTATCCTGGAGGAGGTGGCTATCAGTGGCTACTAGTTCTGGTTGTGATATGCTTCCTCCAGTGTCGGGGTGGGGTGGGGGGGTATGCCTGTGTACATCACTTGCTGGGGAGCATGGGTGGGAGGGTGCTGTTGCACTCAAGTCCTGCTTGTGGGGTCCTGCGGGCAGCTGGTTGGCCACTGTGTGAACAGAATGCTGCATTAGCTTGGCCTGATCCAGCAAGGTGCTTCTTACGTTGTTAATTGTCTCATCTAGCAGCAGGATATTTTTTGTTATCAGTGGCAACTAATAAATGTAATAATTTTGTTTGGAAACAGTAGATAGATCTGTGAAATAAATAAAACTTTTGTGAACGGATTTGTACCCTACCTTTCTACCAAGAAAAATGGCACTCGAGGCACTAATTTAATCTTGATTAAAACAACAATGAAAAACAAATGCATTAAAACACAGCTAAACGCATTAAAACACACATAAAACGGGAATACAGTAATACCTTGGATTGCAAGTAACTTGGTTTGAGAGCGTTTTGCAAGACAAGCAAATTTTTAAATATTTATTTTTTTTTTTTTGACTTGATATACAAGCGACGTCTTGCAATACAAGTACTGTAGTACGGCTTAAATTAAAAATCTCTGTACAAATTTTTTTGGGGGGATTTCGTTTTGATATAAGAGTGTTTTGGATTACAAGCACGTTTCCGGAACGAATTATGCTCTCAATCCAAGGCATGACTGTAAAACCAGCATCCGGCTCCAGAGACCTGCTTGACGCAGCGAAAGCCCGCCCGCCTGAATAGAAAGGTCCTGGTTACAAATAGAAAAACACTGGTGTGCTTTGTTTTCTCGCGCCAGGGCACTTCGGAGCTGCCTTCCCCAAACTTGGTGGCCTCTAGATGGGTCGGACTGCAATTCCCATCATGTGAAGGACCGAGAGGGCTGTCTAATGGGATGATGGGAGTGGCGGCGCAACACAACCGGAGGGCACCAGGTTGGGGAAGGCCGCTCTAGGGGAACGGGCAGGACACTTCAGCAGTGTTCTCCAACCTTGGGTCCCCAGACGTTTTTGGCCTACAACTCCCAGCATGCCCCAGCCAGCGTAGCTGGCTGGGGCATGCTGGGAGTTGTAGGCCAAAAAACGTCTGGGGACCCAAGGTTGGCGAACACTGGGCAGGAGGAAAGCAGCTCCACAACCTGCTTCCGAGCTGCACGCTGAGCGCTCAGAAGAAGACCCCCCCCTCCGCCGCCTGCTTGCGAGGACTACAACTCCCGGCGTGCACCGCGGCCCTCGGCGGCGTCCATAGCAACCATAGGGCCGAGCTAGCCGGCCGGGGCCGGGAAGGAGCCGCCAGCCGCCGCCGCCGCCGCCGCCGCCGCGATGGGGCAGGACTACTACGCCGTGCTGGAGCTCACCCGCAGCGCCCAGGATGCCGACATCAAGAAGGCGTGAGCCCCCGGGAGCGGGTGGCAGTGGGAGCCGTGGCGCGCGCGCGCGCGCGCCGGCACGTGTACGTCGCGCGTGCGTGCGTGCGGATGCGCGACGCGCGCACGTGTCCGCGCGGTGCGCGTGATCTGCACTGCACGGGCAGGATATGCCCGGATACATGTCTGTCTGAGGAATGCGTGAACGGCGCTCTCTGTCATGCGTGTCATGCCTGCCTGTGTATACATGGGTAGAGGGATGGGTCCAGACGACTCCCTGCACACACGCATGTTGAAGGAACACGTGAAAAGGGTTGTTGTGGGGACCTGCTGCTGACAGCCACAACAGCCCCCACCCCCAGTGCTGTCCATGCTTCTGGGCCAGGGTGTGAAGAGACTCTGTGCAAGTCTGGGGGGGGGGGGTGTCCAATATGGGGGAGGGGTTGAACCCCTCTTATGTGTTATGTTACATCCTAGCACATCTATAGCAGCCTTCCCCAACCCCACACCCTCCAGACGTGTGCTGGCTGAGGACGATGGGAGTTGTAGTCCAGTGCACCTGGACGGTGGCAGGTTGGGCGATGCTGACCTGTGTGGTGGCCCCGTGTGAACTACGTCGCACAATTCCGGTCATTCGCCTTCCGTATTTCATAAGAACATCAGAGGAGCAGGCCCAGTGCAAGGCAATTTGGTGCCCTAGGCAAGATCAGATATTTAGCGCCCCCCCCTTCCCACTTGAGCCCTCCTTCCCTCCAGCCCTATGCCCATTATGAAATAAATTTCCCTCCCTGGGAACTGCCGAGCCCCATAGAAAAACTTTGTGGACTTTGAGACTTTTCCTTTGTGTTCACGAGGAAAGCAAAGAGGCAACATCAGCCCAGCTATGCCAGGAACTCCCAAGGGCCTTCTCCTACTCCATATATATGTAAAAGCCTGTCTCCTCCTGCAGGCAGCACAAGGGATATGAAAAAAGGATGTGAGAGAGGTGTGGTGGCGCTACCTGTGAGGAATAGAGACAAAAGGGTGTCTTGCAGCCTGTCCTACCTCGCAGGGTGGAGGTGCAGAGACACCGGTTTGACTCGTACACCTTCTGGGTTGCAGGGGGGGGAATGCATGTAGTAGAAACATAGCAAAGAGAGAGCCCGTGGATCATCTGGTTCAAATTTAGGAGGGGATTTATGAAACTTGCTACTTCCCCTCCTCTCTCTATCACTTTGTTGCAATATTTCTTTATCAGAATAATGTATATTATCCTGTCTTTCCCTTTACCAGCCTAGTGCTCAAGGCAGACAACAATATTCAAAGTACAGTAAAGAAAACATCAACAGCTCAGGGCACAATCCTAAACACGTTGAGGCAGAAAAAAGCCCCGCAACTTTTCTACCTCAACGTGCATAGGATTGCGCATGGCTGGCTGGGGAATGCTGGGAGTTGTAGGATTCCCCCCCCCTCCAAACACGCATAGGATTGCATCCTAAAACCATTTAAAACCAAAACACAGAAACAGCATGGTAAATAATTAAAACATTGGAGCCCCAGCTAGCTTAAAATACCTTTCCCTCCCTCCCTGGTTGCCAGAAATAACTGCTTTCAGTGGACCTTGAGCTGAGGAACCTGAGGCTCACGCGAGGGAGGGAAGGCGAAGGAGGTGTTTGCAGGTGCATCCCTGAGAGGGAAGGCGAAGGAGGTGTTTGCAGGTGCATCTTTCCAGCCGCCCACCAGCCTCCCATCATTGGCCCCTGCCCGCCTCCCCTCCTCCAGTCTGTAGCCTTCCCTGCCTCTTTTGATGCTGGTTGTGAGGAGGAGCCTGCCTGCTGCTGTTCCTGGTAACGAGCTGGAGGAGAGAGAGGGAGGGGTGCGCTTCTTTCGCCTTCCCTTCCCCGCCACAGGACATGATTGGTAAAACAAACTTGGTAAAATACGTGATGTATTTTTTTTCCCCCAAGGCATTTCTGGCGCCTCCTTTAGCCCGGCGCCCTAGGCAGCCGCCTAGTTGGCCTAATGGTAGCACCGGCCCTGCAGAGGAGCCCTGCCTGATCAGACCAAGCGTCCATCTAGGAAGTCCAGCAACCTGCTTATAGAATCATAGAATCATAGAAAAGTAGAGTTGGAAGGGGCCTACAAGGCCATTGAGTCCAACCCCCTGCTCAATGCAGGAATCCAGGTCAAAGCATCCCCGACAGATGGCTACCCAGCTGCACCTTGAATGCCTCCAGAGTGGGAGAGCCCACCACCTCCATAGGCAGTTGATTCCATTGTCTTCTTGCTCTGACAGTCAGGAAATTTTTCCTGATGTTTAGGTGGAATCTGGGTTCCTGTAACTTGAGCCCATTATTCCGTGTCCTGCAAACTGGGATGATCGAGAAGAGAGCCTGGCCCTCCTCTGTGTGACAACCCGTCAAGTACTGGAAGAGTGCGGCCATATCTCCCCTCAGTCTCCTCTTCTGAAGGCTAAACATGCCCAGTTCTCTCAGTCTCTCCTCATAGGGCCTTGTTTCCAGTCCCTTTATCATCCTTGTTGCCCTCCTCTGAACCCTCTCCAGTTTGTCTACTCAAGATGAGGCCTGACCAGTGCCGAGTAAAGGGGAATTATCACTTCCCGCGATTTGGAAGCTATACTTCTATTAATGCAGCCCAAAATAGCATTTGCCTTCTTTGCAGCCACATCGCATTGCTTCCCACAGTCGTCGTGCCCCCCGCTCCCCCCCCCATAAAATCTTCAGCCCCATATTGTGTTTTGCAGCTATCGGAAGCTGGCGTTAAAGTACCACCCTTATAAGAATAAGGAGCCCTGGGCACCGGACAAGTTCAAGCAGCTGGCCGAAGCCTACGAGGTCTTGAGCGATCGTAAGTAGGAGAGAATTCTGTTCGTTCCGGCGCTCTGTGCGTCATTGGAGAAGGATCTGGAAAACGGAAGAGCTCTGCAGATGTGGTGTTAGGACACTCAAGGCTCAATCCTATGCATGTTTAGACTGGAAAAAAGGTCTACAACTCCCAGCATGCCCCAGCCAGCGGCTGGGGCATGCTGGGAGTCGTAGGCCTTTTTTCCTGTCGAAACATCCATAGGATTGCATCTTTAAGGAGCATAGGAAGCCACCTTGCACTGGATCAGTTACATTTATTTTTGTATCATTTTAATCATCGTGGCTTTCCCCAAAGACTCCTGGGAATTGTAATTTGGTGAGAGTGCAGAGAATCCCGATCAGGATTCCTAGCCGCCACCACCTTGCAGAACTACAATTCCCAGTGGGGGTGTGTGTGTGTGTCCCTGTGGGGAGAGAATGACTATTTATTTATTTATTTATTTATTATATTTATACCCCGCCTTTTTTCCTGCAAGGAACCCAAGGCGGCTTACATAATCCTCCTCCGCTTCCTCTCCATTTTACCCTCACAACAACCCTCTGAGGTAGGTTAGGCTGAGAGTCAGTGACTGGCCCAAAGTCACCCAGTGAGTTTCATGGCCGAGTGGGGATTTGAACCCGGATCTCCCGAATCCCAGTCCAACACTCTCACCACTACGCCACACGGGCTTTGATGAGTTTGGGCCTGAGGTGTAGCTCTGCCCTGTGGATCAAAGGATGGATGAACACCAGGTGCAGCATCAGAAAAATAATCCTCCACCTCCCTTTCCCCCCCCCGACCCCCCACTAAATAATCTCTTGCAGGTCCCAGCTTGTTTACCATTTATTACACAAACAATTGTAATGAATAATAAGCTCCATTTCACCGTGTATATATTTGCATGCCCCCCAGTTCCTCCTCCCTTGACCAAATGCACGGTGTCTCCTTGTTCCTTAGCGATGAAGAAGAGCATTTATGATAAATTTGCAGAGGAAGGCCTTAAAGGAGGGATCCCCTTGGAGTTTGGGATTGATACCCCCTGGACAGAAGGCTACGTGTTCCATGGAAACCCAGAGAAAGTCTTCCGGGAGTTCTTCGGCGGAGACAACCCCTTTGCCGGTATGGCCGAACACCACACGTGGTCAGGATATCTCCTTTGTCTCAGATCTTCCCTCCTACTTGGTCCATTTAGCTCAGAATGGTCTGCTCTGGCTGACAGCAGATCTCCAGGGAGTCTTGCCAGAAGGCAGAAACAGCAGAAAGTCTGTTTCATGGGTTATTAAGCACCCGCCGGAATTGTCAGCCAAACATATCGGACACACCCTGGATGTGTAACTCCTACAGCAGTGTTCTCCAACCTTGGCTGGCTGGGGCATGCTGGGAGTTGTAGGCCAAAAACATCTGGGGACCCAAGGTTGGAGAACACTGTCCTACAGGAGTGAAAACTCTTCCAGTCAGGATTAGCAGAAAGGGGTACTGCCTCCAGGATCAGAGTCAGTCTGCCTATGAACACCAGTTGCTGGGGAATGTGCATGGGTGGGTGCTGTTGCCCTCATGTGCCCTTGGGGATCTGGTTGGCCGCTGTGCGAACAGAATGCTGCTGGACGAGGTGGACCCTTGGTCTGACCCAGCAGGGCTCTTCTTACGTTCTTATGGGGTTACCTTCTTAGCCAGTGGGGGGAAAAGGATTGAAAACGAATGAATCCCACGTAGAGTTGGCAGATGAGCTTTTGGGACCTCATGTGGATATGAAGGCAGACAAGTGGCTTCACCCTGTTTAGAATACACATCTCGGAGCGGCCTTCAGCATCACCTCCTCCCCTGGGAACTTCCCAGGAACGTAAATCAAATGGGGTGTTAGCATTACTTTAGGTGTCGCCGCTGCTGCCGGCAGTGAGGTTGTCCTCCAACGAGCATTTCCAGGGGTGGCTCTGCCATTATGGAACTCATCCCCTAAGTGATGTCTGCTTGTCCTGACTTATTTCAATCTTTAGGCAAGTGGAGAAAACTTCTCTCCTCCTTTTCATGTCCTCAGAATTATGTATATATATGTATGTATGTGTATATATGTATCTCTGTGTGTGTGTGTGTGTATACATAGCATATCATAAAGCAACAATAACATGAATCCAGCCTTCTCCAACCCGGTGCCCTCCAGGATGTATTAGATTATAACTCCCAGCAGCCCCAGCCAGCATGGCACCAGGTCAGGGAAGGCTGCTATAGCTAGTTACCTGAGAGTAAGCCTCGCTGAACTCAGTGGGACTTTCTTCTGAGTGGACGTATTCAGGAATGCGCTATAATAGAAGTTTAAATATTTAAATGCAGATCTCTGGGATGGGATGGATGTTGTCTTTGGGACTCTAGCTGCTTGCTGCGTAGCCGTTTCCAAACAGCTTCTTACAAAGATACCATCCTTTTAGGAGATATACCCTAAAAGCTGCCCTGAATGTTCTGCCACGAGGAGGAAACACGGTGCAACCCACTGTGCTGTTTTGTGACACTGAGCAGTGACGTATCTGCAGTCTCCTTTTGCCGAGGGGTTCAGGACTGCTAAACATTTCATCCTCCAAGAGCTCCCATTTTGTGCTAAGACGACATTATTTTTTAGTAAAAGTAAGGACACAGTCCTACGCATGTTTAGGCAGAAAAGAAGTCCTACAACTCCCAGCATTCCCCAGCCAGCATAGCTGGCTGGGGAATGCTGGGAGTTGTAGGACTTTTTTCTGTCTAAACATGCATAGGATTGTGCTCTTAGTGATGTTTTAAAAAAAGGGGGGGGGGAATCCATCATCATCAGGCGATCACTCGTGACCGAGTAAGGTTGTCTTCCAGGATAAAAGGAGGAAAATTCTAAAGAAGATTGTGTAGACTCTAGCGATGGGTCCGTAAGTGACTGTGGAGGCCAATTCTAGATCCACACAGCTTCCCACAGTGAGGACACAGGTTACCAGATAGAGGATGGTCCTGTAAAGGATTCGTTTGACGTGCTTTTCGCTTAGCACGTTTCTCCCTTTCACCTTGCACTCGGGCTTCTTCAAAGTCCATGGAACCTTTCTGAGAGGCCAACCTCCAGTTAGATCGTTCATGGGCCAGAGCTTCCCAGTTTTCGATGTTTATATTGCATTTTTTTAGATTAGCCTTAAGAACATCTTTAAACCTCTTATATTGACCACCGATATTCCGCTTTCCATCCTTGAGTTGGGAATAAAGTAACTGCTTTGGGAGACGGCAGTCAGGCATTCGAACAACATGACCGGTCCACTGAAGTTGGCGTTGAAGGATCATTTTTTCAACGCTAGTAGTCTTGGCTTCTTCCAGTACACTGACATTTGTTCGCCTATCATCCCAAGCAATTCGCAGGATTTTCCGGAGGCAACGTTGATGAAATCTTTCCAGGAGGTGGAAGTGACGTTTATAGTTGTATGCTTGTTTAGACAGAAAAAAAGTCCTACGATTGTGCCCTTAGTGATGTTTAAAAAAAGGGGGGGGGGGAATCCACCCTCCCTCTAATACTTTCTTTTTCTGGTTTAAGAGTTCTACACCGGAGAAGGGGGCGAAGTGAACATGGCTTTTGGGGGGCTGCGAGGAAGGGGAACGAAGAAGCAGGACCCCCCAATCGAGCGAGATCTCTACCTGTCGCTGGAGGACTTGTTCTACGGATGCACCAAGAAAATCAAGATCTCCCGCAGGGTAAGGAAAGAAACTCCGTGGCTGGGTCGGAGGCGCTTCACTGCCATATCAAGAAAGCCAGATTTGGGGACCATCCTAATGATGTCCGTGTGTGTGTGTGTGTGTGTGTGTGAGAGAGAGAGAGAGACTGAGACTCAGTAAATCATTACGCTGGCTTCCTGCAGCACAGACTCTTTGTTAACACCCTTCCTGACCTTGGCCCGTCCTGATTCACATTCGCTGCCTTTGCTCCACCATCAGAAGGTCCCCCCCTCCCTCCAGTGACTCCGTTTTTTCCCCCTTGCTGCCTTTTATACCTGGAACTGACTTCCTGACGGCCTGGGGGATGCCCCATCTCTTCCTTCCTTCAAAGCCCACCTTTTCGCCCCGTTAAGCCTTTTGGCACAGCGCCTTATTCCGCACCCCCCACTGAAACAAAGCTGAAGTGCGTGTACATGAAGCAAACGCAGATTCTCCTCCTGTATGCCTAGTTTTAGATTGTAAGCTCTGCGGGGCAGATACCTTTCTTACTCTAGTCTAGACTATGAAGTACCTTTCACAGTGACAGCGCCACAGAGGCAGTGTTCAGCTTATTACATCAGACAGTGTTCTCCAACCTTGGGTCCCCAGATGCTTTTGGCCTACAACTCCCAGCATGCCCCAGCCAGCATAGCATAGCTGGCTGGGGCATGCTGGGAGTTGTAGGCCAAAAGCATCTGGGGACCCAAGGTTGGAGAACACTGACATAAGATATAGGATCACAGAGTTGGAAGGGGCCTACGAGGCCATCGAGTCCAACCCCCTGCTCAGTGCAGGAAACTAGAGGAGGGGTCTCCCATCCAAGTAATCACCAGGCCTGACCCGGCTTAGCTTTCCACGCTCAGACAAGCTGAGCCAGCGTGAGCCACAGGTGTCTTCCTGAGATGTCTTGCCAGGTCACCATGTGTTATGGCCGGGATGGTTACCCCCGCGAGCGTCTCCAGTTTCATTAAAGCCGCCCCGTCAGCTGGCTCGGCCAGGCACCC
This sequence comes from Shinisaurus crocodilurus, assembly GCA_021292165.1. Taxonomy (NCBI): domain Eukaryota; kingdom Metazoa; phylum Chordata; class Lepidosauria; order Squamata; family Shinisauridae; genus Shinisaurus; species Shinisaurus crocodilurus. The sequence goes on from CM037878.1 coordinate 290,329,685, forward strand.
GGGGAGTGGCATGCCTGCTTTCTAAACCCCTCAGGTGATGAACGAAGACGGCCACGCGTCCACTATTAAAGACAAGATTCTCACGATCGACGTGCTGCCAGGGTGGAAACAAGGAACCAGGATTACCTTTCAAGAAGAGGGAGATCAGGTAATGCATGGCGGGGTGTGTGTGCAAGGCTGCTGTGCCCTTTTCTCCTCCCCCCCTGCCCAATGTCCTCTCGATTATCAGTATCAGCTTTCATACGATGCTGCTTCCAGCTCGAGGCTTAGCTTAGAGCAGTGTTCTCCAACCTTGGGTCCCCAGATGTTTTTGGCCTACAACAACAGCGTAGCTGGCTGGGGCATGCTGGGAGTTGTAGGCCAAAAACATCTGGGGACCCAAGGTTGGAGAACACTGGCTTAGAGGCTGTATGTAAGAGCTGGTAGAAGTTCAACTGGTGTAGCATTTCCCAGACGGGGAAAACCCACCTGTCTGTGCTCCCCAGACCTGAGTGCCCAAAAGGACCAGGGGAGGACCATTCCTGCCCTTCCCCAGCTCCTGTTCCCAGCCCTGTCTGACCTGTGGTCCCGTCGTCTCCCCCACCACCATCCCCGGCCACCACCACCTTGGGCTGCTTCAGGTGCAGAAAAAAGGCCTACCGTGCCAGCCAGCGTGTCTCAACATGCATAGGATTGTGCCCTGAATGTCCTTTATTTTAGGGCCCAAATATTATCCCAGCGGACATCATCTTCATCGTGAAGGAGAAGCTCCACCCCAGGTTTAAAAGAGAAGACGACAACTTGATCTACGTGGCCAGCCTCCCTCTGGGAAAGGTAACCGGGGCATTGCTAAGCAGTGGAGTAGCTGCAGAGAGAGACACCCAACCAGTCCCTCCCCGAGCGTCCGAAGAATATCCCTTTATTCATTTATTTATTATATTTATACCCCGCCTTTTTTCCTGCAAGGAGCCCAAGGTGGCTTACATAATCCTCCTCCTCCTCCTCCTCTCCATTTTATCCTCACAACAACCCTGTGAGGTAGGTCAGGCTGAGTCTGTGACTGGCCCAAAGTCACCCAGTGAGCTTCATGGCCGAGGGGGGACTAGAACCCGGATCTTCCGAGTCCCAGTCCAACACTCACCACTACGCCGCACTGGCTTTACTTTACTCCACCCAGCGTGTTTTGACATGCCATTTCCAAGGTCATTGTCGACAGAATTGCGGCGGGGAGTCCGGTTGGACCCACACCCCGACAGCAGAGGTGGGCAGACTTTGGGCCTGCAGGATCTCCTTTGTGCCTTCACTAGAATCCCGAGGCGGCACCTGGCGCTGCCCTGCGCTTACCCACCCACGTGGACTGGATGGCAGTTTCACTCTAGCTTTGCCGTCCACGTACGGGACTCATTCTGACCCAGGCCGGGCAGTTCATCTCAGGCTGTGCCAAAGGTCACTAGCGCTGCAGCCGCCCACCATGTCGCTGCGTGATTCTGCCTCTCTGCTGGGGAGAGCTAGTCCTCCCTCCGCTCTGCATTGGGCATCACTGGATCGTTCAGTCACTCCGGCCGCAGGCTCAGAATTGCCCCTTCTCCAAGGAGGCTGCCTGTTGCCCCTCTGCATGTGCCCCAGCCACGGTTTTGGCCTGCTTCTAATTGAGAGATATGCCCAGTGGAAACATGGAGGGCGGCTTCCGCCAAGAGATCGTTTTTCGGCTTGCAGCTGCCGAAAGCCAGCCTCTTGGGGCGCAAAAAGCAAGCAAGCAAGCCTCCCGTTTGAATCCAGAAATTAATCATGCCGCAGCTTTCGGGAATGTGGGGAACAGAGCAGCCCATCCTCAGCCCCTGCCCATCTCTCTCACAGGCTCTGATCGGCTGCACCATTGATGTCCGGACGCTGGACGAGAGGCTGCTGAACATCCCCATCAACGACATCGTCCAGTAAGTGCCACCCGGAGCCCTTGTCCTGGAAACGGGGTGGAGGAGGCTCAGTTGCCAGCTGAAGGAAGACTCGGCCCCAGGCACAGGAAGAGCCCTTTCCGTAGCTCCTGCCCGCACCACAGGCCCACTGCGGGGCTGCCTCGGAGAGAGTTGTCCTGCAGAGTTGCAGAGGGCAGCCCCGCCATTTCGGAGGAAGAGGGGCCACCGGGTTCCTGCAGCAGCGCCCACACCCCCTTAGAGCCCAAGCCGGTGCAGGTTTCCTTGGCAGTTGAGCCACGCACACAGCCCCAACCTCAAGAAGGCCTCCCTCCCCAAGTACATGTGCGCAGCAGGATCGCAGCCCTCAGAGAGACATCCATCCTGTGTACAAAAGGAAGCAAAACCACCCAGTCGTGGAAGTGGTTGTGAAAATCAACACCCCAGCTGAAAAAGGGGTGGGGGGTGGGGAGAAGTTCTTTAGCACCGTCTTCCCCAACCTGGGGCCCTCCAGGTGGGTTGGATTGCAACTCCCCTCATGCTTATCTGTGAAAGATGGGAGTTGTAGTCCAACCCACCTGGAGGGCTCCAGGTTGGAGATGGCTGCTATAGAGAGGCAAAGTCTCTTCTCCCCCCCGTGTCTAGCAGCTGCCAAGGCTGCATTTTCTTAACAGTCACCGCAGCTCGCTCCAGCTCCCCTGCCTGCCTCTTTACTCTGGCCTCCATCTTGCCTTTACAGCCCCAAGTACTTCAAAGTGGTGCCGGGGGAAGGGATGCCCTTGTCCAGAGACCCCACCTGCAAGGGGGATCTGATCATGTTCTTCGACATCATCTTCCCTGCAAGGCTCACCCCAGCCAAGAAGGATCTCCTGCGGGAGGCCCTCTTGACGTGAGGAACGGCACCTGCCGCCACAAGGAAGGCCGTGCCTTCGCTCCCCTCCACCCCGTACGAGAAATAAAACTATTTTGTTCAGATTTTGTCTCCTCCTTCGCTACTGATTGCATGGGGACAACAGGCATGCCCCCCTCAAAGAGATTCATCCAGGTCCCACTGCATGAGCTGGACACATGTCACAAGGCGGAGGCATATATGTCATCATCAGGCGGTCACTCGTGACCGAGTAAGATTGTCTTCCGGGATAAAAGGAGGAAATTCTAAAGAAGATTGTGTAGACTCTAGCGATGGGTCCGTAAGTGACTGTGGAGGCCAATTCTAGATCCACACAGCTTCCCACAGTGAGGACACAGGTTACCAGATGGAAGATGGTCCTGTAAAGGATTCGTTTGACGTGCTTTTCGCTTAGCACGTTTCTCCCTTTCACCTTGCACTCGGGCTTCTTCAAAGTCCATGGAACCTTTGTGAAAGGCCAACCTCCATTTAGATCGTTCATGGGCCAGAGCTTCCCAGTTTTCGATGTTTATATTGCATTTTTTTAGATTAGCCTTATGAACATCTTTAAACCTCTTATATTGACCACCGATATTCCGCTTTCCATCCTTGAGTTGGGAGTAAAGTAACTGCTTTGGGAGACGGCAGTCAGGCATTCGAACAACATGACCGGTCCACTGAAGTTGGCGTTGAAGGATCATTTCATGCCCAGGTCCCCTTTGCTCTCACAACTTTTGTGTTTTTAAATTGACTTGAGTGGCTCGCAACCCCCGAGGAAGTGTTCTTGATCTGTGGCCCACACAAAACAGTGTGACTACTAGATGTGGCCAATTGCTGGTCTTCGACCCCGAGAACAAAGGGCAGATCCTTCCAGAGGAGAGCATAAAGTTGGGCCCCCAGCCCCGCTGGTGTCTGAATTCATCCAGGTACACACGTGCATTCTTGGTTAAGTTACAATGCACATAATAGAGCAGCTGTCCCGCATGTGGTGCCTTCCAGATGTTTTGGACTTCAACCCCCATCATCCCCAACCAGCATGGCCAATGGTCAGGTATGCTGGGAGTTGTAGTCTAAAACACCTGGAAGGCACCAGGTTGGGGGGAGGCTGCAATAGTCAGTTTGATGGGGCAGGGAGAGAAATTGCACAGACTAGAACAGTTTAGCTTTCTACTTTAGCTTTATTTTTTTTTAAAAAAAATTGAGACAGGCACAACACAAAGTTCTTTTTTTTAATTAAAAAAGAAAGAAAAGGAGAATCGCATCACCGCTTTGCACCATCACAAATAGCTTCACAGAAAGGCAATACATAAAAAGCCTCTGGGTGCATTTCCTTGATTTAAAGTTACAGAAGTTACCAGTCCACAAGACCTTCATTAAGCCCTGCAGAACATTGCCAACAGTCACTCCCCAGGTCAGGAACGTGGAATAGCACAGGCAGCCGGCCCGCCACAAGGACCGTCCACAAGGGTCGCTGGGCTGCAACCCAGAAAAAAACACCTATTTCCTTAAGACTTTCGGCCGAGAAGGACAACACTGCCACTGACACATCCAGCCATAACCCTCCAGTGGCCATGCTGGCTGGGGATGATGGGATTTGTAGCCCAACACTGAAAGGCACCAGGCTGGGAAGGCCGTGCTAGAGCAAGTGCAAGCTCCTTCTGCCCCACGGAGAGAAGGGCAGGACGGGAGAACCCACCGCCGTGCCCTCCTGCGCTGCTGAAAGGATCCATAGTAAAAAAAAAAAATCCTATTTGGGGCTTCTAAAGGCCCACCAATTTCTGTCCGTTTCAGCTGCTTGACAGAAGCCCGTCACAGCATCCCTGCAGGGAATTGCGTTACACATTCCTGCTCTTCGTCGCCTTCGCAAGCCTGGGTTGCTCAAGAGCTCGGTTCTTGGGATCTGCCTTCCCGCTTTGGCAGAGGGGTGGGGAAACCAGCCGTGAGGTCCTACACTTCGCTCAGTTCCTCAAGAGGCACCTTCTACAACTGTCCTACACAAAGGATCACTTTTTTGAGCTATCCCAAGCAGTCCCATCACTGAAAGGCGCATGCCTCGGTCAAAGGCCGAGACACGGGGGGGGGGGTGTTACTTGCATTCGCCTGTTTCATCATAAGCAACTTTTGGGGGTGCAACAACTTCGTTCGCCACAGCAAGGCAGCCACGCAAAAGGTGCGTGGGAGAATTCCCGCAGGGTCGCTCAAGTTGGGGAGAGCTGCAGAAAGCCCCATTCGGTGGGAAGCCCCACTCTTGGTAATCCGGTAACACACAGTGTTCTCCAGCCTTGGGTCCCCAGATGTTTTTGGCCTACAACATCTGGGGACCCAAGGTTGGAGAACACTGTGCTAAAGGATGAAGGGAGACCACAGCCTGAGATAATTCAAAGTGCTTTCAGAAGAGGTATCACTTCCAAGGGTGCACACACAAGTTGTTCATTCCCGCTGTCCCCTCCGGACAAGCAGGTTTCTCAGGCAACACAAAAACTGGCAACCCGTCGACCGGATGACAGTGGGACTGGGGTACAAACCTTTGAGAAGCAATCCCCATGGCTAGCCACCTTCAGCTCTCCGAAAAAGCGACGGTGCATAGACGTCCGTCACATTTATATGCCCACGACTGGAGGTCTGCTTAAGTCCCGGCCTTACAGCCTTCTGGCTGAGCCTGACATTCAACGATCAAGGAAGCAAGTCTGGGCAGTGCTGCTGTTCTTGGGACTATGCTCGGGGCTCCATATTTAATATTAAAATAAGTTTAGGACGGTTGCAGTTATAACAATAGAGAAGATCAATCACAGATCACAATTTGAGATGCAGACACATACCGGCCCATTCACAAGACTGGCTCCCCAAGCACAACTGCACCCCAAATTCTCAGTCCAGCCCGCCCCCCCACACTGCCAACCTCCAGTCCTCACTTTGTATGAACGGGTCTCCACTCGGGTCTTCACGTACAGGGCCAAGCAGATTCAGATGTGCTGCCAAGTTCCTATAAAGCGGAGGTGGGCAGTGCTACAGATTTCCACCCACCCAGGCTGAAAGTGGCCCTGGCCTAGAGTAAGACTGCTCTAAAATAATAATAATAATAAAAGAATAATTTTGAGCGGAAAAGGGTGGGAGGAAGCTGTGTTTTAAGTTCCTATCGCCAACTGCTTTACAGCACAGCCTTCCCCAATCCAGCACCCTCCAAATATGCTCGACTACAGCTCCCACCATTCCTAGCCAACACAGCTGGCTGGGGATGATGTGAGTTGTAGTTTAGGCCACCTGTAGAGCACCGGGTTGGAAAAGTCTGTTAGAGAGAAACAGCGGTGTCCAGGTTGGAAAAACCCGCCTCTGGAAAGCTGGCCAACTGGGTTGTCTCTTGTTATAGCCTTTATTAAAGCGCCCTGAATGTAACAAATAATCTGTATTTTTAAAATATTTGTCCGTGTACGTATATAGAAAAGCGGAATGAGAGATTGTACGCAGCCCTCTGCAAGTCAAGCCCCTGCAGTCTAAAATTCTCCAGAACTTAATGAAGTGTTTCCATCAAAGAGGCAAATCATGAAAGGGGAGCAACATGGAGAGACTGGACAGGAGCACGTTAAAAACACATCACTAAATTTTTTTTAAAAAAAGTAGCCAGGAGCAGCTGCTCATCACAGACTAGAAGCCACAAACGTTAAGACAAAAGCAGTGTTAAATAATACAGGGAAAGGTTCGTACGGAGAGGTAGAAATGCAGAGACAGCAGAGGGGTGTGTGTGTGTGTAAAAATTGAGGGTATGAGAGAGATCTGTAAACCGCGCCCATCCACAGGCTCAGAAGGGGGCCTCCCAAGACCCACGGGCTGCCATCATGCCCCGTTTCAGCTGCTCGTAGGTCACAAACATCACCACGTTCCAGGATCCCAGCCGCAAAAACGAGGGTGTAAAGCTAGAAGAGACCAGCCAAGGAAAAGGGGCTGCCGTTAGACCCTTGGAACGAATGGAAACGTGAGCAATCACATCGGGGGATGGCCGGGCACCCACAACACTGTCTCAGAATTCCAAACAGGCCCACCATCCCAAAAAGGTCGCTCTAGCCCAACGTTCTCCAACCTGGGGGTCGGGACCCCCAAGGGGGTCGCGACATGCTTTCTGGGGGGTCGCCAGCTATACTGGAAGGAGGGAGGGAGGGGGAGGTATTTTCCTACAGCACCAGGCGCTTGCAATCCAATTGCTGGAGAAGGAGAGAGCGCGCGCGCGCGCCTACACTGGTGCTTTATGGGTAACAGGCACGTGAGCCTTGAGAAGGAGCCGCTGCCTGCAGTTGCCGCCAACACGCGCTTCTTCCTCCTGCTGCTGCTGCTGCTGTTGAAGATCTCTGTAAGAACGAGTTGGAGGAGGGGGCAGATTGAGCTGTTGTTGGGCTGGAAAGGGGAGGTGGTCGCGGCAGCGTCCAGGGGTGAGGGGAGAGTGGGGGGCATTCCACCCAGCCCTTCCTTCTCAGACGCAGCCGGCTGGGGGAGGGGGAGCAGCAGCACGAGGACGACCTGGGCGACTTGATTATTTGCACAAAGGCAAGTGTGCTTACTTCCTCCTTAGCCCTTCGAGATTTTGGCAGCCCCAATGCAAAGCAGTGAGGCGTGCTGCTGGCTATAATTCTGTTGGGAGAAGGTACTTAACACCACTTGGAGAGCTCACGTTATGGTATTCTTTGACACACTCATTGGGAAGAGTTTCACTGAACTATGGCTTCCTCTGAGTGAAAATGAAGTGTGTGTGTGTGAGAGAGAGAGAGTGAGAGAGACTGTGTGAATGAATTTCATTTCACTTGCTTCTATGGCTATTGCAGAACTATTTTTAGCTGTCTCCAGCAGAACAGAGAGCCAGTGCGGCGTAATTGTGAGAGTGTTGGACTGGGACTTGGGATATCCGGGTTCTAGTCCCCACTTGGCCATGAAACTCAATGGGTTACTTTGAGCCAGTCATTTACTCTCAGCCTAACCTACCTCACAGGGTTGTTGTGAGGATAAAGTGGAGAAGAGGAGGAGGATTATGTAAGCCCCCTTGGGTTCCTTGCAGGAAAAAAGGTGGGGTATAAATATAACAAATAAAATAAACAAACAAATAAACATGTCTTCTCCTTTCTGATACAAAGCTGGCTGCTAGTCAAATAAATCCGCTCACTTGCCTGCTCCCTGTTGGGCCCTATTTCCACTAACATCCAGATTTCCACTAACATCCTATTTCCACTAACATTGCTCACCTGCCCTTCCAAAGAGAGGAAGGGCAGGTGAGCAAGTACAACAATAGAAACACAAAAAGAAATTGTTTTTCCTCAAAAAAGATTTTTTATATATATTTTCGGAAATCTGTACCCATGGAGAAAAAACGGAAATATTCAGAAGATTACCTTAAATTTGGCTTTACCACCTTTAATGAATATTAGGTTAAATTAAATTATATTCTGAGAAATCTATTTTTCATGTGTTTTCTTTTGGATCCCCACCAAAATGCAAATTTATGCAAATGTGGTGAGGGGTCACCGGTTACTTTGCCATTACAAAAGGGGGTCGCGACTCGAAAAAGGTTGGGGACCACTGCTCTAGCCCATCTCCTAGACCCAAAAAGGTGAGAAGAGGGTCTCTACCTACTTATATGCCCCTGATGGGTGAAACATGTTGGAGGCCACCCATGACTAAGAGTAGTAAATACGTAATTCTTTGTCACCTCCTTTCTTCCAACCATCCGAAAACAGTGCGTGTGAGGGGGTGGGTTTGAATCTACCCAGCGACCCCTACATGGTGAGTATTTTGCCTCCCAGGATTTAGGTTCGTAAGCCTGTTGCCTCGCCCCAATTGCCAGGTCCCAGCCAGCTCACGTGCCGCGGAGAGGATCACCGCTTACCCTTTGTAAAAGGCCAGGGGGCCCTCTTTCCGGAGCATGGTGAGGGCGCACTTCACGGCACTTCCGTATTGACCGGGGGCAGAGTTCATATATCTGGTCTTCACTACATCAACAGGGGAGGCAATGACCGTCGTGCAGAAGCCAGCTCCGAACGCGGCGCTGAAGTGGCACGGGAGGTTATCTGTGCAGGGAGGACAGAGAAGGGCGGGGGGGGGCATGAGCTGGGCAAGGCCGCCCCGGGGAAAAGGAGGACGATATTCCACCGGTTGCCATTCGGGCATCTGGCTCAGACAACTCCCAACTATGGTTCACCTCAACGTGGGTCACTCAAAGGTTCATACAGAACGACGTTTTGGTGAATGTTTTGAATGTGAAAACATTGTCCAAGCCTTATGGAAGGCTAGCTAAAGAAGATACTTCCCCCCACCCCCCAAATGTATAAGCCGGGGTACAAAACCTCAGGGCTTGAGGCCAAATCCAGCCTGGCTGGGGTACACAAGATGGCCACAACCCTCCCCCCTCAACGACTGCATTCTGATTTGGGACAGGCCTACGATGAGGGCTGTACCACATCAGAAGGAACACACCGTTCATCAGCTCGAAGATTCGAAGCTCCCTCAAGCCAGAGCTGGATTCCATCCATCATCCCTACCTGTCATGAGGTTGTATTTCAAAAGCATGTCCTTTATCAAATCATAGGTCACCAGTTCGGCGCAATTCACAAGAGCGTTCCGGGTGATATTCGGGGAAGTCCCTAAACAAGAGAGAGAAAAGACAGGACCTTTAGAAAAGTAGATGTGGCAGTATTCGATTACAAAAAAAAGGTTATGTTGATGTTGCTACGTCATTAGTGGCCACAGTAGTACTAGATTTAAGGCATGATCCGACGGAAGTTTAAACAGCAGCACGCCCCAGCCAGTGTTGGTGCGTGTGTGCGTGAGCAGCAGAGTGCGTGTGCGCATGGGAGATTTAAAATCCTGCCTGTGTGCTAGCAGAGGCCTGTTATTCCACACACAGATCTTCCAGATCTCAGCTCCCCCCTTTACGCAGCGTGCAGCGTGTTGTGAAGATGCCAGCCCAGCCTGCCTGTAATCCAACTTGCTTCCAGCTTCCCCGTTTGCAGATTAATCCATGGAGTCAGGAAACACTCTGTAACACCACAGGTCTAATTCTACCTGTTTATTCACTTAGCAAGTAAAGTTCTACAGAGTATACATTTCCTAGTTACAGTCCATGTGCAGAGTATAAATGCATAGCAAGCATTACATCCAGTGGAGTATAAGTTGAGCTTCACTCCACCTCAGCAAAGGCGTTACATTGTTGCAGTGACAAAGTCCAGCAAGCTGAACAAAAGAAGAAGAGAGAAAGCAGTCCTGCTTCTCTCTAAGATGGCTTCAGACAGAAAACAAGTTAGCACGTCATCAGAACATACAAACCATGTGACTAGCTCATAATGCTCCCACGGTCTAGGCTTCCCATGCGAAGAACATGGGAATCTAGCAAGACATAACAAAACCTGTTTACAGCCATTCTGTTCCTTTCCATGTGTAAACAGTGTGCTACAGCTGGTGAAGTGATACATATCACAACAGCCCAGCTCTGCTGGCTGGGGCATGCTGGGAGTTGCAGGCCTTTTTTCTGTCTAAACTCGCATCGGATTGTGCCCTTAGATAAGGAGGTGCAAAAAACGAGCTCACACATGTCAGTTACCAGCTCACTCTTACTTGGGACAAGTCGGCCAGCGCTAGTTCACACCGAAGAATTCCGCACCCTGCCGAACCTCAACTTTTAATATTTTGTTTGTTTTAAAGAAAGATTCCAGCCCTGCAGGCTGAGGGGGAGACACATGGAGTGAGCGCCAAGATCCCAGAGCAATGCTTGCATTATGACCAGGGCCGGTGCTACCATTAGGCCAGTGTTTCTCAACCTTGGGTCCCCAGATGTTTTTGGCCTACAACTCCCAGCATGCCCCAGCCAGCATAGCTGGCTGGGGCATGCTGGGAGTTGTAGGCCAAAAACATCTGGGGACCCAAGGTTGAGAAACACTGCATTAGGCCAACTAGGCAGCTGCCTAGGGCGCAGGGCTAAAGGGGGCGCCAGAAACGCCTTTTAAAAAAATACAGCGCTCTCAAGTGGGAAGGGGGGCGCTAAATATCTGATCTTGCCTAGGGCACCAAACTGTCTTGCACCGGTCCTGATTATGACATTACATGTTAAAAAGCTACGGGGAGGGGCATGATTTAGCTGAAATTGGGGGGGGGGGAGAGAATCAGAGGGTGCAGCTTTTGGATTCCATCCACAAACACTCCCACCTGTCCCCACATAGGAGCCGGAGTCTTGCAAAGTACAATTTTTCAGCGGTCGAGGGAGGGTGGGGACTTCAGCGGAGAACCTGACCCCCCCACACACACACACACCTTGCTCAATTTGGTTCTCATGAGGTCATCTAAAAGGCAGATCTCCACCATGTCGGGGACTTCAACTCCCAGAAGCCCCTGCTGCAATGGCCAGGAATGCTGGGGGTCAGAGTCCAAAACATCTGGAGATCCGCTTCCTTCCCCTCTATCCCCGTCTGATCTAAAAGAGGGTGCAGGTGTCAAAGGTCTCCCTGGAACTCGGCGCAAGCCAGCAGTTCCAATATGGAGAACTCAAAGCCTTGCTCCCCTGAGCCCCCCTTTTAGGCACCAGCCCCCCCCCTTACCAACCTTTCCAGAGGCCTCTGAGTCCCTCCTCCCTTGCAATGGTCTTGTAGGCGTCCAGCGTCCCCTGGTACCGCCGGCCCCCATCCATCCGGGCTTGCGCCTGGAACCTGACTTTCACCACATCCGTGGGCTGGGCCACGGCCACGGCCATCGCGCCGGTGGTGCACCCCGCAAGGAGACGGCTGCCGATACCAGCATCTGCCAAAGTCAGTAAGAGACAGCGGTGTGGTGAAAAAACCGGCACAGTGACCCCTTAAAGCTCCTGCAGAAATAAAATGACCGCAGGTCGGGGTGAACTGCGGGGATTCCACCGGGGGGGGGCGTTTGGAGGCAAACCCTGCTCCCCCCCCCCGACAGAACTGCTGTGGTCTGGCGGTTCTCTTCCCCGGCCTTAAGCAAGCCTGGCAAATAAGCCCCTCCCCAAATCACAGTTGCCCGCATGCACCACGCCAACTTACGCTCCGACCCCTTGGTGTAGAATTGTTTCACCGAATCGTACAGCCCGATGCGGACAGAGGCGAAGCTCATCTGGCGCTGGAGGCCGGCCACGAGGCCGTTGTAGAGGCTCTGGGGCCCTTCGTTCCTCACCATCGTGGCCATGGTGCCAAAGACCCCCTTGTACGCAGCGGCTTTGGCTGTCAGGGCCCGTTTGGTCTCTCCTTGGATCTGCACAGGAGAGAATGGGGGGAGAGGGGAGACTAGAGTGTGAATTGGGGCCCTGTTCACAAACACCATCCAGTCAGAGGCCTATGTTGGAAGGAAGGCGATCTGGGTTCTGTCCAGGAGATCAGGGGGAAAATATACTGCCCCTCTTGTCCTTGATTATTAAAAAAGAGAGAGACACAAACAAAGTTGTAAGTGAGTAAGAGGAGAAGAGTTCGCCAGCAGGGCGTTCCTGGTATCTGCTTGCATTCACTTGTTTCTCCTAGTGCAGGGATGGGGAACCTTTGGACTGCGGGCCACATCCAGCCCTCAAGAGGTTCCCCACCCAGCCCATCAGCTTCTCCCTCAGGTCTCACCCCCTCCTCCAGCAGGGGAAAGCTCTTATCTCCAATCAGCAGCTGATCAGAGATAAGAGCTTTCTCCAGCCGGGGAGTCGAGATAGGGCCCGAGTGATTCAGTCTTGCTAATTTCTGAGTAGACATGCAGATCCTTCCCTGCTTACTTGTGAGTAGGCTTGGTATTTTTATTTATTACATTTCTATACAGCCCAATAGCCAAAGCTCTCTGAGCGGTTCACATTTATTACTGCCAAGTGATTCAGTCTTGCTTACTGCTGAGTAGACATGCAGAGACATGATATTTGGGTCCATTTTGCCTTTGGCCCCCACCCATAGATGGGACACGGCTCCCGAGACCTTTCCCAAACTGGAACTCAGCCATCAAACTGAAAAAGGCTTCCCACACACCGTCCTACTGTAAAGGAAGGGAGAGGTGCAGGCTACACATGTGGTGACAATGCAGAGTTAATTCACTGTGCCTGAACACAACAGGAACACTGCAAGCATCACATACCGGTGTACATCTATATGTAAAGCAAACCTAGGGGACTTGCATCTACAGGTGTAGGCAATTTTAAGCCAATGGTCATTTCAAGCACATCAAAGAGGCCTAGCTAAAATGACTGTCTGAACCAAAGTTTGTTTTTGTCTTATTACTGGCAGGAAGCCTGACCTGGGGAAAAAAGAACATTATGAGGAACATTCTTGCTCAATTAGATTCATGCTCCAGGCAGGTCAAAACCACAAAAGACAAGTTGGGAAATTTCTATAGAACTGTGCAAGTAAAAACAAAACATCATCCCAGTATGAAAAAATATGAAGAGGCGGCATTAAAAGAGTGCAGTAGCCAATCAGAGTACAGAATGCAATCACATCACATATGTTCAAGTGTAAAACTATAAAAGTAAAGGGAAAATACTGGGTGGGGTTGCCCCCAGCAGAGAGTAATCTCTGCTGGCAGAAATCTGTATTGCTAATGTACACACTGTATTTTGTCTTGTTTTCTTTTGCTATGATAACCTGGCAACAAATACCATATAGTATCAATTTCTTTCTATAGTTGTCTTAAATACACCTGCTTGGTGTTAATAAAATTTTAAAATATAGTCTATGAGCATCTATTTACAAAATGACTGGGTTGAGTGTAAAATGACCGAATCCTTCTCAGCATCAGGAAAACCACTTCTCTATGGACCCAGATACAAACAGGTAGGAGCCTGTCAAGATAACAGGAAGTCTGCTTAATTAAGTTTATTATCCATAAATTATTTCTCCTACACAGGGACTCACCTGCAACCTGACCTTAGCTGTATCCAGGGGGAAGGTGATGAGGTCTGCAATGCAGGCGGCTGTTCCAGCCCCCACAAACTTGACAGTGGCTGTTGGGGGGATATCGGTGGGCTTGAATCCAACCATCTTGACAGCTTCCTGCCGGTTTTATGGATGAGATGAAGGACACAAAAGCAGCAAAGAACTGCTGGGTGCTGATGTAACAAAATGACGAGACAAGTGAACTCTGTCCCTGTCTGGGAGAAAGAAGAAAATCCTTCTCGCTAACAATCCTGATACGTTCAGGTTAACACTGACCGCGTCATATGAAGAAGACAAAGAAAAGGCCAGTTTACATCCGAAGACCTCGATCTGTATTTTTAAATTGCAAGAACACCCATCCTACAGATAGGAAATCAATGAACTACAAATAATTACATCAGAAGTCCCAAAGCCTGAAGAAACATCGTAAGCTCAGGGCCGGTTCACACATGACAGAACAATAAACCTGGGTTGGCCACCAAGCGTACACCCAACAGGGTGTCGGGAGCGAATCGCAGCTCACCGACATGCGTTTGAAGGCCGCTGGTCTGACACGTTCACGTTTAGAGCACGCGAGGAAGTCCTGCTCTCGGCTCGCATTTGTGCAACGGAGTGGGCTTCTGGCGTGCCTTAAGGTTGCCATCAGTGGCTACTAGTCCCAGTGGCTTTATGCTACCTCCAGTATCAGAGGCAGTATGCACTCCAGTCGCTGGGGAACATGGCCGGGGGAAGGTGCTGTGGCACTCACGGTCCCGCTTGTACGCTTCCCGTGGGCAGCTGGTTGGCCACTGTGTGAACAAAATGTCGGTCAAGAATGGACCCTTGGTCTGATCCAACAGGGCTCGTCTGGTGTTTAGGCTAGCAAGTTAGGCTTCAAATGTGAGCAAGCCATTTTGGATAAATGCTGGGAAAAAAGGCCAGGGGGGCAGGTGGTTCTACACCAGTGTTCTCCAATAATAATAATAATAATAATAATAATAATAATAATAATAATAATAATTATTATTATTATTATTATTATTATTTATTTATTACCCGCCTCTCCATCTAGATCGAGGCGGGGAACAACAGAAAATATAAAATACCTGAACTAAAACAACACAATATATACTATTAAAACATCTTAAAACATCCTAAAAACATCTTAAAACATCTTAAAAACATCTTTAAAACATCCAACCTTGGGTCCCCAGATGTTTTTGGCCTACAACTCCCAGCATGCCCCAGCCAGCATAGCTGTCGCTCTAACTTACAGCCTCAGAACGTGACCAGGAGCTTGCAAGACTGTGGGATACGAACGGCGTTGCCCGCGTGGCAAGTCCACACCATGCGGGCACGCCGAGGGACATTCGGCATTGGATTACGTATTTCTGTAGCACAGCCAGTTCTCCAAGCTGGGGCCCTCCCAAACGATTTGGACTACAATCCTCATCACCCCCAGGCTGCACGGCCAACGCGCCCGCTTGGGGAAGGCAGAGTTCGGCGCTGAAGTCGGCGGGCTCAGGCCGTTTGGCTGGCGTCCCCCCCTTCCTCTCGCTCGAGCCACCCGAGGCTCGCCACACCGTATTCGCAAGCTGTGTTCAGTGGCAGGCCTGTTGCCCTAGCACGTGTCAAAAGTGGCCCCAACATCCCCCTGACTGGCTGTTGCTAAGCAACAGCCAGTAGAGCCACGAAGCCACCCACTTGCCAAGGCCCGGGCATGAGCTTTGGGGCCAGAGCATCCTCATGATTTTTAGGCCAACAGCGGCCACCACATGCACAGTAGGGTGAGCCCAGCAACAGGAACTCTGCATTGCTGGTTGGTTGGTTGGTTGGTTAAGTGACCTGAAGAATCTCAGTTTCTGTTTATGATACTTTAAAGCAGGGGTGTTGAACCTCAAGCCCATAGGCCAAACCTGGCTGGCTGGCTGGCTGGCTGGCTGGCTGGCTGGCTGGCTGGCTGGCTGGCTGGCTGGCTGGCCGGCCTGGGGCCCCCAGAAGGCTACACAGCCTTCCCCCACCCCCCAACTGTTTGGTGGTTACCCAGCTTTTGCACATTTCCCCCAATTCTAAAAGGCTGAATTGCCTCTCCTGAGGTTTAGGTACTGGCGATAAGGAATTAAGGGTACAATCCTATGCAAGTTTAGACAGAAAAAAAGGACAACTCCCAGCATGCCCCAGCCAGCTAAGGATTGCACCTTTAAACTAAAATATGCTGATATTTTGGCCTTTGGGGCCATTTTGCCTTTGGGCACACCCCTTTGCCTTTTGCCCACTGGAATGCGGCCCCCGAGAGCTGCTCCAAAATGGACCTCGGGCTGAGGGAGGTTCTGCACCCGTACTTTAAGGCAAGGCACCATCTCAGGCTAGCCCAGCTCACAGGGGCGTTAGCGTTGTTGTCTCCGTGTGTTCCATTAATAACTCCTCCTGGACACAGCACAGCAGTAAACTAATATACACGGGGACAGAAGGAGCTCGACATGGAACACAAAAAAAGCTAGGACATCAGAATGCCACTCTGGACTCCTCTGAGGGAGGGTGCAATGCAGAGACTGGCAACCATGATGAGGAGCAGAGGAAGAGAATCGGTTTCCCCACACACATTGGTATTTAATGGCATGTCTGCTGTTTTTAACAAATCTAGTTTGTACTGAACTTGTTTTAGCGGTTCCAATTGTTGTTGAATTCCGTATACTGAAAAAAAATTTCCGCCGTATTTTATTGTATTTGTGGTCTGTGCTTTTGTGTATCGCTGTGAACCGCCCAGAGAGCTTCGGCTATTGGGTGGTATAGAAATGAAATAAACAATAATATAATAATATTATTTAGGAAAGATGCAGAAGTTCCACCCAGGCGAGAAAACTTTGCCTTGGCCACCTTCACATGCACACACATATATACAGAAACATACAACAAGGGACTATGTTTAAAATCCTGACAAACACAAAGCATAGAAACTTAAAAGTCAAGAATTGTATATATAAAAAATAACCATAAAATATAGTAAAATAGATTAAATTTTATAATGTAATATAAAAATTTCCAGAAATGTTTTTTAAAAAATTATATATATAAAACATGTATAAGACAGAAACAATTAGACCTGTAAAATACAACGTCTTAAGGGCTGAAGATGATAATAATGTCCTTTCAGACTTGAGGACCTCTCTCTCTAGATGAAGTATTATTAGTGCCAAAGTTTTTTTTGTTTGGTGCTTCCAGAGAAATGTCCTCACAGCGTGTAAGCTTTCTTTACTCGTGTGTAGAAGCCAAACGCGTTTCACCCCAAAGGCCTTCTTCAGTGGCCCTGTAGTTTTCACTTAAGTCAATATACAAGCTAATGCTCTGTATCTCTCCAATTCAAGGTTGGTTTCTTCTACCAAGCTCCTGAGGCAGCTTGCTTCAGGGCCACTGAAGAAGGCCTTTGGGCCGAAACGCGTTTGGCTTTTACACACGAGTAAAGAAAGCTTACACGCTGTGAGGACATTTCTCTGGAAGCACCAAACAAAAAAAACTTTGGCACTAATAATACTTCATCTAGAGAGAGAGGTCCTCAAGTCTGAAAGGACATTATTATCATCTTCAGCCCTTAAGACGTTGTATTTTACAGGTCCAGGGCTTTTTTTCTGGTGGAACTCACCGGAACTGAGTTCCAGCACCTTTTCTTCTATTAATTGCATTACAATTTAATCGCCATCTACTCCCGAGGAAATGTAATCCAAGAGTTCCGGTACCTTTTTCTCCAGAAAAAAAGCACTGTACAGGTCTAATTGTTTCTGTCTTATACATGTTTTATATATATAATTTTTAAAAAAACATTTCTGGAAATTTTTATATTACATTATAAAATTTAATCTATTTTACTATATTTTATGGTTATTTTTTATATATACAATTCTTGACTTTTAAGTTTCTACACACATATATACCGCATGTCTGAAAGTATGACACGGGCAATCGTCCCCAGCTAACGCGGGTAAACTCAAGACCGTGTCAAGAGTGCCACGACAGGATCCAGCCTCCAGTTGGCAGCTTGAGATCCTGCAAGAGCAGCTTGCCCACTGGCACAGAGAAGACTTCTGTTGCAGCTGCACTGACCTTGGTAAAAGATCCTGCATCACTGAAGATGTCTCCGGGTTATCTCTACGCCGCTCAGACTGAGTCAGCGATAACTGGAAACCAGCCGAGTCACACATTTTCGTGTGGGAAGCCAAGTCAGCCCTTCCCATAGTAGTTTTACAGCTTTCCTTCTGAGTGGACCAATACAGAGCCACTAATTTGGTACTAAATGCAATTCATTTTATCATCCTCAGTAATCTCAACAATCTATCAATCCTCTATATATCAGCCCCACTGCAACAGATTACAGAGGATTTTATATATATTCATTTATTCACTCTTAAGGGCAAATAGCTTCAGAGGGTGTGTTTGGCCCCAAGGTTATCCGACCATTAAGCAAGCCATGGAATGGGCTTTTCTGCTGGCACCCCACCCTTCTCCCATGCAGTTTCTTCCCCCACCCTCCAACGGGCACAATATGGCATAGAAAGAATAGTTAAGACCTCAAAAAGATGATCTTAGTAAGGGTTAAACTGTATTACGTGTACAAGCCATCCAATATAACATGGCCCTGGAAACCTCACTCAATGTAAAAGATGTCCATGCCTTACCAGGATACTTGCCAGGCAAATAGGACTTGGCAGAGGGGTAGAACACAGGGCTTGGGAAGGCTACTCTAACGGCTAAGTGTATTATCCTGCAACACTGGAAAGAAAACAAAACCCCAAATATACACAAACAGATTCAAGATCTGTTGACCTTAGCCACCCATGAAGAGGTATGTTACACCAAATTACTAAAGGTAAATAAATCCCGATTAATATGGGGAACTGTTCTTGAATTATTTGCAGAGTAGTGGGATCCACCGCTAAACCCGGGCAGACCTGCCAAGAGACATTTATTTTTAATATCATCATCTCTACGTAACTATATGTTTATCTAATTTTTGTTTAATGATTTTACTTGTATACATGAAACCGATACTCTTTAAATACAGTATGAAGGGGGGGGAGGTGTTTACCATTTGTATTGTATTGAAAAATGGGGGGGGGGGGAATCTAATAAAAGAGTTCAACTGTTGCCAAACTAGGCTTTTGGAATTATTGCTAGTAAGTCCTTAGCGTGGATTTCCCAAAGGTTTCAGCATTTTGCTGCAAACAAGGGAACCAGCAGGATTAGCAGGAAGAAGAAATTGTTAGTGCGTGTGAGCAGCAGAGTGCGTGTGCGCATGGGAGATTTAAAATCCTGTCTGTGTGCTAGCAGAGGCCTGTTATTCCACACACAGATCTTCCAGATCTCAGCTCCCCCCTTTTCGCAGCGTGCAGCGTGTTGTGAAGATGCCAGCCCAGCCTGCCTGTAATCCAACTTCCTTCCAGCTTCCCCGTTTGCAGATTAATCCATGGAGTCAGGAAACACTCTGTAACACCACAGGTCTAATTCTACCTGTTTATTCACTTAGCAAGTAAAGTTCTACAGAGTATACATTTCCTAGTTACAGTCCATGTGCAGAGTATAAATGCATAGCAAGCATTACATCCAGTGGAGTAAGTTGAGCTTCACTCCACCTCAGCAAAGAAGTTACATTGTTGCAGTGACAAAGTCCAGCAAGAAGAACAAAGGAGAAGAGAGAAAGCAGTCCTGCCTCTCTCTAAGATGGCTTCAGACAGAAAAACAAGTTAGCACGTCATCAGAACATACAACCATGTGACTAGCTCATAATGCTCCCACGGTTTAGGCTTCCCATGCGAAAAACACGAGAACCCAGAAAGACATAACAAACTTGTTTACAGCCATTCTGTTCTTTCCATGTGTAAACAGTGTGCTACAGCTGGTGAAGTGATTCATATCACAACAGAAATTGGTTTAAAGATCATAGCCAGAGATCAGATCAGAACGGTGAAATACCCATTTGAATATACCCACAGTTCATAAACAAGATTAAACACATCAGCTACACCAAGCTCATGCTATGCCAAGAAAATCCTGAATTTTTCATCTTGCAAAAGTTATGGTGAGTGTAAACAAGTGTTTGTTCAAGTCATTCGTTCTGCTTTTCATGAAGAAAGGTGAGGTTATCCAGGGCAATTAAATCCCTTCCCCCACCTAGTGGAAATCCACAGAAGCCAGGGTGGCCAAGTAAATCACGACAGGTACTGTCTACGCACTTTCAGACCTAACTTTGTATCCCCAGGGACTAGAAGTTTACTCCCCTGTTAAAAATGGAAATCAAGATATTCAGGATGCAGAATATTCAGCAACCAATTCCTGTGCTTGTGCAGCACACTCCTAGAATCGCAGAACAAACAGACTAGTAAAACATAACATTTGGCTTTGGCCAGCTCCCTGCCTGAGATATTTTATAATTCTTTTGCATAATTCTTCTCCTGATTCTAGTATTAAGAACATAGGAAGAGCCCTGCTGGATCAGACCAAGGGTCCATCTAGTCCAGCATTCTATTCACACAGTGGCCAACCAGCTGCCCACGGGAAACCCACAAGCAGGACATGAGTGCAACAGCACCCTCCCGCCCATGTTCCCCAGCAACCAGAGTACTCAGGCATACTGCCTCCGATACTGGAAGAAGCATATAGCCAATCAGGACTAGAAGCCACCGATGGCCTTCTCCTCCATGAATTCATGTAGAGGGAAAAGATACGGGGGTGCTTCCTAGTGCTACCAATTAAAATACATTCTGCAACGATTCCATCTTTTCCTCCTTCACATGCCTTTTTGTGGAAAGGAAAAGATGATGGAAGAAGCAGTGGACAAACACTAGAGCAGTGTTCTCCAACCTTGGGTCCCCAGATGTTTTTGGCCTACAACTCCCAGCATGCCCCAGCCAGCTATGCTGGGGCATGCTGGGAGTTGTAGGCCAAAAACATCTGGGGACCCAAGGTTGGAGAACACTGCACTAGAGGGTTAGAAGTGGAAGATGTTATCTCCATCCACTCCGCCATAAAACACTATGAATGAGGCGGGCCAATTGCACAATAAAAGCCTCACCTGGGAGCAACCACGCAGGTGCTGACGCTCACCCCAGATCCCTAGAAATGGTATTGAAGCAAACCCTCCAGATTTCAGCCATATATTTCCAAACACATCTTCACAGCCAACCAGGACTGGAAACTTAACACTTACTTTATTTTTTTTTAAAAAAAGCTCGGATTCTTAGGAAATATAGCACCGAACCCAACATCCCTTCCTCATGATTGTGTTGAATTGAAGCACACAAAGACGTGACGGCACCAGTCCTCAAAGTTGTCCTTTGGACCCGACCCTTAAAAAGCCACGGTTACCTTGTTCAAGTATGTCAGGATGCTGGGAGTTTGATCAGGATTCTCTAAAGGTGTCCCGTTCGTCAAAGTTGTTCCCCACGGCCCGACTCCCTTTACTTTCCATAGAAAGACGAGCTGAAAGACGACACCTAATAATCATACTATTTGTCCTGCGGAGGCAAAGGGGCAGAGAGAGAGAGAGAGAAAGAGGCCTGAATGTGGGTCACCAGCTCAGGTTTGTAAGGATTATAAAAGTGATGCAAAGATCAGGCTTTGACGAAGTCAGCCAATGCGAAAGGCTGATCTGACCTTCCCACACCTCGATTTGCATTCAAAGCCGATTTGCATTCACAGCTCATTGCGTCCAGCAACCCCCAAAGGCAGGAACCCGTTTAGACTGGCACCAGATTGCCTTTCAAGCAGAAGCAGCAGCACAGAAAAGGGCCATCTTCCCCCGCAAGCAATAAACGGCAGAGAAAGCAGCACAACCAAGGAAACGCCCGAACAACAGCCCCCAGATAAGGATCTTTTCCGTGAACTTTGCAGCCATAAATTAGGAGAACACGTAAGGGCAAGAGATACCCTAAGAAGAGGATAATCTCCTTTGCAGGAGGCAGCCGCACTTTTGCAGGAGCTCATTTAGGAAGCCGCCTTTGCACCTATTCTAGCCACCCTTTGGCACCGTTTACAATGTGCGGAAAAACAAGAGCAAACTCATCCACGTGGAACATGAGCAATCTCACTGGCCCAGAAGTAATCTGCAATCAGATCAGGTTATATTTTAGCAGGTTATATTTTAGCAGGTTATATTTTCACAAAGGTTCTATGGACCTTGAATAAGCCCGAGGGCAAGGTGAAAGGGAGAAACGTGCTAAGCGAAAAGCACGTCAAACGAATCCTTTACAGGACCATCTTCCATCTGGTGACCTGTGTCCTCACTGTGGGAAGCCGTGTGGATCTAGAATTGGCCTCCACAGTCACTTACGGACCCATCGCTAGAGTCTACACAATTTTCTTTAGAATCTCTTCCTTTTAAAATCTCCTTTTGTTTTGTAAATTTTTATCCTGGAAGACAATCTTACTCGGTCACGAGTGATCGCCTGATGATACTTTAGCAGGGACAAGACAGGCCATGGCAAGCTTTTAATAAGCCATGTTCCTTTGGCAAAAAAAAAAATCAAAATGTGCACGCTTTTTGAGTTGGGCAGAAATCGAGCTGCAAAGGCTTCAACACTGGTGCACTTTTTTGTTTGGTTGTTTTGCCCCCCCCCCCATCTCTTGCTTTTGTGTACAGTCCATCCTTAATTTATTTATTTTATTTATTTATTATATTTATCAATCGCCCATCTGGCCGGTCACCCGGCCACCCTGGGCGATGTACAATTAAAATACAACAAAACAACACAATAAAATATAATAATTAAAACAATATAAAAAATTCTCATTAAAAACCTAACCCACCCCATATTCCCGCCTGAACAGCCATGTTTTTAATGCACGGCGGAAACTCATCACGGAGGGGGCATGGCGAAGGTCACTAGGGAGGAAGTTCCATAATGTGGGGGCCGCCACAGAGAAGGCCCTCTTCCTAGTCCCCACCAGCCTGGCTGCTCTGGCTGATGGGATAAGGAGAAGGCCGTCCGTGGCAGACCTTGTTGAGCGGCCTACTTGATGTTGCTGGAGGCGCTCCTTAAGGAAGAGTTCTGGAGGATCCGAAAGTTTGCACACTATTGTGTGGCATTTTGGTTGGTCTTAATAAAGGTACTGGCCCAACCATGCATTTTGGATTAGGGAGAGGCAGGAGCTCGGAGGTGGAGCCCCCACCCACCCACCCACCCACCCAGCATCTCCAGGAAGGGCAGGAAAGAATTCTGCCTGAACCCCTGGAGAGCCATGGCTGCCAGTCAGCGTTGACAATACTGGGCAGATGGACCAAGGGTCCGACTCCGGATAGGGCAGCTCCCGTGTTCCTATGAGTTTGGTGGGGGGCGGGTTGCAGGGTTACCGATGGATCTGGTAACCTGTGAGGAACAAAGGCACAAAGCCTGTGGCTCACGCTGGCTCAGCTTGTCTGAGCGTGGAAAGCTAAGCAGGGTCAGGCCTGGTTATTCCTTGGATGGGAGACCCCTCCTCTAGTTTCCCTGCATTGAGCAGGGGGTTGGACTCGAGGGCCTTGCAGGCCCCTTTCAACTCTATGATCCTTTGATATCCCACTATACAAAGCACATAAAGTGGTAGCAGATCTGCAAAATGTGGACCAACAAGGAAAGCGCTGACTACGCCAAATTATAAAAAGCCGAGTCAGTTCTCCAGAACCTGATGCTGCTGTGTAGGCCTTGCGTGCAAGGCAGCCTCAGAACAAGGGGTTACTATGGGTTAGATCGAAATCCTACTCCTCCTTAGAGTAGACCCACTGCGATGATTGGAACTTCAGATAGGCAGCCCCATGTCTGTTTGCCTTGGTGGAAATTGAGGAGCCCAAGCCAGAGCAAATCCCCTATACCGTTTTTGTAAGACCAATACGTTCAACCATCTGAGTGGGAACATCACAAAACTTGCTTTAACAAAAAGAATAAGGAAAAGACCTCCGCTTTAAAAAAAACACACCTCAAGATCAAACCAGTTTGCGATATTTTATGGCAGGGCCGGATTAACATAGGGGCGATTGGAGCAGCTGCTCCAGGCCCAAAGCAGACAGTAGGCCCACAATATAGGGACACGCTGCACGATTTGAGTTAGCTCTGATCGTTATCATTCAGCATAATTAATGATTTTTTCAAGATTAGAAAGGTGTTCTAAGCACATCTGCATTACAGGCTTGAGGCAAGACCTAGCAAGAACTGTTGTTCTCAAATTAGCATTTCGGTAGGTTTTTGCATTTCAATCACTGTTACTACATCTCTTTGAAGCACATGGGGGCTTGCTAGGGTCTGTAATATTCAGATTTAGAAGGGACCTCTTTCTCCAGCCTTGAGCAAAAGATCTTTCTGATTCGCAGCTCAATTGTTCAAATGCTAGTTTAACAAAAAAACAAAAACGAAAACGAAACAAAGCAACAAGAACAACACAATTATTCTTGGTCAAGCAAAGCTTCCTGGCTTTTTGTTGTGGCTGCTTTTTCTTTTTTAATAAATAAATTTGGGGGAAATTGGGAAGACCCTTACTGATGAGCTGCAGGAGTTTTTGAGTTTTGGCACTTTAATGGTAATTAAAATATTTAATTTGTTTTAATATAAAATTGCGTCTTCATTTTATTTATTTCCATAAAAAGGCCCACCAAAATCCTCAGCACCAGGCCCATAATGCTCTTAATCCGGCCCTGTTTTATGGGGTATCAGAGATCTTGAGCTGGATGGCCCAGCTGGACCCAGCATAAAGGCAGCTTTCTAAGCCCCCTCGGCCAGCTCAGAATGGATCAAGGCCGCCGGACAGCCCGGGCTAATCCATCAAGGGGCCAAAGAAGGCTTCCCTTCGCGGCCAACGCCAGAGAGGCAGAGCTTTATGCCAGCCTTCCCCAACCTGGCCGCCTCTAGATGGCTTTGATGCCAGCTCCCATTGTCCCCAGCCATGGGGTGATGGGAGTTGTAGTCCACAGGGAATAAGAAATGACTTGCAGAAGTTAATCCAAAGCCACACTGGGAGAGGCAGAGGGACAGTCGGGGGCAGAAAGGGGAGCCAAGGTCTCGCCCCGTCTGTGGAGTCAACTGGGGTCCAAAGGAACCTGGGAGACCCTCTTTCTGAGAGAGGGTACTGCCAAGCAGGGGCAAGAGGTGGGCAGCAGCGGGGCTGGATGGGACAGAACCGCCATCGAAGGAGAATCACGCAGAGAGGGGCATAGGCTGGGACTGGAGCGGGGGGGGGGGGCCACTATCATTTTAGCAAAGTATCAAGGATCATCATTACCCCAATATTAAGGCCCCGCTTGGGACAGACGCCCCACTCATTTCACAGCTGTCTCAGCGGGCTTCGGACTTCAGCAAGAGTTGCCCAGGCGAAGAGAAAACTAGCCCAGCAGGCAAGACATCCATCAACCAGCCTGAGGCCAGGGGACACCGCCCCCCTGGAGAAGGGCGTGGAATTCACTGGGGCCTGGTTGTGGTGGGATCAGCAAGGTGGACTTCTTGGGGAGCGGGGAGAAGGCACTCCAAAGGAGGGAGAATGGGGGCACCCAGATTTAAACACCCCCCCACACACACACACATAAATACAGTAGGCCTTTAATGAGGCCTTCCTCAACCTGGCGCCCTCCAGATGTGCTAGACGACAACTCCCATGCTCCCCAGCCAGATTATGGGAGTTGTAGTCCAAAACACCTGGAGGGTGCCAGGTTGGTGTAGGTAGCATCGAATATATATATATAGATACAGATTTAGGATGTTTTAAAGATGTTTTAAAGATGTTTTTGGGATGTTTAATAGTATATATTGTGTTGTTTTAGTTTAGGTGTTTTATATTTTCTGTTGTTCCCCGCCTCGATCTAGATGGAGAGGCGGGTAATAAATACATTATTTATTATTATTATTATTATTATTATTATTATTATTATTATTAAAGGAGCAAAAAAAGGGCCAGTTCCACCAGGGAAAGGGGATCAAAAGCCCCATATTCAGAAACAGGGTGGGGGGAGGCAGGTAGCAAAAAAGGGCGGGGGGGGGAGACGAAAAGTGTCAGGCAGTTAACTGGGGCACATAGGCAGGCCACGCCCAGAACGACCCCGGGGCAAAGGGGAAAGCTCCGGGGTGGCGGGGGGAGGGTCCTGCAGGTGGGGTAGAATAAAGGGAAGGCGAGCTGGGGGGGGGCGCGCCCAGGGAAAAAGAGAGACACACAGACAGACAGAGACCCCTAGAAAGAGCCCGAAGCCCCAGGGGGAAGCGGAGGGAATGGACCCACCCAAAATCAGGCACTCACCAAATACCGAAAGGGGAGAAGAGAGCAAAGGAGGCTGATGGGCGGGCGGATGCGACGGTGATGGGCGCGGGCGGGCGGGCGAACTCAAGCGAGCAGCGGCGAAAGCGGGAAGCCGGGCGAAAGCAAAGCCGGGAGAGCCGCTCGCCGCCTCTTATAGCGCCGGCTCTGGCACCTCCCCTCGCCTCGCCCACGGCCGGCCCCGCGAGCCAGACGGAGCGGACCAAACGCCGGCAGGATTCGACCCCGGCACGGAGCGGAATCTGATTGATGGATTGATTGGTTGATTGATTGCATTTTTTACCCCGCTCTTCAGCCAGAAAAGGCTCCCACCAGAGTGGCTTACAAAGATTAATAAGAAGACAGTCCCTGCCCTCAGGCTTACAATCTAAATAAAAGACATGACACAAAAGGAAAAGGGATTGGGGAGGGAGGAGGAAATGGACAGAGAGAGCCCGGCTACGGGATTGGGAGCCCCAGCGGGTGTTCTTCTGGGCATGGACAGAGCGCGTTGCCATCTAAACCCCCCCCCCCGCCTGCAGTAGGGATTCCGGGCCGAAAACGGCCCTTTAAGAGCCCGATCCTCTCTGCGCGTTCACTCGGAAAGGAGAGCCCTCCCCCCACCACCCAAGTTAAACCGGCTTACTCCCGGGGAAGTGGCATTTACTGGCCAAGATTCGGGTTGCACCCCATGAGTCCAATTGCATGGCGGGATTTGATTTACTAAGGTCTACTTCTGAGTAAACATGCTCTGTCCAGATCCCCCACCCCACCCGGACACACAGTCTTCTTTAATGTATAGAAAGATAAAGGAGCTACAAGGGCCAATTCTCCCAGAGAAAGGGGGTCAACAAGCCCCCTAGACAGAAGCGGGGGTAGCAAAAAAAAATGGGGCGGGCAGACGAATACTGCCAGGAAGGTAAGTGTGCAAGCTGCACAACCTCTCCCAGCCACCCGCCGCCACGAACTTCTCCATCCCAAAATTGGCTCAAAGGCACACCTGTCTGATGTGATTCAGAGCGCGATCCTACGCAAGTTTAGACAGGAAAAAAAAAGGCCTACAACTCCCAGCATGCCCCAGCCAGCTTTGCTGGCTGGGGCATGCTGGGAGTTGTAGGCCTTTTATTTCCTGTCTAAACTTGCGTAGGATCGCGCCCTAAATAAACATGGTTTAAAAAGCACAGTGGTAAAATTAGGTTCCCAGAATCTGGATCCACGA
This sequence comes from Shinisaurus crocodilurus, assembly GCA_021292165.1. NCBI lineage: Eukaryota > Metazoa > Chordata > Lepidosauria > Squamata > Shinisauridae > Shinisaurus > Shinisaurus crocodilurus. The sequence goes on from CM037878.1 coordinate 290,356,781, forward strand.
TCGCCCTGGTTCATTCTACAGCGGGAAGGGAGGAAGCACTCGGCCTGGACTTACTCTACGAAACATTTACGGTTTTTACCTGATTGTGGCAATTTGTGCATTTTGCATTCTATTTTGCTCTGACTTCACTGCTTGCACTCTTTCTATGTACAGCCGCGCGTGTGCGCGCACGCTTGTCTGTATATACTGTATGTGCATGCATACACGTGTGGCGTAGTGGTGAGAGTGTTGTTGGACTGGGACTCGGGAGATCCGGGTTCTAGTCCCCACTCAGCCACGAAACTCACTCGGTGACTTTGGGCCAGTCGCTGACTCTCAGCCTAACCTACCTCACAGGGTTGTTGTGAGGATAACATGGAGAGGAGGAGGAGGATTATGTAAGCCGCCTTGGGTCCCTTGCAGGAAAGAAGGCGGGGTATAAATATAATAAATAAATAAATATAAAATAAATATAGAACAGACTCAGTAACTCAGAATCACACATCAACAAAGGGGACTGTAACCGTCATGAACCGGATAGTCTTTAAGGTGCTACCAGACCCTGTTGTTTCTTCCTGCAGCAGACTAGCCACAGCTACTATCCTTCTGGAAACTACGCATGCTCAGAAACACTCTTTTCTCGTGGCTTTTATTATCTGTTCTGTGGCCAGGTCCTGACAATACCAGCAGGTTCTGGAGTGCCACAACCGACATCTCCCTTGCATCACTTTCTTACTCTGCCTGCTTACCAGCATCTCCTGTAGTGCTCACCTTTCTCCAGTACCTTCCCTTACAGCTTCCTTACACCATCATTACTCCCAAGAACCATGGGGTTGATCCGCACACACAACAAAACACCCTCAAGAACTTTTTATGCAGCTGCCAATGGCTTTCTCCTAATTAGCACATCTGTGTTGCAGTTCTGATCCCGTACACCTGTGACCACTTGTGGGCTCAACGGCTGCTGGATCCATGCGCCTATGTATGTCCCAACAGGGAACTAATTCTTTGAGAGCGGATCTTTCTGTAGTCAAAAACCCACCGTCTGCACAAAAGAGAGAGAGAGATCAACAGGCGTGGGAGAACACCAAGAGAGCCAGAGTGGCGTAGTGGTTAGAGTGTTGGACTAGGGACTCGGGAGACCCCGGTTCTAGTCCCGCTCTGCCATGAAACTCACTGGGTGACTTTGGGCCAGTCACTGCCTCTCAGCCTAACCTACCTCACAGGGTTGTTGTGAGGATCAAATGGAGAGGAGGAGGAGGATTATGTAAGCCGCCTTGAGTTCCATGCAGGAAAAAAGGTGGGGTATAAATGTAATAAATAAATAAAGGTTTGCAGAAGTACAATCTTGCATGTGGAGGGAACCCAAAACAACCCAATAAGGAGTGAGCATGCCGGTTGTGTTTATTGATTTACAGTGTTAAATAAATAAACTCGTTGAATTTAAATCTAATTTAAATTGTCGACAGAGGGTTGTGCATTTAACATTTCTCCTTTCACTTTACAGGCAAAAATGTAGGTGGACTCCCTTAGCTGCCTGGAGATTTTCTTTATGGCTCTTCATAATAACAAATTATATTTAGAGTGCAATCCTATGCATGTTTAGACAGGGAAAAAAGGCCTACAACTCCCAGCATGCTGGCTGGGGCATGCTGGGAGTTGTTGGCCTTTCCCCCCTGTCTAAACATGATAGGATTGTGCCCTTAGCCTCTTTTCTATAATCTGAGGAAAGGCTTTGACAAATATTGCCACATATTCCCTGATTTGTATATACAATAAAATGACGCCATATTTTATATACTAAAAAGTCAGATATTTTGACTTTGCCTTTAGCTAGCTAATTTCAGAGGGTAGGTCCTATTTGCCACAGCTCCACATACCGAGAGGTCAAAGTTAGAAGTGCTGCAGTTCTCGACTTTTATTTATTTATTTATTTTATTATATTTATACCCCGCCTTTTTTCCTGCAAGGAACCCAAGGCGGCTTACATAGTCGTCGTCCTCCTCTCCATTTTATCCTCACAACAACCCTGTGAGGTAGGTGAGGCTGAGAGGCAGTGACTGGCCCAAAGTCACCCAGTGAGTTTCATGGCCGAGTGGGGACTAGAACCCGGATCTCCTGAGTCCCAGTCCAACACTCTCACCACTGCGCCACGCTGGCTCTCTTTATCGATTACCCTACGTGCTGCCTTCAGCATCAACACGACTGATTGATTCCTTAGATGTCGCTTTTGCATTTTGTCCTTCCCATGTCGTTCATCGGGCCAAAGCTGATAGAAGAGGCATAGCCTGATCTGTGAGATTTGCCTTGGTGTGCTCAACCACCAAGAGAACCACCGCTTTACAGCCCCCCCCCCAAATCTGGTGTCCGGCTGGGGATGGTGGGTGTTGTAGTTGAACACAACTAGGCGGCGGCAGGTTGGCATAGGCTGCAAGACAACTCCCCCTCCTTGCGCTCTTCACTAAACCCCTCATTGTCAGGCCACTGACCAATCCTAGGCCAGGGCCAAGTTTGCAGACCACCAGGAGACCCTCCAAAAATGCTTCCCAGGCATCAGCATGCTGGGAGTTGTAGCCCAACACATCTGCATGGCACCAGGTAGGCGCTTTTCCCTATCCCGTGTTCTGACTTCATCGGTCAAGCTGCAATCCTTCCCTGGGCGTAGTAGGCCCAGTTGAACTCAATGGGATTTACTTCTGAGTAGCTGTGTCTAGGGCTGCACTGCTAATAGCCTGATTGAAGGAGCAGCGTGTGCGGAGATGACTTGCTGTTTTGTTGTGGAATATAATTTTGTAAAAAAATTCAAGCCCAGTGTCAACCGCTTTGTCTCACTGGAAGGTATTTCTTCAGACAGTCAGTAGATCAGCATATATTTCATTAGAACTACTGCGATGTCACTGAACTTGGCAACATGCTACCTTCTCAGTCACGGTGCCAGGTGAAAACCTTTTCAATTCCCCCAGGACTTTTAACAAATGTGATCCCCTGATGCCACTAGTTTTATGCTGCTTTTTATCAGTTGTTAATTCGATACTGTTGAATGTTATTGACTGCATTTTGTTTTATGGGAATGTAAAATTACCTTTGATAGAGATCTATTAAATAAAGGAATAAGAGCAGGCTAGGATGTGTTGTTGTTTTCTGGATGGTTGGCAACCCTAAGAATAACCTTAGACAAGACACTGCTCGTTGCTTCAGTTCCTCCTTCATCTGTAATATGAAGAAATCAGTACTGCATCATATTTCAGGGCTGTTGTTGGGAGTACAGAATAATCCCTTTGAACGCTTTGGCAAAGTGCTATATAAATACCAACAGCCTGTTCCTATGCACATTTACTCAGTCAGAAGTAAGCCCCAGTGTGTTAAATGGGGCTTACTCCCAAGTAAGCAGGCATAGGACTGCAATCTTGGCCTTATTACTGTGTTGTAATATTTCCCAGCTTCCCCCCTGGCAGAGCTCTTGCATCTGACAAGCAGAAATTCAACAGGCCAAGCATTTCCCATCATTACCACATCTCTGTGTGGGAAAATCTTCACTGCAAGTCATTGTCCCAGCACATTCTAGGAGGAACCAATGCTTAAGGAAGTTACTTTTAAATGGCACATCAGTGCTTTTTTTTTTTAATTTCCCCACATGTGATCAGAGATAATTACCTCACTGTATTCTTTGTTTTCCTGGAATTCCTAACCACTGACCTGAATGAGATGTGGCAGTGCTGTTAACGGATGGAAATGCTACATTTACAGAAAAAGATGCATCTCCCTGGCATGTAGATACTAAAGGCAGAGGAACAGTTTAGGCCCCCTGCAGCTGGCAGCCATAAATCCTAGCATAATCCAGGTAATTCTGATTATCCCAGTGGGGCATTATGAAGACAACACTAATAAAGTAAGGGATGAACAAGCTTCCGAACGAGGGAATACGGGTTTTTTTTTTTGTTTTTTTTTAATTGTTGCCAAGTTTGAACTGTAAATCACCTTGGGGGTTCTATTTGGGCCGAAAGACAGCTCATAAATTTATAAACAAACAAACAAATAAATAAGTAAAATCCCACCCTTGCTCTCTGCCTCTTTCCCCCACTTTATCCATCTCAGGCGGAGAGAGGATACCTACGGATCGGATCAGGAGGCATCTGTATATTGTTCAGCTCCAAGAATAATGCTGGCGACGTAGAACTGTAGTAAGTGCCACTTAAAACTACATGCAGTGCTGCAATCTCAGACACGCCCTCTCTTTGGCGACTGTTCAGCACTGCTACCATCTTCTTCCTTGGAAAGGGCTAAAAGATGTTGCAATGCCCCAGGAACAGATATCTCTGTGGCCCCAAACAGCTGATCGTCGCTGGTGGAATAGTCCCCAGGGATTATTTAGGCTAGGGAAAGTCCATTCCATTGTTAGAAGTGGAAAATAGCCAGGTCGATGGTGTTTGCATTAATCAAAAGCAACCAGTCTACTGTTACTCAGTGTCCTCTAACACTGCTCTAACAGACTTTTGTTAGACCCGTAGAACCACAGAGAGCTTCAAAGACCTCAGTGGCCTGTGGCTTATGCTGGCTCAGCTTGTCTGAGCGTGGAAAGCTAAGCAGGGTCAGGCCTGGTTATGACTTGGATGGGAGACCCCCTCCTCTAGTTTCCTGCATTGAGCAGGGGGTTGGACTCGATAGCCTTGTAGGCTCCTTCCAACTCTACGATCTATGAAATCTATGAATATTTTGGAGGGCCTGGAGCTCACACACGTACAATAGGTTCCTAGTGCTGTTGCCAGTTAAAGGACCTTGGGAGGGCCAGGGTCAGAAAGACAGGACCTCTGCTCGAAACCTCCTCGGAGAGATGTTGTGGAGATAAAACAAGGGCTTGGCTCAGTATAAGGCATTTTCATAGGTTAAATTGTGACTGCATTTAAGAACATAAGCTGTGCTGGATCAGACCAAAGGCCCATCAGGTCCAGCATTCTGTTCACACAGTGGCCAAGCAAATGCTCTAATGCAGTGTTCTCCAACCTTGGGTCCCCAGCTGTTTTTGGCCTACAACTCCCAGCATGCCCCAGCCAGCGTCCAAGGTTGGAGAACACTGCTCTAATGGGAAGCCCACAAGCAGGACATGAGTGCAACAGCACCCTCCCGCCCATGTTCCCCAGCAACTGGTGTACAGAGCAATGCTGCCTCTGACTCTGGAGGTAGTATACAGCCATCAGGACTCATAGCCATCGATTACCATTGATGGCCTTATATCTGCCAGGACGCTGAAGGCAATTTGTGAGTCACACACAGGAAACTGATTACTTTGGGTTGTTGTTTTTTTAAACGACTGTCATATGATTGATTTTTTAATTTGATTAACATTCAGGCTTTTAATCAGTCAATTAAAACTGGAATCTTGAAGACACTTACTAGAAAGTAAGCCCCACTGAGCTGAATGAGACACTTGCGTCTGAGTAAACATGCTTAGGATTGCCCCACACATTTGATGTATCTGTTGCGTGATTCATTGGGGGCACTTCTGAGTCTGTCAATAATAATAATAATAATAATAATAATAATAATAGAATCTAGCTGATGGATTGTATATAAAATGAGCTATACTATCCACCCAATTAATCATTTTGATTAATCAGTTACAAAGACTTCTGATTGACTAAAAAGGTGCCCCAATGAATTGGGAAGCATTTTTTTAAATTTAAAAAAAAAAACATTTTAAAATAATAAATACTATTTTATAAGAAATTCTGCTGGGGGGGGGAAGCCAAATTCTGAGACAGCTGCTGAATTAAATGATGCCAACGTAAATCTCAAAGGGGCATTCTGCAAAATAGAAAAACTTTATTGTGGCAGGGGGTGGATACTAAAAACTGGGAAGATGGGGGAAGGACTTTGATCTCCTCACGGGGTGGTGGTGAGAGGGGGGGCATTGCTTCCTCCCACAATCCATCTTTATAAACAGCGTAAGTCCATTTGCTGGCAGGATTTCAGTAGGCTGGTCTCAGGCAAGCTCTGTGTTTCGTGGACATAGTCTCTAGACAAAGGAGAAAAGAACTTGGGTTAGCCCTGGGGAAAAGGCTCGACCACTACTCTGTAAGCACAGATACCCCCTTGTCTTTCCATTAAGGACCAGGATTATCCTAAAGGACCTACGGTACATAACCATGTACAACCAGCTTCCCACATTCACCACCAGCCTCTAGCTGCAATACGCTCAGAAAATGCTGCATTATCACAAGTGCCTGCTGGTAGATTCATGATGCCGTCGTTATACATTGACCTCTATTTCCCCGCAACCTTTACCTGTCAGAGGCTGCCACTTTGAGTCTAGAGATTATTATATTTATACCCCGCCTTATAATTATTGGATTATTTGTGGAGTCCCAGCTCTGTGACCCCAGAAATGCGCTCCAAGGTCGGAACGCCCTCCCTCCGCGCTCGCAGCTGATGTGGAAAGAACCACACCGGCTGCAGCTCCGAGGTCGTCAGCGCGACCTCGGAGACGGAGTTCTGTGGGCAGGGAGTGGAGAAGACGGGCTCTGCCAGCACACGCAGTGTCCTGGCGGGGTCTCTCAGCCTCCTCTCCCTGTGCTCTGGGGCAAAACACTTAGATGACTGAGCCAGTGCGGCATAGTGGTGAGAGTGTTGGACTGGGACTCGGGAGATCCGGGTTCTAGTCCCCCCGCTCGGCCATGAAACTCACTGGGTGACTTTGGGCCAGTCGCTGACTCTCAGCCTAACCTACCTCACAGGGTTGTTGTGAGAATAAATGGGAGAGGAGGATGAGGATTATGTAAGCCGCCTTGGGTTCCTTGCAGGAAAAAAAAAAGGCGGGGTATAAATATAATAAATAAATAAATGAATAAATTGGCCATCTACGTGTTTTGCGGAGCACAGAGGCAGCCTTCGCCTGCGGGTTCCTTTCGCCTTCCATTGGATGCCTGCAATCCTCCAAGTCTGGAGGGTTGTGGGCAGCAGCCTTGTGGGACTGTGCTGTAAATGTCTGGTTTCATTGTATTTTTACCATGATTTTATCTTGTAAACCACTTTGGGGTTTATTTATTTTTTAAAAACTGAAACGCGATATTCAGGGCTTTTTTTCTGGTGGAACTCACCGGAACTGAGTTCCAGCACCTTTTCTTCTATTAATTGCATTACAATTTAATCGCCATCTACTCCCGAGGAAATGTACTAATCCAAGAGTTCCAGTACCCTTTTCTCCAGAAAAAAAGCACTGGCGATATTATAGAGCTTCTCTGAAATAAATAAGCGTCATTATTACTGTGCATCTTTTTCTGGAGTAAGATCGAGCTAGTCGCTCCCTTCCCACGCCATCTCCCCAGAATAACAACACAGCACTTTTCAGATTCACTGTTGAATATATGTATTAATATTTACCTGTCAGTTACAATGCCTCGAGCTGTCCGTGGGATATCCCATCCAAATCTGGATGAACCTTGTGAGTGAGAGTCCAACTGTAATCCCCCTACTCTTTCTTTTTTTTTTTGGCCAGCCAGGCCTCATTGCTGCTTTTTAAAGTCTCCTTTTTTTGTTAGCTTAAGTATTATGCATCAAAACTGGGAAGCTCTGGCCCATGAACGATCTAAATGGAGGTTGGCCTTTCACAAAGGTTCCATGGACTTTGAAGAAGCCCGAGTGCAAGGCGAAAGGGAGAAACGTGCTAAGTGAAAAGCACGTCAAATGCATCCTTTACAGGACCATCTTCCATCTGGTAACCTGTGTCCTCACTGTGGGAAGCGGTGTGGATCTAGAATTGGCCTCCACAGTCACTTACGGACCCATCGCTAGAGTCTACACAATTTTTCTTTAGAATTTCCTCCTTTTAAAATTTCCTTCTTGTAAATTTTTATCCTGGAAGACAATCTTACTCGGTCATGAGTGATCGCCTGATGATGATGATGATGATGATGATGATGATATAGCCCATATTGAAGCAATTAATATAATTGATTTTTGCATCTTGCCACCATGACAAGAACAGTTCATAAAAACCTCCTCCCCCAGGCTGCTTCGTGCATTTTCCTCTTCTGCGTTTCTCTCGGGGAGTCCCTGGCGTGTGACGTGATCCACCTTCCCATCCCAGAGACAAGGTCTGGTTTCAGAATGGTGATTCCCAGGCCACCTGGGCCAGAACCATCATCCTTTTCAGCTGCTCGTAAGACACAAACATCACCACGTTCCACGATCCCAGCCGCAGGAATGAAGGAATGAAACTGAAGCAGAAGAAGCAGAAGAAGAGAAATCCAGTGAGACCACATGTCTCTTTGTTGCTAGGATGGCCACGGACACATTGCCAAAAAGGAGGAATTGCGTCACATAAGAAGAGGACATCAATTTGTATAACATTTGCATATGCAGCTGTACATGTACAGGTGAAAATTTAGAAATAGTAACTATAATTTAAATAGAAATACAAGATATCTCACCATAGTGAAGAAGACTAAGCGTGCAATCCTATGGGTGTTTAAATAGAAAAAAGTCCTACAACTCCCAGCATTCCCCAGCCAGAAAGTAGATGCTTTTAAAAGATAAATAACTATAATATAAGGTTACTCAGGAATTAAAGCTTGATGGTTACAGAAGTGCAGTTTCTTAAACATTATGCACTCTTCTGAGGTAAGGAAAACACACACAGGTCAATCCCTTCACTGCTAAACCCAGCAAGCGTCAGTTAAGTCAGTTAACTCCAGACTAGTCTAACTGTCAGAGGAGTGGTAGAATGGCATTCAAACCTGTTGCTAGGCAACCACCTCCAGCATTCCCTCCCCTGATTCAATCAAGAGGCTCAGTCCACTGAACCCTGCCCCTGACTAATCAGAGAAGCTTGGCTCCTCCCTTTGCCCTTCAGCCAGACTATACACAGTCTGCCTTAACCCTTTAATGGGCAAGTGACTTAAAACCCTCCCTTCAGAGTTGACATCTTCTCGTCGCATATTCCGACAAGATTGAGGGCAGTCCTCTGCAAACTCTCCAAAACAGGACTGTGCTCTGTAAAGTAGTCACCTTAGAAGGCAAAGTTTCTGTCTAGCCTCTGCCAGGGGTCTGGTGTTGGCAGAGAGAGGGAGCCACATTCAGAAGCGTGGAACAGCATGGCAGCCATTGGCTTGCAAAAGAGTTGCTCAGATCCACGAGGCAAGGCAAGGCAAGGCAAGGCAAGGCAGGTCTGATTCACTTTTATTTTGGACTGTTCTTGTTTTGCCAATTGTGGGGAAGGGCAAGGAGCCACGCAGGGCACTGGACCACTGGGAGGCTGCGCGTGACCCCTGACCTTTCAACGGGCATTACCAGAGCACTTCCAAACTTAGCTCTGTACCAATATAAGGTCTAGAAACTTGCTTAAAAAGCGGGTGGTGGAAATAATACTGCCTTCTGCGATTTCATGAAATTGTACCAGCTTGATCCATCAGAACATAGGAAGCTGCCTTGTGGGTTTAGACAACACGAAAACCCACACTCAAGGGCTGAGTATGGGTTGAGCATGGATTGTCGTTGAACCGTGGGTTGTCGTGTTGTACCTGAACCCAGCTGCGCTAACAAGTCATGGCTTGTGAACCACAAACAACCCATGCCATGAAGAGACCCCCTGGTTTGTTCTTGGGTTGTGAATGGTGGGTTGTTCACCACGGTTTGCTACCTCCGCTGGGTTCAGACAACATGATCACCCATGGTTCAGCGACGACCCATGCTCAACCCTTGAGTGTGGATTATTGTATTGTCCGAAGCCAGTCATCGAGTCAGACCACTGATCCTTCTAGCCCAGAGGCTTTCCAGGGTCTCGGGCAGAGAAGGGTCATCTTTCCCATCACCTGCCACCTGACCCTTTTAACTGGAAATTGAAACTGGGGCCTTCTGCCTGCTGGCTCAGCTTGTCTGAGCGTGGAAAGCTAAGCAGGGTCAAGTCTGGTTAATTACTTGGATGGGAGACCCCTCCTGTAGTTTCCTGCATTGAGCAGGGGGTTGGACTCGATAGCCTTGTAGGCTCCTTCCAACTCTATGATCTATAAAATCTATGCAGCTGCCCTGTCCCTGAGCTCTGGTCCCAGACTAACATCGTGTTTGGGGTAAGGCAGATTTCAGATTGCACCAAAGTCTATTGGGGCAAAGAAACATCAAGGGATCTCCCTTACCCTTTGTAAAAAGCAGTGGGCCCCTCCTTCAACACCATGGTCAGCATACAGTTCAGGGCGCTCTTGTACTGCCCCGGCACGGAGTTCATGTATCTCGTTTTGACCACGTCCACCGGCGACGCCACCACCGTCGCGCAGAAACCGGCTCCGAAGGCAGCCACGAAATGGCACGGGAAATTGTCTGTTGGTGGCAATGAATGGACACGAGAGGTTAAAGGTCTGAGGCCGCCAAAATGGGGCGCCCTCCTGGCTTAGAGAGCTTCTCCACCACACGTGAATCGGTTTCCCCCTGGAATGACTTCCTCTTCAGCATCATGGTGATAGCTCTCGGTTTATGTGGCATAATCTCACTGGGGTGCGGGGCCACCTAGAATCATAGAATCATAGAAAAGTAGAGTTCGAAGGGGCCTACAAGGCCATCGAGTCCAACCCCCTGCTCAGTGCAGGAATCCAGGGCAAAGCATCCCCGACAGATGACTGTCCAGCCGCACCTTGAATGCCTCCAGAGTGGGAGAGCCCACCACCTCCCTAGGTAGTTGGTCCCATTGTCTTATTGCTCTGACAGTCAGGAGATTTATTCTGATGTCCAGGCGGAATCTGGGTTCCTGTAACTGGAGCCCATTATTCCGTGTCCTGCAAACTGGGATGATCGAGAAGAGATCCTGGCCCTCCTCTGCGGGACAACCCTTCAAGTACTGGAAGAGTGCGATCATATCTCCCCTCAGTCTCCTCTTCTGAAGGCTAAACATGTATACTTAAGCACTGATTCTTACATTTGGGCTGACGTAGCTCTTAATGCTTGCTTGGACCACACACTGATTCCCAACTTGCTTCTGGTATTGTCATTCCCAAATAACTCTCCCAAACTCCCTTTAACGCAGGGGTGTTGAACCTCTTTCAGCCCAAGGGCTGAATTCCATTTCGAAGAAGCTCTCGGGGGGGGGGCGTTCCAGTGGTGGGCAGGACTGAATGCAAAGGGGCGGGACCAAAGGCAAAATGGCCACAACCCATAATACCAGCCTATTTTAGCTTCAAGCTCTAACTTGTGGGGCCAGTAACTAAGCCATACGGGAAGCATTTCAAAAAAGCATTTGCTTTTCCAAAGGTGAAACCCTAACCCTAAATTCTGTGTGTGTGTGTGTGTGTGTGTGTGTGTGTGTGTGTGTGTTTGTATCTTTAAAGGACCCTGTCTCCTAAGGACACCCCTATGCGGGATGTATGGACAGGGGAGAGGAGGGCATTTTATTTTAGAAAAAATACTCCAGGCAGAAAGATTTGGGGGGGGGGGCAGCAGGAGGGGAGCATAGATGGGCAAAAAGCCAGCTCATCCAGATGCAACAGAGATCCTCAGGGCCCCTGTACTTTTCTTTCAACAAGTGCCCATGGACAGCAAGGTGGTGGGGCAGAGGGCCTCCCTGAGATTCGGGGCTCCAAATGAAAGATTCAGGGTTCCAGCCCTAGTGGGCCGCCCCCTCACACCACCTCTGGGTTTGAATCTCGCCTCTGCCATGTACTCAACTCCCTAGACGGCCGGAGGCTCCAAGTCTCTAAGACCGCACAACAGGCTCCCCCGAGCATATTTAGGCTTGAAGTTTCTTTCCAGCGTTTTTGGACAAGGAAGTCTCCTTACCTGTCATCAGGTGGTATTTCAGCAGTGCTTCCTTGATGAGGTCGTAGGTGACCATCTCGCCACAGTTCACGATGGCGTTGCGGGTGATGTTGGGCAGCGTCCCTTCAAAGGGGTGGGGAGAGAAGGGAAGTGGAAGGTTAATGGTGGAGATCCCTGAACCCCTAGCTGGATTCCCGCTGGATTCCAACGGCTCTCCGGGTGCTGCAGAAAAGGAACGGATGTGGACGACGTACCTTTCCAGAGGCCTCTGACGCCTTCCTCCCGAGCGATGGTTCGGTAGGCATCGACAGTGCCGTTGTACTTCTTGGGCCCACCTACTACCCTGATGTGCGCTTGGAAGCGCACTTTCACCACATCGGTAGGCTGCGCGCACGTTACGGCCATGGCCCCGGTGGTACAGCCAGCAAGCAACCGGGTGAGGATGCTGGCATCTGAGAGAGAGAGGGAAAGAGAGAGAGAGAGGATATGTTATGGACCGATCTCAATGATACATTTCCGCCATGTTCCAGCTCCACCACCATCTCCTCCGCTATTTCGCTGCTGGGTGTCCAGTGCTTTGCAAAACGGACTGCTGGTTAATAGCCCAGGATGGTTGGCTAACGGGAGCTCGTGGTTAGGAGACAGCTTGGAAAGCTCCCTGTGTTTGTGAGAATGAGATACCCATTGGAGCTTGGGGGCGGCGAACGTACTGTCTGATCCCTTGGGAGTGTAGAACTGCTTCACCGAGTCGTACAGCCCGATGCGGATGGATGCGAAGCTCATCTGGCGTTGCAGGCCGGCCACCAAGCCGTTGTAGAGGCTCTTGGGCCCTTCCATCTTCACCATGGTGGTAATGGTGCCGAAGACCCCCTTGTACTTGACATTCTTTGCCGCCTTGGACGCTTTGGATTCTCCTTGAATCTTCAGGAGAAATTGAGATTGTTATGAGTACACAGGCTATTCTCTGGGCATTCACAGGGCACATTTACAGTACAAACATACGGTATATCAGTTTTTGGTGCCAGATTGTCCTGGCATCCCACCCACCCTGCCCGCCCCCAAATCCTGGGAATTGTCCTTCGGCGAAGGGGCTGAATGTTCTCTGGCAGAGATCCCCAGCTGGGCCCCTCTCACAGAACTACATTTCCCAGAGTTCCCTGGAGAAAGGGAATGTATATTAAACCAGTGTATGTCTTGCAGCAGAGATGTATTTATTTATGTATTTCTTTAGGATTTGTATCGCACCATTCAAGAATGTTCCCAGGCTGGCTTACACTGAGATATGGCCTCATTAATCCCCAAATGCTCCATCACACATCCCCTTGGATTTGGCCAGCGTTGCAGCATCCACAGGATGGGGTGTCTGTTAGAAATTGTAATATTGCCTGCTTAAATCAACAAGGTAATGTAACCACTACTTACAGTGGGAGGAAAGGGTTAATTGAACAATCCCCTCTTCCCTACTTCCGGCCTCTCTGTGGCCTCTCCCTCCAACATGATGGACACACGCGTATGAATAAACAGACTGTAAGTAAAACTAATAAATGTCTTTATTAGTTTTTAAACCTTGTATGGGCAATCCGTTTCCTTTTAAGAGCCTTTCAGCAAAAGTTTAGCAACCCACGTGGTGATAACCAGTTTCAATAACCAGGCTGCACATAAGGGGGAAAACTCTGCTTCGTCCTAACCAGTATAGGACCGACTCCTTCCCATATCCTCCAACAGGTTATGGGCCCAGAAACCAGACCCAGAGCAATTAATAATGTAACCATTATTAATGTGCATGAGTGTTTTTAGGCAGTGAGTTGAACTGGTATTTTTCGGGCTTTATTTATTTGTTTTTGCTTTCGGATGCATTTTTTTTTTTTGCCTCACCACGTTATATAAGGCTATCTAGATTGTTAAGAGTAATTTTTGGGATGAAAAAAAACAAACAAACTGCATTTTTGTTGAGAAAGGAGCCAAGAGAAGCAAGACTTCCATTTTCTATAGAGAGGTTTGAATTCAAAGTGCAAGCAGTTGGTTTTTAAAAAAAAAACTTTTTGGTTACCTTGTCGCTGTTGGAGCCCCTGGCTACTGAGAGGAGAGAGCCATTTGCAAAACAAAAGAGCTGCTTTTGGGGGGCAGTGTCTGTCCTGCTAACTCTATAAACCGCTTGGCTCTGACACCAAGAGCAGCTATCGGTGCTTTCTTTTGGCCCCCTCCAAAGTTTATTTTATTATATTTATTTATTATATTTATACCGCCTTTTTTCCTGCAAGGAACCCAAGGCGGCGCGGCTTACATAGTCCTCCTCCTCTCCATTTGACCCTCACAACAACCCTGTGAGGTAGGCTAGGCTGAGAGTCAGAGACTGGCCCAAAGTCACCCAGTGAGTTTCATGGCCGAGTGGGGACTAGAACCCGGATCTCCCGATTCCCAGTCCAACACTCTCACCACTGCGCTACACTGGCTCTCTCCCGCATCACCCTTATAGTTCCCAACGTCAGTTTGGCCCCACCGGCCTCCCCCAGGATCACCACGACGGAGGCGGTGACGTCACCACTCCGGACCAAACTCACTTGGAGCCTCACTTTAGCCGTGTCCAAAGGGAAGGTGCAGAGGTCGGCAACACACGCCGCTGTCCCAGCGCTGAGAAATTTGATGGCTGCCGATGGGGGGGTGTCCGTGGGCTTCAGGCCAACCATTCTGCCGTTGCCGACGAAGGAGTTTCAATTCCCGACAGAGGGACGCCTTCCGAAGCTGCATTCAGTCCGTGACTGCTGAGCGAGAAACAGTTTTCTCCTTGGTGAGAACAGATGAGCCTGGGAGAAGACGAAGAAGAAGATGATTTTCACTGGGTCCAGACCTAATGAATATACAAAAAAGTGTGAAAACACCACCGTGATAGAACTTTCTTTTATCTTTTTTTAAAAAAATTTACAACTTTTTTAACAATACATGTTCAATCATTATATTTAAACTTTCTTTTGTCTATTTTTGGAATTTTTAACATTTTTTTACAACACATATTGATTTAATATTTATATAAACTTTAAAAACTTTTCAATAATCAAACTTTACAAACTGTTCACTAATCATGCTGTAACACAGAGTATACATCATGTATAATTATATTCAATGGTAATCACCCCCTTATCTTTCAGGGGTTTAGCACTTAAGGAGTTCCGTTCTTAAGAATGTCTTTAAGTCGAATTTGTATGTAAGTCGGAACAGCGCTATGTACTCTATGTAAACGACGTCGTGCCGGGGAGCCCAGAAGTCCGTTCTTAAGTATGGGTTGTCTGTACGTCGGACGTTCTTAACTCGGGGACTGCCTGTAACAGCTTTGACATAGTGGCAAAGTGGATATTGACAAACTGGCACTGAATCCTGACAAGATGGGGACTCTATGGGTGGGTAGTTCCCAGGTATGGGAATTGGGGAGTTTGCCTGTTCTAGCTGGGGGTTAATCCAAACTTTTAAGGAGCTATCCACTGTTCTGAACCCAATCCCCCAAAATAGGCTTGGCGCCATGGGATAACTCCTTTAAAGTTCAGACTGAAACCCGGAGTGGATACACCACCCCACTGACATTGGGGCCACCAGCCAGTACTGCCTTGTACATGGTAACATGTAATGAAAATAGAGATTGGAGAACATACTGGGGCAAAATCCTGAGAAAATCACATACAGACACATGATGCACACCCACAGGTGGATAAGAACGTCAGAACAAATTTAGAGATGTAAGCGGTCCACAGTCAGAAACAGCCTACAACCTCAGGCACAATAAAACCCTCGGATGATATCCTGCATTATAACAGCTCCATTCTCTAGCCTGAAGGTTTGATAATCCAGCCAAATAACCTGCCACCCGCAAAGACAAAAAAATAATAATCTCTTACTTGGGCCCCGGATATTCTCTCCTCGAATTCCTCGTCAGCTGCTCTGAGAATATTCCTGCTGAAAGGCAGTATGTAAATATCGTAAATAAATGGTTAATACATCGAGGATCAGACCTAACGGAGTCGTGGTAGCAGCCGCAGCCGTGGTTTTATTATTTCCGTGCAGATCGAGCATCTGTCGGTACTCCGCTTGTCATCTTGTCTGGGCGCCCCATTTATAAGGCCTGCTGGGGTGGCATTTTAGCTGCATGCAGACGGATGAAAACAGAGATCGTGTCGCAGGGTCAGGCAGTCCAAGAACACAAATATGTCCCCCCCCCCTCACAGGCCATTGGCTTAAAATAGAGCTGGGCTATTTACATTTGGAAATATTCTCAGGGTGTATCCACTTCCCCCCCCCACACACACTTTGTGTATGTACCATCAAACATGTCCCGAACACTGGAGTGCAGCTTCCAAATGCCTCTGCCTAGAGCAGGGGGCCATAAATTCAGGCACACAGAGGCCAAATCCGGCCCTCTGAGGGTCCCAGTTTGAACATAAGAACATAGGAAGAGCCCTGCAGGATCAGACCAAAGAATGCCATCCAGTCCAGCATTCTGTTCACACAGTGGCCAACCAGCTGCCCCAATGGGAAACCTGCAAGCAGGACATGAGTGCAACAGCACCCTCCCGCCCATGTTCCCCAGCAAGTGCTGTACATAAGCATACTGCCTCTGATACTGGAGGTGGCATGTAGCCAATCAGGACTAGACTAGTAGCCATTGATAGGCTTCTCCTCCACGAATTTGTCCAATCCCCTTTTAAAGCCCTCCAAATTGGTGGCCGTGACGGCATCCTGCGGAAGTGAGTTCCATAGTTGAACTCTGCGCTGTGTGAAGAAGCAGGCCTTCCTTTCATCTGTCCTGCGTCTCCCACCAATCAGCTTCATGGGGTGACCCCTTTGGGTTCTAGTGTTATGAGAGAGGGGGGGGAAATGTCTCCCTGTCCACTCTCTGCACACCAGAGATTTTGTACACCCCCAAAGTCCCACCGATGGCCACGCACTCTTCCCCTGGGCCCCCTTCCCCCGACCACCGATAGTTTGACGGTTTCCCTGTTTGCGTGCAGTTCCCCCCACCCCGCATTCTAAAAGGTTGAAATGCCTGTCCTAAGCCCTAGTTAATGGTAGCAAGAGAGCTTGAAGCTACAATAGACTGGTATTTTGGGTATTTTGGCCCTGCCCCTTTGGCTCCACCCACCACTGGAATGCAGCCCCCCCCCGCCCGAGCATCTCCAAAATTAATTTTGGTCCTTGGGCTGAGAGAGGTCCAACGCCCCTGGTTTAGATAATCAAATCCCGATGCTCCTGGTGATCCTTTTTTCAGTTTACAAAATGATTTATAGTCTCACTGTGTTTGCCCTTACAACCACCCTGCAAGGTAGGCCTCTGTCATTCCCTTTCTACAGATGGTGAGCTGATGCTGAGAGCTAGCGGCTTGCTCAACACCACTCAGGGACTCCTTGGGAGAGGTGGGGTTTGACCTGAAGCCTCGAGGAGGTGCGGCTGGACAGCCCTCTGTCGGGGATGCTTTGACCTGGATTCCTGCACTGAGCAGGGGGTTGGACTCGATGGCCTTGTAGGCCCCCTCCAACTCTACGTTTTCTATGATTCTATGATCCAAGCCCCCGCCCCTTCTTTGTCCAGAGGACATCCATCCTCCTCCTCAACATCATAGATGCTGGAGGACTCAAGGCAGGGGAAGGTTATCGTGTTCACACACTGCTTTGGACCTTCTCAGAGGCCATGGCCTGGTCCAGCAAAGCAATGTCCATGTAAATGCGAGCATGCACGATGTTCACGCATCATGCAAAACAGTTCAGTAGGACATTACCCAGCTTGCCTTCTTTGCCAGTGTAAATCTGGGGCAGGGCTCTGTGTTTGAATCCAGCACCAAGCACTAAGGTGACATCGATACGATCCCTGGAGATGGGGACGATGCAGGCAGCTGCCGTTCGTGGTGGGCAGTGTCCTCACTTGACTTGGGACCTCGGCAAACCTCTTATACCCAAGCAGAGGCCGGCTCGCCTTCTTAAATCTGCTGACTTTGACGTCCAAACGTTCCCTTCTACGCTGCCTTTCCCTGTAAAGCTCAAGGCCTGGTGGCCCGATCTGGTCCGGTCCGGTCATTATCAGTTGGTGCATTAAAAATAGACGTTGACACATTGCGGGAACCTGGAATTTAATAAGGGGTCAGTGTGCTGCACCACCTGCTTTTGCTATTTAGAGAAGCTGGTTTGGTGACGTGAGCAAGGAAGACGGACACTGAGGTTGAGGTTAAGGTTAAGGGGAGAGGAAGGCTTCCCTTCAGGACCTTACCCTTTACAGCGGCCTTTACCCATCATAGTTCACTCAGGCCATGTGCTCTGGTGGTGCAGGTAGGAGCAGCTGTGTGGACACAGCCCAGCAGTTAGGGTAAATGTATGACCCTTCAGCCACTCACGGGGCGCTCTCGTGGCTAGCGACGCTGGCGACTGGTTGGGGGAACGCCGGTCTGCTCCGACGCACAGCAGCGCTCCAGGGTTCGCCAGCGGGCGTCGGCGAGGCGGGTCTTTCCCCTCACCGAATCTCGTAATTAGTCGAGACGTACCCGTTCATAATGCTCACCGTCGTAGCGAGCCTGGATCGGCGTACTATGAATCCGCGATTCAATTCGGAATTAAGTCCAGATATTGCACACGAGCACAAGCTTGTATACGTGGAACGAGATTTTATTTAAAAAAGAACTCCCGCCTGAGCTCACAGGGATTAATTTGTTACTTTCCGAGTAAATAACAAATTCAGTCAGGGTAAGCTCACTACTACCTGCTACCAGATCCTTTCAACAGAAGATGCTAGCGCAGCTTTCTCCAACCTGGTGTCCTTTGGATGCGTAGGACTACAACTCCCACCATCTCAAGGAGTGCCTCCAGCAACATCAAGTAGGCCGCTCAACAAGGTCTGCCACGGACGGCCTTCTCCTTATCCCATCAGCCAGAGCAGTCAGGCTGGTGGGGACTAGGAAGAGGGCCTTCTCTGTGGCGGCCCCCACATTATGGAACTCCCTCCCTAGTGACCTTCGCCATGCCCCCTCCGTGATGAGCTTCCGCCGTGCATTAAAAACATGGCTGTTCAGGCGGGAATATGGGGTGGGTTAGGTTTTTAATGAGAATTTTTAATATTGTTTTAATTATTATATTTTATTGTGTTTTATTGTATTTTAATTGTACATCGCCCAGGGTGGCCGGGTGACCGGCCAGATGGGCGATTGATAAATATAATAAATAAATAAATAATAAATAAATAAATCTCCAGCCAGCGTGGGGATTAGGGGATTTCTGGTACAGCACGTCTGGAAGGCACAGGGCTGGGGAGGGTTGTGGTGGGGGCTGAACCAGGAACCTTCTGCATGCAAAGCAGGTGCTCTACCATTGGCCGGACTCATCCGCAACCCTTCAGATTGCAAGTTGCATCGGTTGCTTGAGTGCGGCTCCGCATAAACTCCCCGCACCTAGAAAACTAGCTGGTCAGGCAGGTGGCTGAGCTAGAACTGAGATATATCTTCAGGCATATCTTCAGCTCCAGCTGGGGTGTGGCTGTAGCCAGAGGAAAACAAAGTGCTACAGGGGAGCCTGAGGACATCCTGAACAGCCCCGAACAGCCTGATCTCGTCTGGTCTCGGAAGCTAAGCAGGGTCGGGCCTGGTTAGGCCTTGGATGGATGGGTGACCGCCTTGGAATACCAGGTGCTGCAGGGGGAGGGACCAGAGCTCAGTGTGACGGAGCACCTGCTTTGCATGCGGAAGGTCCCAGGTTCGATCCCCGGCCTGTCCAGGTAAGGGCTTGGAAAAAAATCCAGTCTGAAACCCTGGAGAGACGCTGCCAGTCGGTGTCGGCAATACTTGGGCTGGATGGACCCATTGGTCTGACTCAGTCTAAAGGCAGCTTCCTATGTTCCTATATACTGGGAGATCGTTGTACGTCAATGCAAAAGAGCAAACACCTGACAACAAGCAAAGAGTGAAAGGTATTTAATTTATTGAACAGCATGATACGTGTTTTTAAATTTTATATTTTATATTGTATTTTATGATATTAACTGTTGTAAACCGCCCAGAGAGCTTCGGCTATTGGGCGGTATAAAAATGTATTAAATAAATAAATAAATACATACATCAGTGTTCTAGGAGGAACCAATGCTTAAGGAAGTTACTTTTAAATGGCACATCAGTGCTTTTTTTTTTTTATTTTCCCCACATGTGATCAGAGATAATTACCTCACTGTATTCTTTGTTTTCCTGGAATTCCTAACCACTGACCTGAATGAGATGTGGCAGTGCTGTTAACGGATGGAAATGCTACATTTACAGAAAAAGATGCATCTCCCTGGCATGTATAGATACTAAAGGCAGAGGAACAGTTTAGGCCCCCTGCAGCTGGCAGCCATAAATCCTAGCATAATCCAGGTAATTCTGATTATCCCAGTGGGGCATTATGAAGACAACACTAATAAAATAGGGGATGAACAAGCTTCCGAACGAGGGAATACGTTTTTTTTTTTTTTTTAATTGTTGCCAAGTTTGAACTGTAAATCACCTTGGGGGTTCTATTTGGGCCTAAAGACAGCTCATAAATTTATAAATAAACAAACAAATAAATAAGTAAAATCCCAGCCTTGCTCTCTGCTATACATGTTGACTTGGAAGTACGGTACATTCCTCTGCAATTCAGCAGGCTTTGCTCCCAGGCAAGTGTGCATAGGTAAGACTCCAGTGCTGTCTTCTGGATCAGAGTTGGCAGACTTGATGGATTTACTTAGAGAGCAATCCTATGCACGTTCAGTCAGAAAAAAAAGTCCTACAATTACCAGCATTTCCCAGCCAGGAATACTGGAAATTGTAGGATTTTTTCCCCCTGTCTCAACAAGCAGCATTGGGTTGGGTCTTTAGATTTTTAACTAAACACCCCTGAGATCTGCCAACCAAAGCCAGGTGCAAAAGACATAGGGAGGCATCCAGTGAAACCCTTCTGCTGACGGAACACCTTCCATCAGCAGAACAGGGAGGGGGTGACCCCCCACCCCCCCCCTTAAACCTCCTCTACAGGTTTGGGGGACCCTCAGAACAGATTTCGGGGGGCAGGGAGCTGCAGGGACAAGCAGAGGAGGAGAAAGTCCTGTTGCACGAGCAAAAGTCCACTTGCACGATGTTGGATTTTGCCCATACACTTAGAATCAAAGAACACGGATACCCTGAGCACATTCTAGCCAAGGAATTTGTTTTCAGTACAGGCCTGTAGCCAGCCTAAAAGTTTGGGGTGTGTGTGTGTGTGCCAAAAAAGTAGGTGGCAGTTATTATTATTATTATTATTATTATTATTATTAGCATTTATTTATCGCCCATCTGGCCGGCAAACCAGCCACCCTGGGCGATGTACATAAGATAAAAACAGGATAAAATACATTAAAACAGTATATATATATATATATATATATATATCTGGTTTGCAGACCTTTTAAAGACAAAATTGTAAACTGTTTAATTGCTTGTAAAAAAAAAGTTTAGGGAGGCAGAGAAAATTTAGGGGGGGCAGCCGCCTCCCACCAGTCCACCTCTAGTTACAGACCCATTTCAGTACTAGAACTGAACCAGGCTCAGAATTCGTCCACACAAAAGTCCATGCCTGGTTGCTCAAAGCCTTCTTCACTTCAGCAGTCTAATCTAGGTGGGAAAAGCCATTTCCTTGTTACTGTTAAACAATTGGGAGTCAGAAACCCTTGCTAATCTACTGCAAATCACCTGGAGATCTACTGGTAGATTCCACTTTACATTCTACCCACTCCTACAAGTTTGCACAGAGAGAGACCTCTAAGAGGAACAGTTTGTTCTGTCAATTTACAGCTGACAGCGAACCCAGGAGAAGAGGAAGACGCACAACTGTAGCTACATCATTGCATTTCTCACTGTAAATAGCTTATCGGTTCCTTTTCCTTGTAACAGTGTTGCAAGGGTGTTCTTTGGATCAGGGCCTCGCAATCAAAAGGCAGAACAGGGTGGGCTCAAGGCTTGGCCTGCCAGCCCCTTATTGAGTTTCTGGGACATCCAGTTCAGGGGCGGTGCGTCACTTGTTTATGGAACTCCAAGATATTTGATAGCGTCATCATTGCAATCCACCCTTGTGGCTGACAAGGAAGTAAATTAAAATCCCTCCATTATCTGAGCTGTAGGGGGGGAGTGAGAAGCGAAGAAGAACTCGGACAATGCGCTTGTGGATGGAGGAGATCCAAGGATGGCCAAAGGGGCTCCAGTCCACAAAACTGTCAAGTGTTACAGCTGCGCTTTGCGTGGGCTGGGAGTCTGTGGTGGGTCAGGCCATGAGCATCTTTTATCTCAGCCTTCCCCAACCTGGTGCCCTCCAGATGTGTTGGACTACAATTTCCATCATACACAGCCAGCGGAGTTGTAGTCCAACACATCTAGAGGGCACCAGGTCATCTCCAGCCTGGAGGACACTAGGTTAGGGGAAGGCTGTTTTATAGGGTCACAATGTGACCGTCACATGTACAACCAGGAAGGTGCTACTGCACCCGTGTCCTACTTGTGGGTTTCCCCATTAGGGCAGCTGTCTGGTACCCTGTGTACATGGGTCGTGTCAAGGAGGGCCATCTGGGCACGGGCCCCAGATCTTCTGAGCTGTGCCCCGGATCTTTGGAGCTACCCCAATTGCCATCATCTGCCTTAATACAAGCCTGCTTCCTCCCTCTGAACTCAGTAGCCTTGCAGTTACTAGGAGACCTTAGGACTCACTCCTTTAGCAGACTAATAGGGAGTGTAGTGTGAAGGTACCAGCCTTTCAAACTAGAGGGGAGACGGCCACCTTCCCTTCCACAGTCTGCTCATTATTTTCATTAGGTACAAAATTGCCTAACAGCTCCTGTCAGCCAGCTTTCTCGGAATGTGCCTGACTCTGCAGAGACCTGCCCAGCCAGTTCCAACTGGGCAATTGCTCTTGTGCCCTGAGCCATTGTAGGCAGTGAGGCCCTGACAAGAGGAAAAACAAGCACATTGGCTGCTCACATATCAAATGGAGAGCCAGAGGCCTTCCTCATCTGTTGCTTTCTCCAAGCCGGGCCAGGCCTTGGGGGAAAACAGAAGCTTGGGGGGAAAACAGAAGCTTGCAAAAAGGCTTTGACCGAACAGCGGTGTCCGAATTTGGAGCAAGGTAATGTATGAGTGTATGGCTTGCCTTGGCTTGCTGGAGTGTGTCTGGAGCTCCTTGGCTCTTTAATCATCTTTCTAGGAGTGCACCTGCTTTTTGCATGATCCATGTGGCCAGATTCTGGTGGGTGCATGGTCCTCCTTGGCATTGGGGTCTTGCACTTGGCTAGAGAACGGTGAATGGATGTGTGAGGAGGATGGGGGCTTCTTGCTTTTTTGTATTCCAAAGCCACAATGCCTTGTGGCACCTTAAAGACTCACAAATTTAGTGTGGCATAATAAGCTTTCATGGACTGTCCACTGTACAGAAAGTTATTTTGAAAGGTGTTGCTTTTCATGTAACTGGAGAAAAATGGCCCTTGCTGAAATAAAGGTAAAGGAGCCCTGATCATTGTTGCATATATGCCCTCCCTGGATTAGCTGGCTTTTTGCCCACCTGTGCTTCCCCTCCTGCTGCCCCCCCCCAAATCTTTCTGCCTGAGTTTTCCCCCCTGAAATCAAATGCCCTCCTCTCCCCTGTCCATACATTCCTTTTTACAAATTGTGTGTAGAGCAAGTTTAATGGGGGTTACTCCCTAGTAGTTGTGTAAGTTTGCAGCCTAAGAACATGGGTCACTATAGTCTACAATATATTCCCACACTCTCCCTCGCCAGTATGCCATGTTCAGTTTGCAATTCATCTTTGCTGGTCCCAACATGCCACCGTCCCCACCTGGTTTTGGGCCTGAAAGACCGAGGAAAAGTGTGAGCACATGGAGGGGAAGTTTCAAGCAAGCACGATTTCTGACATGGTACAGGTTTTTTTTTTTCATGAAAGCAAGCAAGAAGTTAATTAGCTTGCCTTCTATAAAATTCAAATTATAGTAATTATTTCTAATTATGCACATATATCTGCAGATTATGTAAATTAGCACATGTGAATTTGAGCAATTTTTTGTCCTATGGGCCTGAGCCGGATCTTTTAGGTACCTAGCACCGCCCCTGCCTGTGTGAACAGAATGCTGGACTAGATGGATCCTTGGTCTGATCCAGGAGGGCTCTTCTTATGTTCTTATTCACACGAAGCGTAGCAGAAAGTCCATAGTGTGTGTGCCTGGCGGTGTGGAAAATTATGACTGGCTGAGGGAGTATAATAATCATAATTGAGCTGTGTAGCTTTCTAGGCCATGGAATATAGACCAGCAAGGTTAATATGACAACAAAATGATTGCCTTCCTGGACCAGACCAGAGTCCATCCAGCCTAGCAGTTCCCAACCTGGTGACCTCTAGATATGTTGGACTACAGCCTCAATCATCCCCTGCCAGCTGGGGCATGCTGGGAGTTATAGGCCTTTTTTCTGTCTAAACGCGCATGGGATTGCACCCTGAATGAATTGACTTGGATTATAAAAGCTTGTCAGGGAGGGAGAGGTATGTCAAATCTGAGCAAGAATGGAAGTGGAGTAAACAATTCTGGAATGGCCAACAAATCACAATTGGTAATCCATTCCCCTTGATATAAGGCTGAGGTTTGGTATGAACATATGATGGATGAGTACATAAATAAATGGGGTATAGGTTTTTTATGCCCCCCCCCTTTTCTTTATGTTATTCAAATGATGGGACTTGGACAGTTTTTATTTTTTTCTTGCTCTTATTGTCTAATGATTTGGAAACACTAGGATGATGCAATTGTTTTGCATCATTTCCTCTCTCTTTGGCTGTTTTAAACGTTAGAAAATAAGTACAATGTTCTAAAAAGCCAGTCCTCTGAACACCCACCTTTAGGGTGTTGAAAGTGTCTGTTTACAGTCCCATTGGAGGTTTGAAGGACAGGGTGCGAGAACGGCCATGGAGTCAGCTGTTTTTGTCCTCCTGAGTTGGTTTTCAAAGACAGCCGAAGAAAGGCTATGCTATGCTAGCCTTTCCCAGCCTGGTGCCTCATAGATGTATTGGACTATATTTGGAGCATGCTGGCTGGAGAGGATGGGATTTGTAGTCCAACATATCTGGAGGGCAGCTGGTTGGGAAAAACTTGTCTTGGCCAACAGAGGCAATATAGAGAGAGTAGCTGCTACATTCTTTTGCAGCTGGGGTGCAAAGATGAATAGAAGTAAATTTCTTCCTCCCTGAAGAGGCAACGAGGATGCCAAAGTTCTCCTGAGCTATAGAATATTCCTGAACTGGCCTCCGCGCAGGTGCAGAGACCACGAAGAAGAACATAAGAGCCCTGCTGGATCAGGCCAAGGGTCCATCTAGATCAGCATTCTGTTCGCACCATGGCCAACCAGCTGCCCACGGGAAACCCACAAGTAGGACATGAGTGCAACAGCACCCTCCCACCCATGTTCCCCAGCAACTGGTGTACAGAGGCAGACTGCCTCTGATACTGGAGGAAGCACATAGCCAATCAGGACTAGTGGCCATGGATAGCCTTCTCCTCCATGAATTTGCCAATCCCCTTTTAAAGCTGTCCAAATTGGTGGCCATCACTACATCTTGTGGAAGTAAGTTCCACAGTTTAACTCTGTGCTATGTGGAAAAAAAAAAACTTCCTTTTATGTGTCCTGAATCTCCCACCAATCAGCTTCATGGGATGACCCCACTGGGTTCTAGTATAATGAGAGGGAGAAAAATGCCTCCCTGTCCACTTTCTCCACACCGTGCATAATTTTGTACACCTCTATCATATCTCCCTTCACTCGCCTTTTTTCTAAGCTAAACAACTCCAGCTGCTGTAACCTTTCCTCACAGGGGAGCTGCACAGAAGCAAAGGGCTTTATTATGGAAGAAGACAAGTGATATTTTAAAAAGTATTGTAGTGACTTCTGTACTCCTCAAGAGAAATGGCGGCCTTTTTCAGTGACAGCAAAATGCCCTTCATAGTCTTCCAAGGCCCAGTTCATGCACCACAGAGGTCATGCCACCTGGCTGTAAGCTGTTTGTGTGAAGAAGGAGCCAGTGTGGCGTAGTGGTTAGAGTGTTGGACTAGGACTCAGGAGATCTGGGTTCTAGTCCCCGCTTGGCCATGAAACTCACTGGGTGACTTTGGGCCAGTCACTGACTCTCAGCCTAACCTACCTCACAGGGTTGTTGTGAGGATAAAATGGAGAGGAGGAGGAGGAGGATTATGTAAGCCGCCTTGGGTTCCTTGCAGGAAAAAAGGTGTGGCATAAATATAATAATAATAAAAAAAGACGCTCCTCCACCTCATGATGGCCATTCTGACCACATCATTACAGTCCTCTCACCCCACGGAGTGACAGAGTGCAAGTGACTGATCCAAGGCTTCTCAAGGAAACTGGCATGCCTCTGTATGCTACTTGCTGGGGAACACGAAGCGGGAGGGCGCGATTGCGCTCCAGTTGGCCACTGTGGGAACGCAACGCTGGTTTGGAGAGGCTTTTGGTTCAGTTCAGCAGGGCTCTAACTGCAGTAGGGCAGTAAGCAGAACCTGTGGGATCCCCCTCCTCCAACTTCCCAGGAGGGCAATTTCCTGCTCCAGGCCATCTGCTGTGCCCAATAGGAAATTTCAGCATCATACAAGTGACTGTTGCATGAAACATAATGTAATTATTAAAGAAATATGCTCAAGGTCACAAAAATATAAATGCCACTTTATTGTAGAAAAGCATATCACAACTGTAAAAAAAATGGACCAAAAACCTCTTTACAAATAAATTAGCATGGCTTCCATTTGGGACCATAACTTTTCAAGGCCTAAAGTGTGTTTTTTAATGACTTTGAATGAGTATTATAGATGCAAATACACAAAATAATTTACGTATATCCAAAAAGTCACATATGTTTAACAAAAAGCACAACCTGGTTATCGGTATATTCACAGTTCAGATCCGGTGATGTGCAATGTGCATAGGTCGCTCTGATGTGCACCTACAAACAGAGGATGGTCCTTTCTCTCCAATGCTGGAGAAATCTCCACAACTGCAGAGCATTTCACAGCACTGGAGAGAATGGAGCAGCCCCGGCTGCATAAAACACCGCAAATTCATCAGAGCCCCCATATCGCCTTAGTCTGAAGCCAGCATCCTTACACTGTCGAGGGCATCCGACTAAACATCAGGCCTGAAGTGCTGAAGGTGGAGACCGGCAGTCCTGAGCAAATAAATAAGTGCAAAATTAACAAGGCTTTTTTTCTTCCTTTGGGGTTGGAACCCTGGCTTGAATGCAAGACAAAGAAAAGCAAAACAACAGTGTTCATCTCCCACGCTAGGCTTTTATCTCCCACATTCTTTCTGCCCAGAAGAGAGTTTCTATCTGAACAGGGTTTTTTTTCCATTGCTTGGTTTGAAAAAGCAAAAAAGGAAAAAAGGGAACAAAGAAATCAGTCGGCCTTAAAAAAAAAAAAAGGAACAAAGAAATCAGAGTCGGCCTTTAAAGAAAATAACTATTTATAGATTACATGGAGGGAGACGGGGTGACTGGGAAATGTTATTGTTTGCAATAAAAAGGAAGTAAATCTTGTCTGTACGGGGCCCTGAAGCAGGAGCTGAAGGTGGGTCTGGCATTGTGGAAAAGGTGGCTCAGGTCTGGTGCTCAGGCCTTCACCGGGGGCATGGTAGCTGCTGTTGCACTGCTGCTCCTTTCCACCAGACCGACAGGCTGTGGGGCAATACTTTAAACCCCCCCCCCCCAAACTATCATCGACCTTTGGAAAGCGGGGTTAGGACTGCTTCTGCATGACTCCTCCTGGATGGCCCAGGGCCTTTCATGTGGGAAGGAGGGGCACTGCTGCGGCTCCCACGCCGCCAGAGTGACGTAAGAAGCCAGGACAGGAAGAAGGGCCAAATGCAGTAAGGGGTGGAGACAGAGTGGAGCAGAACTCCAGGTTGAGCCCAGCGCCAAACTCAAGGGCAGGCGTCTGTTCAGTGTTGCTGCTACCTCCCATAATCTAATTACCTGGCTTATCCGACTAATTCTGTGTGTCCTTCTAGGGTAGATGGACAAATGGATATTGCTTGTAGATTAGGAAAAGAGGGCATGTTGTGTCTTTGGTGTGCAAAACTGACTCACCTCTCTCTCTCTCTCTCTCTCGCATCAGGCACAAAACTTCCAGGCAAACAGAGAGGGCTTGGGCAGGTGTGGGAATCACTCTTGGCTTGGGGTTACCGCCTCTGTGCTCCCCACGGCTCAGAGAAGCCCATGTCTACAGCGAGCCCCAGCTGTGGCCCTTGCCGGAAGTTTCGCAGTTTCAGCCAGTGTTGCCCAGCAACCTCTGTGCCTAGTTTCTCTGCTAGGTTTTTTTGGAGAACTGTGCAGAAAATATTCTAGCAATCCTTTTCGTTTCCTCTTCTGACAGCTGAGCCGGCGTCAAGCTCAGCTTGTGGCGGTTCTGCCTTCGGTATGGGATTCCGCCGGCTGCGGCATCGCCACCCTTTCCAGTCTGAAACAAGAAAGAAAGTCAAACTTCCGCTCAGAGATCAGCTCTTTAATAATCATTAAAAAATTGCTTCGGTTTTAAGTGCATTTCCAGCAAAATCATGTCCTTCTGTCTAAATGAGTTGTATTGCCAAGCTGAGTGACTTTGAAAATAAAGAGAACCAAGATGATAAGAGCTCCTGACTGGTGTCTTCAAATATTTCCTACAAAATCTGCTTTTGCAGCTTTTTTCCCGCCCTCCTCACTGAAGGATTCCTCCCTCTATCCCGCTCATGTTCCAGAACAATTCTACATCTCATCCCAACAGGACTGGGGCTTATTGTGGAAGGTGTAGCTTTGCTGCTCTATCTGCACACACACACCCCGGTCCACCCCCACTTTAAAAATGAGAGCTATCTGTGAGCACGACAGAGGGGAAGTGCATCTTTCAGTTCCTGATCTGAAGTGCCTCTCCCAGAACTGTACATGTTTGCTGCATTTCCCCTCTGCTGTCAGAAATGACTGGGGTGGGGGAAGGAAGCAGATTCATAAGACTTTCTTGAAGCAGAAGGGTGAAGTGGCAGGACTGTTCCTGTCCCTCACCCCGAAAGGGAGGTAAAGCTGCGCAGCCCCCAAAGTACTCACTTTGCCAAAAGGAAATGCGCTGCAAGATTGGGTGGGGGGAACCTATTCTCGTTTGCTACTTTTGGCTGCTGTTTTTAAAAAGCCAAATGAAATGGGGGGGGGGGGAGAAGGGCTCCCTTGCCAATTCCCACGAATTGTAGAAGCAGAATTGTGCAAAAAAACCATGCAACAATACATTGCTGTTAACGTAGCACAGTGGCCGAGAGAGCTGGAAAGTCCCCAATTCAAATCCTGGCCACCCATGAGCCAACAAGGCCGCCTAGGAGCAAAGGAACACCTGAAGCTGCCTTAGACTGAGTCGGACCACTGGCCCATCTAGCCCAGCACTGACCGGCAGCCGTGGCTCTCCAGGGTTTCAGGCGGGGGTTCTTCTCTAGCCCTACTTCGGGATGCCAGGAATTGAACCTGGAGCCTTCTCTATGCAAAGTACGCGCTCCACCACTGAGCTACCGCCCCTCCCCGAGGTAAGCTACTTTCTGAGCTTCAGTGGCTAACCCCTTTGCTGGCTTACGTTAAAGGGTTTATTTAAAAGTTTTATATCCTACCTGTCAGATTTGGATAAATGCTACACCCAAGATGGCTGACATTAACAAGGTTTTTTTTTTAAAAAAAAAAACAAAACCCAAAACAATAAAAACAATTAAATAAACTGAGAGATGGTAGATAAAAGGGCAAAGTTAAACCACAAAAAAAGGGCTGGGCAAAATCACGGAGAAGGCCAGGCTAAAAGCATGCAAAAAACAGAGACACCTTCAGATGGTAATGGAATACTAACAGAGAGAGGGGGCCAGGCAATTCTCCCGGAGCAGGGAGTGCCAGAGGCCAGGGGCTGCCACCAAGGAGGCCCTCTTCGCTCCATGGAAGAGCACCCGCCTTTCATGCAGGAGGCCCGTCTGGGCAGGGCTGGGAAAGACGCCCACCTGACACCCTGCGGAGAGGCTGCCAGTCAGTGTGTAGATCAACCTTCCCCAAACGGGTGCCCTCCATGCTGGCTGGGTATGATGGGAGTTGTAGTCCAACACATCTGCAGGGCACCAGGTTGGGGAAGGCTGGGGTAGATAATACCGAGCCGGAGGGCCAATGGCCTGACGGCACAAGGCACCTGCCTCTCTCGCATCGCAACATGGAAAAGAGCAAAACCCCCCCCCCCAACAGCCTCAGTGGATGGGCAGGATCTTTACTGTAAGGATTATTTTAGTATTAACATTTATATACCGCCTTAGTGGCTAAAAATCCGCCAAGGCAGTGAAGAACAATTTAAAACGATAAAATTTTAACACAATAAAAGAACATGGTAAAAAAATGGTAAAACATTAAAGTCACATTGAGTCTTCACACCCTTTCTAAAAGCGAAAAGAGATTACAACAGGATAATGGATGGGAAACACTTTTATCACTCAAACAATGCTGTACAGATGCTAGTATTTGCTCAAGTTGTATTAGTTATGCAGGTGGCAGAACCCAGCTGTTCTCAACACAGACTTGGGTTGCTTTGGAGAACTATCTGGACATTTTAAAAATGCAGAGGACAAAACAGGTCTGGCTGCATTATGTGCCTGCAGGCAACCTGAAAGGAGCACAGGAGGAGTGGAAGTCAAACTCAGCTCTGCAACGTTAGGCCCCGGTTGGGAATCAGCCTCTTTCTCTTCTGCAAAGCACAGGGGGGGGGGGCAGCCTGGCTTCTGGTCACAAGCTAAACATACACGAACAGCTGGCTGTCTCGCCTTTCACCTACTGAGCAGGTCTCGAACTTGCACGGTTAGACCCAAGGAAGGGTCACTGACTACTGGAATAGCCTGCCTAGGGAAATGGGGCATTCTCGACCAGGGTAACTGTGTCCAATCAAGTCTGCTTTAAAATCTTGTCTTGATTCTGTGCGTTTAAGCATCTTCTGTCCCGCACAGCTTCCTCTGCTGCTTACTTGGACCAAAAGATTCAGTGTCTGAATAAAATGGCAGTCAAATGTGTGCCATATCTATATATATAAAAGAAAGTGTCCTGACTGATTGACTGACTCATAAACACCCAGCTCAAACCGTTTAATCTAGGAACGTGAAATTTTGAAGGAACATTGCTTTTATGACGTAGAGCCCCACTAAGGAAGGATTTTTGGAAATTCCGTCCCTAAGGGGATGAAAAAAGGGGGCAAAATCGCCCCACTCTCATATCTCCTATGGGCAAAACAGGGCAGCAGTTCTGCAAATAGGCCTCACATAATTGCTGCAGGAGCTAATAGGAGCAGTTATGCAAATATGCAAATCTCCCCTAGGCCATTTAGAATGTTCTCTGAGGGGGTGAAAAGGGAGGGAAACTTTTTAAATGACTGAATGACTGCTGTGTGCGGGACGTTGTCGCATAGGCTCCATCACGTTTTGACGGATCCGCCCCAAACTTGGCATGCATACTCTCCATCACCCAAGGACAAAGACTGGCAGGTTCAAATCTCCGAAAAAACCCTAGCTGCGCCTGTACGGCCCAAAATAGATTAGAGCCATTGGCGTCAGTTGGAATGTTCGCAGGGGCCATTCAGGAGCGGTTATGCAAATCGCTCCAACGACATATAGAATGTTCGTATGAACTGCCACAGGGCCCAACCAGGAGCAGATATGCAAATCTCTCCTGCGTCAAAACAGAATGTTCATATGAACCACAGCCGGGGCGGAGCTGGGATTTCATTGTTGGGTAGTCCCGGGGGGGGGGCAAGCTGGGATTACATTGTTGGGTAGTCCCGGGGAGGGGGAGAGCAGGGCTTTCATTGTGTAGTCCCGGGGGGGCGGAGCAGGGCTTTCATTGTGTGATCCCAGGGGGGTAGGGCTTCCATTGTTGTGTAGTCCCAGGGGGAGCAGGGATTTCATTGGGTAGTCCCGGGGACGACAACAGAGATTGATTATGTAGTCCCGGGGGGGGTGGGGGGGGTGAGCTGGGGATTTCATTGTTGTGTAGTCCTGGGGGGGGGGGGGGGGAGCTGGGATTTCATTGTTGTGTAGTCCTGGGGGGGGGAGCTGGGATTTCATTGCGTAGTGCTGGGGGACACACACAGGGATTTCATTGTGCAGTCCTGGAGGGGGGGGAACAGGGATTTCACTGTGTAGTCCCAGGAGGGGGGGGGAACAGGGATTTCACTGTGTAGTCCCGAGGGGGGGAGGAGCAGGGATTTCATTGTGTAGCCCTGGGGGGGGGCAGAGATTTGATTGTGTAGTCCCGGGGGGGGGAGCATGGGATTTCATTGTTGTGTAGTCCTGGGAGGGGGCAGGGATTCATTGTGCAGTCCCGGGGGGGGGGAGCTGGGATTTCATTGTGTAGTTCAGGGGGGAGCTGGGATTTCAACTGTGCAGTCCCCGGAGGGGGGACACAGGGATCTCATTGTGTAATCCCGGGGGGGGGGGGAGCAGGGATTTCATTTTTGTGTAGGTACCCGGGGGGGGGGGAGCAGGGATTTCATTGTGCAGTCCTGGGGGGGGGGAGCCTGGGATTTCATTGTGAGTTCTGGGGGGGGGGAGCAGGGATTTGAATTGTGCAGATCCGGAGGTGGGGAGCAGGGATATCATTGTGCATGTCCGGGGGGGAGGACACAGGGATTTGCACTGTGTAGGTCCTGTGGGACAAGGGATTTCATTGAGCGTCCCGGGGAAAGGGAACAGGGATTTCAATTGTGTAGTCCAGGGGGGAAGCAGAGGATTGTCATTGTGCAGTCCCGGGGGAGGAACAGGGATTTCATTGTGCAGTCCCGGGGGAGCTGGAAGTCCTGGGGGAGCTAGGATTCCATTATGTAGTCCTGGGGGAGCTTTCCTATGGAGTGATTCAAAACAGCGGTCAGCGACCTTAAGGAATTTCGAACAAATAGTGCCTATAGGAAAATGACGACCCGTGCAAACTTGGCACAGTCACTCTTCATCACGCGAGCGAAAGCTAGTATTCCATATACAGATTAGGCCTCTGCTTAGCGTGACTCACTTGGCCCCGCCCCTGCACAGGATGTCCTGCAAAAAGCAGTGCCCGGCTTTCTCCATAGGTCTCATCCACCCCTGCGATGGATTCTGAAGCTGCAGGCCAGGCAACTCCTCTTGCTAGGCTGCCTGGTGGCCTCCTTCACAGCTTTGGAGGGTGGAATTAAAAGCATGCCCCCCCCTTTCACCCTCATGATGGTCCACGGTCTTTTGCTCTTAATCACAGACTCCAAGGGGCCTTTCCAGATGATCGTGGGAAACCCTCCACTAGCTTCCCTTTTGTTATTCAGGCGCACATCCTGTGGTCAGGGGACTGCAAGGAAGCGTTCTCTGAGTGGCCTTATTAGCCAATTTCAAACGTTGTGGCCGCTCCTGAGCTACTGCTGAACGGATGGTTTAAAAAGCCAAACAAAGGACATTGATATTATGCTTATATGCCTTCTCTTTAAATATCTGCAGGGGCACTGGAGCGCTGACAGTGCTCTCGAGATGCTAAGATGGCAGCTGATGCTCTCTGCACTGTCTTCGCGGGCAAGTGTCGCTGTAACAGCTGAAAACACTAAAGTTACAGAAAGTGCAACCAGCTTGGTGCTCGTGTCACTGACCTCTGTACAGCTTTAGTCAGCAAGTGATGCGGGATACACAGAGCGAGAAGTGCCAACTCAGGTTTTTCCCAGTGTGCGCGTCTCCCACCTTTCCACATCTTGACGTGCTGGAGAATTGTTTAGCACGCTTCCTATTTCAACGCCGGACCCATGAACTGAGCTGGAGCGGAGCTGGCAGGATCCAGCTTGTTACAGAAGACGCTGCCTCCTATTTCTGGGTCATTTAAAGATATGTCAGCTGGCCAGCCCCCAGCTTGGGCAGCTGCCTGGTACACTAAGGCTGCAATTCACACCAGTCCAGTGGATTTTAAACAGGGTGACTCTAGAGCAGTGATGGCGAACCTTTTTGAGCCCAAGTGCCCAAAGTGCAACACAAAACCAACATATTTATTTCAAAGTGCCAACACGGCAATTAAACCTGAATACCGAGATTTAGTTTTAGAAAAACAACTCATACAGTTGTCCGAACTAATTAACATCTTTGTCTTAAAAGAAAAACACAAATAACAGAGCTTTCAAAATTATTGTACACATAGCCTGAAGGGAATTTATACAAACTTTTTAAATAATTAGGCACATGTATTTTGGATAAGGGATTCTCAACTTGTAATATGATTATATGCCAGACTGAAATTGTATGGGGCAAGCTTTACCCCGGGTCCTTTCCGTGCTTCTACAGGTGTCGGATTAGTAAAAGTAAAAGTCAACCTGTACTAGGATGAGCAAGATAAACAAGAAAACTAAACGTGCTTAACACATTTTAAACACGTTATGTCTTGGACTGCAAACACTGCATTAGGTAAAAGTTTGCATTGGGCATGCTTTTGCACAATTAATGTGGTTTTTGCTATTGCATGCATGCTGATAATTTGTCAAACCTTGGCTCATACTCTGTTAGTTTGAGAGCAACACATGCAGCACTCAGGTCAACTGTCAGGGCTTTACATCCAAGCCATGCTCTGTGCATCATTCTTTAAAATCTTTTAAATGTGATAGCAATGTAGAAAAGAATTCTGTAACAGGAATTCTAGAATAAAATCATTCTGTTCCACACTGTGAGAAAGAACAAAATCATTAGTGTTTTGCAGAAGGGGACAGTCTTTTTGCGATCTGGTGACCAATGGCTCGAGTGTCCACAGAGAGGTCCCTGCGTGCCAGCTGTGGCACCCATGCCATAGGTTCGCCATCACTGCCCTAGAGTAAAGCAGTGACTGCTTCACAGTGCCAGTGCCGTGCTTGAGAGAAATTCCGGAAGGGCAGCTGTGTGAGCCACCTGCAAGCAGAAGCCAGGAGCCCCACGGCATCCGAGAGGCGCCCATTTAATGTGGCACGGTGAGCTTCAGACCCAAGACCCTACTGGGTCCAGCTAGGGGAAAAGCAGTTTTCAGGAGTCCAGGTGAAAATGGGACATACTGAAAGCAAAAGGCCCTGCATGCGACATTCCTCAACTGAAGCCGAAGGGTAGTCAATTGTTTAAGGGTTTACAAGCCCACGGACAGGTCCAGGTTGCACCCAGCATTGCAGGCCAGGGCTCATAGATTTCATAGAGTTGGAAGGAGCCTACAAGGCTATCGAGTCCAACCCCCTGCTTAATGCAGGAAACTAGAGGAGGGGTCTCCCAATTTGTCTGATTCCACCTGTGGGATAATGATCACTTGTAGTGACTTCCCTAAAGCAGATCTCTACCCCACAGGAAAAGCAGCGGGACCAAATCTGATCTGATGAAGAAAAGAGTCCAAGAATAGAGGCTCTATTTGAGCACTAGGTAGCAGGAACTATATAATGCCAAATCTTCCCTGCAGGACAAGAAGGGCACAAGATGGCCACCTTATTCTGCAGAAGAACAATTTACCACAGTGCTGCTGCACTGACTCCACTCATTTCAATGGTGAATGGCACCAGCTACCTTCAAGTCTGACATGCGAGAGCGTTTTGCGCACGCCAAGCAAATTAAGAACACCCAAACTCATAAAATTCATAGCACCAAATGGTGGATTTTTCCAGCAGCTTCAATTTACACCACCATCCCGTTCTAAAGCTGAAAATTCCCTGGACGTTGCCACTGCATAGTTTCCAGAGCACCATTCGGAATCATGTCATGTTTACCCCCTTCCTCGCCAAGGGAAAGCACTTGGCCGGGTTCAGCTCAGGACAGATGTACGAACGCCAGTTAACACCCGACCTGGCTGGCTCATCCTTTTCAGGGATTACAGACAAACACATGCCCAAGGGGGCATGTGGATTTAAACTTCTGGGGCCTGTTGCAAGTCATCTCGCCCAATGATCTGCACCCGCTGCTGTTTGTCAAGAGTGGCTGGTACCACTCAGCAGCAGAACACAGGCTTGGCATGCGGAAGGACCCCGGTTAAGTCCCTGGCGTCTCCAGTTAAAGGACCCTGGGAAAGAGCCAAGGCAAAGCAGTAACAGGCAATACACCTGGCCTGGCTGGGGTGAAGAAGCAGTGATGGAAGAAAGAGATCCTCTGCGTACCACAGGTGAGACGTGCACTTCCATTCAGACCACCCCCATGTGCACAGAGGCCCTGACTTTCTCTCTAGTGCCAGGGAGCTGGAAAAAGCAAGGAATGCGAGCCCGCTTGCTCACCTGCCCACGTTTTGGCACTGCTGGGACCAGGGCAAAGGGAGGCCCGGGGGGGGGGAGGCCTGTAATGCCTGAAGGAATATAGGAAGGTGACTTCTAGCAGACCAGACTATTTCTCCATCCAGCCCAGCACTGACTACTCTGACAGGCAGCAGCTCTCAGTCGGAGACAGGCCTTTCCTATCACCTGCTACCTGAGCCTTTCAAACTGGAGATACCAGAGACTGAACCTGGAACCTTCTGCATGCAAAACATGTGTTCTACCACAGAGCTCAAGGGCGAAAGGCAGCTGCAGGCAGGTACCCTCCCTCGGGCCTGGGTTCACCCCTCCCTTGTGCTACCAACTGCCACTGCTGCCACTTAGATCCAACTCCATGACCTGCTGAACTTTGCCACTACAAATCTTGGTAGAATTCTCGGTATCGAGATTGACAGCGATACCTGCAGTATTCCACTTCATTAAGTCCCATGAAATAATAGAGACACCGAAGTGGGGAATGGTGGGTGGGTTGTGTGAATGCACAGATGACCACTCGAAGAACCATAGTTACAGGTTGGCAACCTCTTCTTCTCCTTCTCCTGCCCCCGCCCCCCCACTGATCTAAGATCCAGTCCCATGCTGTCGAAGCCAATTCCCATTCATGAGACTGGAAAGCTATTTGACCGAGGGCATCTGGCAGAATATTGTCTTTGCCGGCGATGTGGATCGCGGTCAAGGTGATGTTCTTGTGGGGAGCCCAGTGGAACAGGCGGAGAGTCAAGGCGGTCAGTTCTGACAATTTCGTCCCACCCTGTTTGTATATATATGCTACTGCAGTGGTATTGTCCGTCACCACTTGAACAATTTGACTGGATAGGTCTCTCTCTAGTGCCTTCAGCGCGTGGAAAATGGCTAAGAGCTCCAAGTAGTTGATATGAAGGGAACTCTCATGACAAGTCCATTGGCCCTGTGCTCCCCAACCGAGGAGGGAGGCGTCTGTTGTGAGGGTCCATGTATGAGGAGGGTCCTGGAAAAGGCAGTCCTCTGTCCAGGTGAGACTGAGAGTCAGGTAAGTATGGTGGGCATCGTGGTCAGGATCGAAGGACTGGATTAGCCAATTTTGCAAGAGTCACATCTGAAGTCGTGCAAAGGCTACCGTCAACACTGCAGATGCCATGAGACCAAGGAGCCCCTGTATGGTGTGCACTTTCGTTTTCTGTTCTCTGCACAGTGTTGTTGCCAACTTGGTGCTAGCAAGGACACGTTCCTGAGGGAGGAATGCCCGTCTGGTGCGTGCCTCGAGGATAGCTCCAATGAACTTGATGGGCTGCGTTGGGTGAAGAACCAAATTTTCTGAGTTGACATAAAAACCCAGATCATCCAGGAGGGTCAGCGTCCCCTCCAGTGCTTTGTGCAAGGCGGCTCTTGAGGAGTCCACCAGGAGCCAGTCATCTAGATAAGGGAAGATTTGTACTCCTTGTGAAAGGAGGTGGGCACAGACGACAGCCACACACTTGGTAAAAGACTCTCAGTGCCATGGAGAGCCTGAAGGGAAGCACTTGGAATTGGTAGGCCACAGTTCCAACAGCGAACTGGAGGTAGCGCTGACTGTCTTGGTGTATGTTGATGTGAAAATAAGCATCCTTGAGGTCCATGGACGTGAACCAGTCCCCTTTGCGGAGGAGGGACAGGATCTGCTGAAGCATGGTCATCCTGAACTTCTTGGTGCTATGTAGTAGTTGACCTCCTGCAGGTCCAGGATCAGGCAGAGCCCGCCATCCTTTTTCAGTACCGTGAAATATCTGGAATACAGGCTGTGGTGCAGGTCGTGCATTGGAATTGGGCGAATGGCCCCTTTGATTGTTGTAGGCCAAGTAGTGTGGATACTGGAGAAGGCAGGCAGGGCGTCGAAACTCAATCCTGTAACCGTGGTGAACTTCAGGACCCAGGAGTCGGATGTTATTGACTTCCACATCGGTAGGTATGGGCTCAGGCGGCTGCCGAATTGGAGGCTGGGTGATAGAATTAGAGGCATGTAGAGGAGAGCTGTTGGTACAGGAGCAGAGGAAGTTGCGAGAGAGACCAGTGGGGAGTCAAAGATGATGCTTGCCCGAAAAGTCCCCTCTTTTTCGGGAGCTCTGGAACCAAGGCTGGTTGTATGTTCACCTTGGGAGGAGGTGGCTAGCGTGAGAGGACCGGTCACTTTGATGGTGAGGTGGAAAAGAAGACTGGAGTTGGTACCATTTACACTGTTTTGGAGCTGATGGTGCTGGATATTGAGCAAGACCCATCTTCTTGGCCATGTTCCTGGCTTTTTGCACAGAGTCCATAGCCTCATCAGTCTTGGCATGGACGAGGCCCTCGTGATCAAAGGGAAGGTCCTCTATGCGAGTGCAAGCCTCCTGGTTCAAGCCTGCCAAGGACAGCCAGGCATGTCTACAAAGCGTGATGGAGCCCACCATTGCCTTGGCATGGCAATCAGCCTGGTGACAGGCTGTGTTTATCTGTTGCCTCACTAACCTCATTGCCTCTGACTGGAAGATGCTCCCTTCGGTCTTCTAGAAGGTAATCACACATGGCCCCTATTTTTTCCCAAAGGAAAAGTTGATCGTGGGCCATGGTGGCTTGGTAATTTGCAAGCTTCAGGCCTAGGGTTGCTGAGGAGTTGCCCATAAGGTCCAGTCGACACCCTTCTTTATCAACTGGGGCGAAGTGTTGGTGGCGTGAGCGACCTTGAGCCGACTCGATGATTATGGAGTTAGGCTTCAGGTGCAAGAACAGAAAGGGGGCATCTTGTTCTTGCATCCGTTCTAGTCTTTTCGAGGTCGGAGGCACTGAAGAGGGGTTCTTCCAGGTCCCCTTGACAGTTTGGAGCAAGGCTGGGAGGAAAGGGATCGTGAGCGGCGCTGCTTCCTCCGCGTAGACAGCGTGGAATACAGGATCCCTAACCCTCTCTTCCTGGTGCCCAGCGATGCTGCCATCCGACGAACCTGCTCAGAAGTGTCCCATGTCCTCAGAGGGCGAGTCGGGGTCTTTGGAACTGACCATCGGATCCCGTGAGGAGATGGAAGGTGCCAGTGAGGACATGGAAGACGACTCCGAGTAAAATGAGAAAGGAGGAAAAACGAAGAAGATAGCAGGAGAAGAATAAACTACTAGGCAATTTCTCAGCACTGCAGTCTAAAAACACAGAAGTCACTCCTGAGGCACCCACAAAGGCGGTCGAAGAGGAACTGAGGGAATAGGCGGGAACCCGCTAAGGAAATGTGCAGTGGGACGGTGGGGGAGGAGTTACCACCTAAAATCCTCAGCTATGGAACCTTCCCAAAATAGGCTCCAGGCAGGCGCAGAGCCCACATGTGTGATGCACAGAGACCACGAGGAAGAAATATAATTGTGGAACATTTCCCACATCACGTGGAACACCGGATGAATGCCGTGCCTTGAAGGTTCCCTCCGTGACCTCTTGCAAGAATACAATGCTTAGATTTCTGTGGTCATGGACCTGCCTCAAACAGGAGTTCCTGCATCCAGGGCAAGATGTGAATACCATTACCCGGAAAAATCCTAACTTAAGCCCTTACAATGGTGGCCCGGTAGCCAGTGTGGTGCTCTATGAACGGGAAGACCGGAGTTCGAATCCTGCCACAGGCAGAAGGAACCATTTAGAGAGCTGGGTGAGATCCATCAGGCCCCTTCCAATTCAGTGATCCTACACCTTTACTTCCCAAGTCCTGCCCTTTTCTTCGTGACCACTCTCACCATTTCAAAGTCCAGAAACCCTTGTAAGGAAAATTCTGTGGCTGTCTCATTTAATACCAGATCCTGCTCATTACCTCAGGGCCATAAGGTTCTGTCTCTGGTCTTACACAAACAAGATGTTCCTTCTTTTGCAAATGTTCTTCATAGATTGTTTCCCTCCTTAGGTCAAGGGGGGGGGACGGACGGACCCAATCTATTAGTGGCAGCCAATAAGTGACGCCCAGTGAAACCTACACCAGCTCCCTGGATTTATGGGGCAGATGTAAACAACATTCTGGGACAGACTATAAAAAACCAAAACACCTGGCGCTTTAAGGAAAATTCTTCTAAAGAAGCCAGCATTCCCTTTCTAAGGAAGCAACTCGAAATAAGTTCCCTTATGCACTTATAAATGAACAACCCCGTGCCTCTTGTCGTATTATTTGCAAACACTGATTCCTTCTAAGATGTTACCGCTCTCTCTGCTTTAACAGCCCGTCTTAGCCTTCTTTCCCAGAAGCTGTTCACTGTAAGCTCATTCGTTAAGCCTACCTCTCCTGCCAATTCAAGAGCAACCGACAAGCTTCTAGATGTGCCCGTCCCAATTCCACTCACCTGCCCTTAAGCCACAGACCTCCCACCTCCAGATTCAATCCAGAAAGCCACTCGTGCCTTGACACGTGCACTGGAAAGCATGACTGTTGTGATGATGCTTGTTCAGAACGTGCCATGGTACCTGTGGAGAAAGCCTGACACGAGTCTACACGCACACACACACACACACACACACACACACACAGAGTCTCCGCCCAAGGGAAGGGGGCGAGGAGGGGGGATGAGGTCACAGGGGAAGCAGCCAGACAGACCGGCATCCCCGACAATGGAGAGTCTCGGTGGAATTCCACAAAACCCAAGGAAGGACCATCAAGAACCATCAAACTATCAGGGCAGTCTCAAAGAGCTGTAAAGTACCCAGTACGTCATCTTCTTCCTGGGCAGGAATAAGCCCACCTGATGCGAAGGGGCAGGCATAAGCCCCCATCTGACCTGGAGGGTGGGGGGAGCGGGAACTCAGGGGTAGAAAAACCCTCTCCCTTCCGGTAAAGGGTTGTTGGGAACCCAGGGTACTTCGGGACCAGATTCGTCCTCCAGGCGGCAGCTGGAGTAAGCCATTCCCATCCCCGGATCGGCCGACCCGGAGCCAGGCTGACATTGACTAACGTAACGTCTTTGGTCTAAGGTAACTGACTAATCCCAATGCGCTAGCCTGGGAGCCTGTTTCATTGATAAAACGCAGAGGTCAACTGAGGTTGTGTTGACATTGTAGTATTCCTAGAAAGCTGTTAGTCCGCTCCGTATCTTGTGTAAACAAATAAAGCCTTATTTGGTCATTTAAAGGGCTCTAGTTTCCTCTTGTGCGTACGGACCTTCCAGGCGGTCTCCTGTGCTTGTACGGGCTGTAACTCAGTGCCGGTTAACCCGTTAAGCGCCGAACTCACGCAAAGGATCCAGTTGTTGATCCTTCAACAGTACCAATGAGTGAGTCCTCTTGAGTCCGTTCACAGCTATGCTCCTGGGCCATCATAATTCCAAAGGCTGATTCAGACACCACAAACAGTGCTCTGTATTTTTTTTCAACATCTCTCCCCCCCCAATCTCTCTCTCTCACCCCATAATGTAACATTCCGGGTCAAGAAAACAGCAACTTGTACGAATTATGCAAATCAAGCCAATTTAAAGACATGGCAAATGCCCTGCAGGAGCAGGTTCGGGGGCAACTTACTCCAGCATGCGGTTTCCACAGGGGCCATCCAGGGACGCCCTGGAAGCCCACATGCAGGACAAGAAGGGTTGTTCTGCAGAAACCGGCACTCAGAAATAAATCACCTCTGCGCACGAAGGTTCCACTGTGCTATCATGGCCAATTAGCAGACCTATTTGTACACATCGGTTTACTTTGCATGATTCCTCTTTTTCTGTTAATTATAGGAAGGGGCAAATAGCTATTTATTTATGGCAACTCCTGGACCAACGGAAACCCTGCGTACCCTCCCACTCAGCCACACTTTCTAGAATTCACCCAATCGTTCAAGCCCATCTTCTGGGCATTGCTTTTAAAAAGAAATATTCTCAGGACGCTGAATCCTGTGCCCGATACCGAACTCCAGGCTTTGTTGGTGTGATGGTGGAATTGCCGAATGCACACAGACCTGCCGGTTAAGGCCCTCGATGGTTCTGGCCTGGCATACCTTGGACAGCTCCTTTCCCTGGGCAGGCCAAGTATA
Organism: Shinisaurus crocodilurus; assembly: GCA_021292165.1. Lineage (NCBI taxonomy): Eukaryota > Metazoa > Chordata > Lepidosauria > Squamata > Shinisauridae > Shinisaurus > Shinisaurus crocodilurus. The sequence goes on from CM037878.1 coordinate 290,398,780, forward strand.
ACTGTGTTTCCTTGGAGGTCCATCTCATAGGTTTCTGGAAACACCCGCCCCCCCGCCCGACGGCTTTATGATCATGCTTAAAGGAAAGGTAGGGAGGAAAGCACAAAAACCCACCATACTTACTTTACTAGCAGCAGCCAATGGAGGAGAAGAAGAAACGCTGAGCAGTCTCATGGAGGCCTCTAGATGTTGTGGCGGAAGGAAGAAGTTCGGGACCACAACAGGGTCGGATCTGAAGGGCAGAGTCAAGGAAGAAAGTCTGAGGCAGGTTATTGCTCTCGCAGGTTACGGTGCTGCGGCATGTGCATTTGCCAGGCTGAACCGACGACCTGCACACGCCCTCCTGGAAAAGGATGGAGGCCGAGCAGCGGCTGTGTGCGCCGCACTGGGCGTGCTGGTGCAAGTTGGCCTCTTGCGGTACAATTCGGTGTACGAAAAGCCCATCGTGAATTCACATTTATTTATTTATAGCATTTATACCCTGCTCTTCAGCCAGAAAAGGCTCCCGGAGTGGCTTACAAAGATTAATAATAAGACAGTCCCTGCCTTTTCCCTCCTTTCTGGAGCTGAGCGTGGCTGCTTACTATCTGGGGTTTAAAGCCAGACCAGTGTGCTCTCTTATTAGTCCATCATCGTGTACACACCAGTAATTCCCCCGTCAACTAAAGGTGCAATCCTATGCAAGTTTAGACAAAAACAGGCCTACAACTCGCAGCATGCCCCAGCTAGCATGGCTGACTGGGGCATGCTGGGGGTTGTAGGCCTTTCTTCTGTCTAAACTTGCATCAGACTGCACCTAAACAAAGCTCTTGTTCACCCTACAACCATAGAGGAGGCAGTTGGCTGTGTCTACGCATTATCCACTGCTCTGGCCTTGCCTCCTTTCAGCCAGCTTCTGCCCTCTCTTCTGCACTGGATCGTTCAGTTACTCCCAAGGCAGAGCAGAAATGCGGCAGAATTACCCACCCTCGGAGAAGGATGCCTGTCATGTCTGCAGGAGTCCCTCCCAATCAGGAGGCATGCCCAAAACAGGACCTCTTGCAGAAGGGGGCCTGGCTCCGCTGAGGGTCACAATTCTTACACTATCTAAGACGAGTTCTCAACCAGGGGGGGAATTTTAGGGTTTCAGGGGGGCGGAATTGGGACCACAGACTCAAAACTGTTGGAATACTGATCTTTCGACAAATTACAATTCTACAGATGGTACATAATCTACAGGACACCACACCTTATTGTATGGCACAGATTAGGTCAGACAATCTTGGAAAGGGGGGGGGGGGATGACATTCTGACATATGGGGAAAGGGGTGCACGGGGCAAAAAAGGTTGAGAGAGCCACTGCTCTAAGAGAACGCTTGGCTGAGCAGCCCCCAAGCTGCTGTGCAGCTTCTGACAGCCTGGGGCAGCACTGGCACCCCACTTCATCAGACAAAATTCCCCCCCTCATCTTGGTGTGTGTGTGTGTCGCTGTGTAAACTCCCCATCCCTCCTCCCTCAGTTGAAAGAGTGCTGTCCCTCCAGTTTAAGACAGCCAGGTCAGGCTATTTGTCCATCTGGCCCAGCCCTGTCTGCTCTGACTGGTGGAGGTTCAGGCAGAGAAAGGGTTTTCCCAGCTCCTGCTACCTGATCCTTTCTTCTACCTGTTCCTGGACCCTGGGACCTTCTGCAGAGAAAGCAGGGCTCTACCTGGATGAAGACGCTTGTGCAACCTGAACATAAAACAGTTGCCTTACACTGGGTCCACACAGGCTCCCACTGGCAGCCATTCTCCAGTGCCTCTGGTTTTGCTACCTGAGATTATTTTAATTGGCAATAATGATGGCTGAACCTGGTACCTTCTGCATGCAAAGCAGATGCTCTTACCATTGAACTATGGGCCCTTCTTCGTGCACCTGTCTAGATGCAGAACTTGGCATCATCATCATCATCATCATCATCATCATCATCATCATCATCATCCAAACATACTACCTTGTCCCTTTTTTCTGGCAATCAACGTGGCAGCAAAGGTCAACAGTGCTCAAAAGAAAACGACAACCTTGATGTTAGATTGCTGTGAACACGGGTTTATGGAATATTTAAGACCTCAACAGTGACATGGTGCGGAATCTTGAGGGTGCTGGGGACTTGTTCTGGATGAGATTCAAGTATCGCGGGTCCAGCTTTAACCTGAGGCCATTTGGCTGTGTGGAACAACTGTATTAACTGCAAGTACTTGAAATACTGAGGACACACGGCTCTATTTCAACATAGTGTTAACATGTAACTTACGTTAGGTGGGTTTACCTTAGGCTACGTAATGCCTCCCTCCCAATGAACACAAAGGCAAGACGTAGTAAGAACTGGAAAATGGAGTGGACGGGTGTTGTCACCCATAACAAACAGGCACTAAAGTTGTTTTCAACTGATCACAGAGATAGCGTTTGCAAGAAGACACAGCAAGGTTAGCCAGAGACTTAAGAAATAAGCTTTAACCTGGACCTGTAGGGCAATAATATTCAGATGTGTGGGGTGCACTGCCCCCCTTCTAACCTGGCACAGGGGTGTTGAACCAGCCCCCACCTCTGATGCCTTGTCCCGTGGCACCTTTTTCCTGCATAGCTGTTTGGGGTTTGGGCCGCCACAGCCTTCAGTCTCTCAGGTTTTCTGTAGATACTGCACACATGGATAGATGTGCCTTAGATGGTAAAAAAGAAACATGGCCACCGATATACTGTGTCTGAATGGAGGTTACACTTCTGGTTGCCGTGCCTAAGGAGCTGCTAAGACAGCTGCCCTCTTTTTGAAAAGCCATTTCCACTAGCGGAACTGTGCGACATGGAGGGCCCCACACGGTGGGGCACAGAGGGCCTTCCAGAGCACTGAGCTTCTCCTACTGGCCACAGCAAGATGCGGTAAAGTGAAAGGAAGAGTCCACATGGAAGAGTTCCATTATTTATTCAGAGACAAGGGTGTTTGGCTCAGTTGACTAGATGAAAAAGGATACAGCACCACACTGGGCTTCGGGGGCTTATCCAAGTCTTCAGGTGGGTCTTGGGGACTCTCATCGGAGCAGCTTCCAGTATGCTGCGCAGTATCCAGAAATCCAGGGGAGCGCGGGTGCCTCTCACCACTTGAATTCCTTCCTTCCTCAGCTTGGGGGTTACCATGTGAGTCCTCTCTTCCCTCTGCCATCTCTGGAGCAGCGGCCTTAGCTGCCGCAAAGTCACCGCCACTACATGGAGTAAATGGTCTTCTATCAGCCCCTTTGCCCTGGATTTCCAGTGCTCCTTCCTGATCTGTCCATTGGTTTTCGATAGGCCTGTCCTGGGCCTGATCTACCGTTGAGATGGGTGCAGGGTGAAACAACTCTTCAAAATCACCTTCAAGGTGTTGCCTTCCCATACACTGACCGCTCCTTTCTTCTCTAAAGGGACCATGACTGGATCTAGCGGTGCTGGGCGTGCTCCGAGGGTCTTCTTGGGTTACGCTGGACAAGGAGCTGCTTCTGATACTACCCTCTTCAAGTACGTGTCCAGCAGTCCCCGTGAGCTGTTCAGCATTCCTTACCACCATCGCCTCTTGGTCGGCCTCCAGCTCCGGTTCAGAGATAACGCTGGACCAGGGACTGGTTTTGTCCGTCACGGTGGTGATTTCATTCAGCGTTCTTGGTTCTATGATGTCCTCTTCATACTCCTCCTCGCTGTGGGACTGAGCAGCGTCTTCCTCTCCCTGGCTGCAGCGTGCAGATAAAGGAGGGCCACTTTGGGAGTTGGCTTGGCCAAGGAATTCGTACAGCATACCTCTTCCACAAGGGGAGTTTCCAAGAGGGAATACAGGCTCTTGGTCGACACAAGCACTCGAGGGTTCGTTGCTCGGGTGAACTTTGGATGCTTCAGTCCTGGCAGCACCCTCGCTCTGGTCCAGAACACCACGAGGGGCGTCTTGAGCGCTCGGACATCTGCTACCATCCCCGGGGGCACCTGAAGTGTCTTCGGCATTTCTCATTATATTGTTCTGCAGGTCTGATGAAGGAACACAGTTTAGATGTATTATCCAGATAAAGAAGAAAGAAGAAAAGAAATAAAAATGTGTGTGTGTGTGTGTGTGTGTAGGGGGGGGGGGGTTGTAGCCGACCTTTCAGCATTCATGCATAGGCCATTAATACCACTGCCATTTATGTGGCACTAAAATGCAAAGAATGAGTAAAAGAATGACACTGGTGTAGCTGGTTGGTTTGAAAATAAGGGGCCAGCCTTGGGGATGAGCAGCTCCTCCCAACCCCCCATTATGTCACTAGCATTAATCATGGTTTAGCTCAGTGTGGCCAAAAGCTCAGATAGCTATGGCAGACTTTTTTCTTTCTGAACTAGAGTTGGAAGAACATTGTCTTCTTCACAGCTGAATAAATGTACTTTCTGAGTGTGAAAGCAAAAGAATTCACCCATCCTCCATACGCTTCTGCAGATTTGCTCTTCTGGACATGTCCCTTAATTAGAAAAAGGCAAGTCCAGAGCAATGAGTCATGCAGAGGCACAGTGAGCAGCCTCCTCTGCTGCATCTCTGTATCAGGAGTGGCTGAACGATCCAATCACATTCCATGCAAAGACATGGAAGGTTACCTGCCACCGCCCTGCCGGACGGGGCTACCCCACTCCCCAGCTGCACCAGTCAATGGTCAGTCCATGACCTCTGCCACCACTGCTGTCCTGTCAACCTAACACAGATTATAACTTCTCCAGGCAGAATAAAGTCTCCTTGCCCCTGAATCACTGCAGTCAAAGAGATCTGGAATTCAGAAGGAACAACTTCCAGCTTCAAAGGTGTCATCTGCAGGCACCTCTGTGCAGTACTGGGCCTAGAACATGGTACCATAGAACCATAGAATAGTAGAGTTGGAAGGGGTCTATAAGGCCATCGAGTCCAACCCCCTGCTCAACGCAGGAATCCAAGTCAAAGCATCCCTGACAGATGGCTGTCCAGCTGCACCTTGAATGCCTCCAGTGCGGGAGAGCCCATGACCTCCCTAGGTAGTTGGTTCCATTGTTGTATCACTCTAACAGTCAGGAAGTTTTTCCTGATATTCAGACATAACCTGGCTTCCTGTAACTTGAGCCCATTATTTCGTGTCCTGCACTCTGGGATGGTTGAGAAGAGATCCTGGCCCTCCTCTGTGTGACATCCCTTCAAGTACTGGAAGAGTGTTATCATATCCCCCCCCTCAGTCCCCTCTTCTGCAGGCTAAACATGCCCAGTTCTTTCAGTCTCTCCTCACAGGGCTTTGTTCCCAGTCCCCTGATCATCTTTGTTGCTCTCCTCTGAACCTTCTCCAGTTTGTCTACATTCTAAAGTGTGGTGCCCAGAATTGGAGATGAACCATGTTGATGCAGTAGGAGTAGGATTTTTCATAAACATGAGCCCTTTATCTTGCCTAGGCCTGCTCAAGCTTGCCTTTAGACCTTTAGACTTGGCAAATTATGAACAAAGTAAGAGCCAAACACACTTTTTATACACATTGGGCTGAGAAAGAAAATAATATAATAATACGTTGCAGCAAAAAGGAAAGGAAGCACAAACACCACACATTTGCTTGAAAAGAGGAAATGCAAGATCTGGCTGCCAAGGAAGCTGCCTAGCAATGTTATATATGTAACACCCCAGTCATGTCATAACTTATTTAAAGAAGGAGGAAAGTTTCTGTTTAGTCACTAGGTGAAGTTTCATTTCCTCTGTGCATTATAAAATTGGCGTGCATTCAGCTGAGAGCAAGATTGAAAGGAAAATGGAAAGGCCATGGGAGACAGCGATCACACGAAGCAAGATCTGCGGATGAGATGTGACGGTAACACATTGTGGAAGCCAAAAAACAAAACAAAAAAACAGTAAGAGAAAGAGCGTTAAGGGGTAGTTTCCAATGAATCTTGTTCCAACATAGGGATTCATTCCTGTGTTGAGAAAAGCAGTGCATGGGGCAGGCTTGGGAGAGGATTTTAGAGAAGACTCCGTAAGTAAAAAAAACAAGCAGCCCCACAATATTAATGAAGGAGAGGGAGAAACCGCGGAAAAGGTAGAAAAGCAGGAGCAAACAGCATGGTGATCAAGGTGTGCGTGCATGGGGGGGGGAGGGCTTGCAAATTACAAGTAAGGCTTTGCCAACTCTGCGTGCCCACGTCTCCTCTCAGTCACCTTCTCAAGGCAAATTTTGATGCCACAGGAAGGGTGGGGGGAAGCGGATGGATGGATGGGGACAGGAAGCGCAGTTGACATGCTTCCTATTCCCCACATTTCTCTACCTGATTTGAAATTGGCCTTGTGCATCCCCACCCCGCCATGGACCCCGTGCATCTTGCCCCCATACCACACACAGCGTCATCCGCCACGGCCCCCACATTGCCCCTTCCTCTGAGCCCTCTGCCAGGCTTCTCCCTGTGACTGGAGCAGCTTTCTCTCTGCCTGTCAAGCCACCTGCCTTGTCTTCCTCCAAAGCCCTTCTGAGGAATGCCAGCTTAATAGTGCCAAGAAAAGGCACCCCACCCACCCCCCAAATAGTTCCCAACTTACCAACAATCAGGCTGCTGACTTGAGAAACCAGATGATTGGACTTCTCCAACAGATGGCGTCCTTCTGAGTCTACTACCCGGGCATCAAGATCATCCACATTTCCACGGGGAGCACCCACGTCAGGGAAAGACCTGGTTAGCTTTTGACTGAAGTACCTCTGAATCTCATCCAGCTCGCTCAGGTTTTTTCTGGAAGAGATGTCAAGGGCAAAGTCAATCTCTATGATGACTAGAGCAGTGTTCTCCAACCTTGGGTCCCGAGATGGTTTTGGCCTACAACTCCCAGCATGCCCCAACCAGTGCCAACTGGCTGGGGCATGCTGGGAGTGTTGTGATATGTATCACTTCACCAGCTGTAGCACACTGTTTACACATGGAAAGAACAGAATGGCTGTAAACAAGTTTATTATGTCTTTCTGGGTTCTCGTGTTGTTTTTGCATGGGAAGCCTAGACCGTGGGAGCATTATGAGCTAGTCACATGGTTTGTATGTTCTGATGACGTGCTAACTTGTTTTCTGTCTGAAGCGATCTTAGAGAGGAGCTGGACTGCTTTCTCTATTCTTCTTGTTCTTGCTTGCTGGACTTTGCAACAATGTAACGTCTTTGCTAAGGTGGAGTGAAGCTCAAATTACTCCACTGGATGTAATGCTTGCTATGCATTTGCACTCTGCATATGGACTGTAACTAGGAAATGTATACTCTGTAGAACTTTACTTGCTAAGTAAATAAACAGGTAGAATTAGACCTGTGGTGTTACAGAGTGTTTCCTGACTCCATGGATTAATCTGCAAACGGGGAAGCTGGAAGCAGGTCGGATTACAAGGGAAGAGCTGGGCTGGTCTAACTGGCAAAACACGCTGCACGCTGCGAAAGGGGGGAGGTGAGACCTGGAAGATCTGTGTGTGGAATAACAGGCCTCTGCTAGCACACAGACAGGATTTTTAAATCTCCCATGCGCACACGCACTCTGCTGCTTAAACACACGCACCAACAGGGAGTGGTAGGCCAAAAACATCTGGGGACCCAAGGTTGGAGAACACTGCCTTAATCACTCTTCAAGCACCCTAACTGCATAAAGGAAGCGGAGATCAAAGTGTGTCAAGGAGGAAAACCCTAATGCGAACCTTGTGAGCTCCGTCATTGTTAGGCTGTATTTCTGCATGTTGCCTTTCTGCAGCCTGTAACTTGCCCTTACCTGAGGGTCCTGAGAAGGGAATTGCGTGAGGAATGAGACAATGAGTCCAGCCGTCCAATGTGGTGGGTGGTCCCCTCTGCTTGCTGCAGTGACTTGTGGAATTGACGGATGTTCTGCACATGCTCTTCGTGACGAGGCATCCAGGAGTGGGAGGATCCAGTTCTGCTAAGGAAGGACACATTGATCACTATCCTCGGGTCTGTGCCTCTCCTTCCCTTGCTCTTGCTCAAGGATCTGTCATATCTTCTTCCCCATCTTTGAGGATTCAAACACCATATACACAAATTCGCCTTGTACTCATTATATTAATTCGGAAAGCTCACACACACTGGTTCCACTAAGGATCTCTTCCTGATTTAGGGAGACTCACTTTGACATCGTGTGGACATCTGGTTGGGGCTGAACACAGGCAGATCTTTCAGCCTTACTTTATCAGATCCACACCTTCCCCTTGCAGTTCTCCTTTGACTCCTATCTAGCTTGCCAAATGCCCTTTTGGAACATGGCATCCAGAAACACAACGAAGTACCCCCAGTGTTGTCTTACCAGTACAGAACAGGGCAGTGTAATTGTTCCCCATGTCTTGAAAAGGATGACCTTTCCATACCACCTTCCTCCTACCCTACTCACTGGGTGGGTTCGCATGACACGCCGGGTGGCTTACAAACCACCCTACCCATGATGTGCCTGACAGATGATTGGGTGCATCGTGGGTAGGGTGCTCCCTGCCTCTCCCTCCTCTCCCCTCGGTCTTCCTGCAGGTATCCCATGGGACACCGTGGGAGCACCGAGGTTTCCCCCCCTCCATGTTTCCGTTTGTCAGCAGGGGTGGGGGGAGCAGGGTTCACTGACAGCCCTCACCCTGACTTGCAAGTAGACTGAAGCGCAGCAGTGCCCTCCTGCCCAGTGCCAGCCGCTTTGTGGCGGCACTGGATGGGGGGGGGGCGGAAGTCGTGCTCTGCTCAGCCTACTCCAGAGTAGGCTGAGCAGAGCATGGCTCACCCTGCACCGCCACAGCTGTGAGGCCTTTCAGTGGGGTGGGGGAAAGCTTCGGAGAGCCGCCTCCAAGTGCTGCTTGGGCACTTGGGGCCGGCTGTCATTGGTGCTTGCCTGGAGGATTTCTTGCCACTCTTGCCAAGCAGCTCTATAGTGGTTTGGGTCACCCCTGGGCTTGTTGTTTTGTCTGGGTTTGGATGACACGGCAAGCCCGGCAGTGGCTACTAAACCCTGCTACAAGCCATGGCCTGTCGGGGTGGCTTATAAGCCCACACGCTGGGCTTATAAGCCACCCCGAAGAAGCCATGGCAGGTTCACACGACACAACAAGCCCCCATGGCTTATAAACCAGGGGGGCTTGTCATGTCATGTGAACCCGGTCAATCTCTCCTTCCTCCACACTCCAAGAACCAGGCAGCATCCTTTTCTTCTCCTGCTTCTCAGCAGGTGGCTGTTTGGTGCCCCAAACAAATGACCCATCAGACCAATAAGCTACCTCACTGGCCATGGTTAGCTTGGACTGTTAATTTGTTGGAATAAGTGGGCTTTGTTATTAAGTTGTTTGTGAAATCTTATTCCCATCTTGCTGCTGGAGATTAGTGCATGGGAAAATACCTCTTTACAGTTTTAAGAAAAAAAATTGGGGCAGTGCTTCAGCAGTGGAGAGGTGGAGCGTACAGCCTCCAAACAACCAAATAAAATAAAAATGCAGCTAAACACACAGGTCCACACACACAAAACTGAAAACAAACATTACAAGACAATGAAGTCACTGGGAGGGCAGAGCATCATCACAGAATAGTAGAGTTGGAAGGTGCCTATGAGGCCATCGAGTCCAACCCGCTGCTCAATGCAGGAATCCAAGTCAAAGCATCCCTGACAGATGGCCGTCCAGCTGCACCTTGAATGCCTCCAGTGTGGGAGAGCCCTCGACCTCCCTAGGTAGTTGGTTCCACTATCATATTGCGCTGGCAAGTCAGAAATTCTTTCCTGATGTTCAGCCGGAATCTGGGTTCCTGTCACTTGAGCCCATGATTCCATGTCCTGCAATCTGGGATGATCGAGAAGAGATCCTGGCCCTCCTCTGTGTCACAACCATTCAAGTACTTGGAGAGCACTATCATATCTCCCCTCAGACTTCTCTTCTGAAGGCTAAACATGCCCAGTTCCTTCAGTCTTCAGAGTAGTGGTGCTGTTAGTCACTCGTGATGTCATGAGCACTGTCCAACAGGTGATCATAATGCTCGTTCAATCACATTACATACAATACTTGCAATAGTAATGAATGTGCTAGAGCAGCCATCCCCAACCTGGTGCTCTCCAGACGTGTCGGATTACAACTTCCCTCAGCCAGTGGATATGCTGTCTGCAGAAGATGGGAGTGGCAGTCCAACACATCTGGAGGGCAAAAGGTTGGGCAAGGCTGTGCTCGAGGATGGAGGGTACTCCCAATTTCCTAGCAGCAAAATTCTTAAGTTTTGAGTGTTGGGGAAGTGTGATAGCCCCACAGTAGAAGGAATTCTTGATGGAAAATGTCCAGAACAAACCAGTAACCATTGCACAATTATTGTGCAACTGTCCTGACGCCCTCTCAACTGTTTGGAAAGCCCCCCCCCCCCCCCCCCCGTCACCCATTTCTTCTTACCTCTCATGACTGGTGGCATCAGTGCCTTTCAACGAAGAGTTAAAAAGCTCTTTGCTGCCTCTAGTGGAGAAGACGGGGAACGCAGCATATAAGTCCCTGGCCTGGAATGCAAATGGGCTAGAGGCTGGAATCTGCAACACAATCAAGAGAGAAACTGCAAGAAATCTTCCCTCAGCTGAAGCAAGATCAGGCTGCAACTGCTCTGGAAACTGCCACAGCACTCTGGCCCAATGACAGGTTTCACCTGCTTTCCTTTCACGAAAAACAAAAACAGAACATGGAAGGGAATATGAACAAAGAGTCCTGTGATACCAATCGTGGCAGAAGCCAAGCGATAAACGAAGGGTGCAATCCTATGCATGTTTAGGCAGAAAAAAAAAATCCTACAACTCCCAGCATTCCCCAGCCAGAATGGCTGGCTGGGGAATGCTGGGAGTTGTAGGACACTTTTCTGTCCAAAGATGCATAGGATTGCACCTTTAAGCTCAAATATGCTGCCATTGTTGGTATTTTGTCCCTGGCCTGCTTTGTCCCTGGCCCTGCCCATCACTGGAATGTGGCCATCAAGGGTTTCTCCGAAACTGAATTTGGCCCTTGGGCTGAAAGAGGTTCCACATCCCTGAAGCAGACCGTACTAGGTTAGATGGACCAGTGATCTAACAGAGTATATTCATACCACGCAACCAAAGCTTGCATCAATTCAGGGAGGGAGAGGAATGAAAGAGCAAGCGTTTCAAACAGCTATGCTGTGTTAGCCCTAAGCAACCAAGTTGAAATACTAATGGTCATTTTGTCAGCCCAGCAATCGGGAACCCAACGAAGGGAACTGTGGCTTACGCTGGCTCAGCTTGTCTGAGCGTGGAAAGCGAAGCAGGGTCAAGCCTGGTTGTTACTTGGATGGGAGACCCCTCCTCTAGTTTCCTGCATTGAGCAGGGGGTTGGACTCGATAGCCTTGTAGGCTCCTTCCAACTCTATGATCTATGAAATCTATGAAACTGGGGAATACACGTACCGATGATCCCGGAGCTCTCGTCCAGCTTCTTGCTTGCCTTTCTTCTTTGAGGTGGGTTATATTTTCAAGGGGGGAGATGGCTACTTTGATCTGCCCTTGACACTGTCCACTGAAGTCCATGATGTTATACCAGCCACAGACTAACTGGAAGCCAGAAAGGAGCGGGGAGAGATCCACAGAGGCAAATCCTATCACTCGCTCAACATCTGCAGGGGAAAAAAATCGCACACGCCAGCCAGGAAATGTTTGCTTAGATTCACACCCAACTAGTTTTGGCACAGCAAGAGCCTTAGCCATTTGCACAACCATCCAGCCGTAAGTCCCAAAGCATTAAAATAGGAAGGCCAGGGCAACCGGTGATGTCTTGAGCAGAACGTGGAGGACACAGTACTAGCATAGACCTTTAAAACCCTTACTCAGCCTTAATCAATGGGGGGTGCAGACCAACAGATCCGGAGGGCACCAGGTTGGGGAAGGCTGCCCTAAATGGATGGGGCTCCGATTACTTCTGGGAAATTTCCCTCCTCCATGTACCCTCCCCAGATTGACAGGAGGTGTTGTTGAAGGCTCCATTTATGTGGCTAGGTTAGCCTCCACAAGAAGCAGGGCCTTCTCAGCTATGGCTCCAATACTTTGGGGCTGCCCTCCTAAGGGAGGCTTATTTAGCCCTTGCCAGAATGTCTTTCCAGAAACAACCCAAGACCTTCCTTTTTCAACCTGCCTTTGACAGCTGAGCAGTTGCCTGTTAAGGACATGAGAAGAGCCATGTTGGATCAGGCCACAAAGCATTCGGGTCCCACAGGGGCCAGCCAGAGGCCCCAGTGGGAAGCCCACAAGCAGGTCATGAATGCAATAGCGCCCTCCCACTCATGTTCCCCAGCGACTGGCAATTCAGAGGCACTGACTAGTAGCCACTGATAGCCTTAGCTTCTGATCCGCTGCATTTGGTTTCCCCCCACATTATTGATTTCTGGCTACATTTTGTTTTAATGATTTGAATTTTATTTTATTTTTTTGTGCACAACTTTTGAATACCACTTTGCAGACTGCATGTACTACATACAGCAGTATGTAACATTTTAAAAATAAACACGGAAGTACATTTCGGGTGATGCTAACAAACCCAGAGAAAGGAAAGGTCCAAAAGGTCCGCCGCTCACTAAAAACTTGGCTGTTCAGGTGGGAATATGGGGTGGGCTAAGATTTTAAAATGGTATACTGTTTTAAATGTATTTTTGTGGAGGAAGGGGGAGCTGGCTGGCCCGCCACCACCCCACCCTTACCTACCCCAAAGGAACCAAGACCCCCAGAGACCTCAAGGTACCAGATTGCCAAGCCTCAGCTCCTTGCAACCCTACTTGAATCTCTGTTCAGGGACTCGCCTTCAATTCTGTAACCTGGATTTAGATACTGAAGCCACAGAGTAACTACAACACCCATGTGGGGTAAAACCAAAACAAGGTTTATTCTGGTAGCATTTAACAACAAAAGGTGGGAAATGAGGGAAGCACACAAGAGAGAGAGAGAGAGAGACGCTTTGGCACACAGAAATAGAGCTGCAAAATAATAAAACCTGATTCTATCTCCCAGGCACATAACTCTGTTACCTGGGGGTCAGTCCTCTTCCTTCCAGGGTTAGATCCAGCACAGCCCTGCCGCCCGGGAGGAACTATTCCATCTACCCGAAGGTCCGAGATGGTAGCCCTCCACAGGGCTTGCCTTTACCAGAGCCCTCATTCAGCTAATTTCACCAGGAGCTACCTGGGGTCCTTGGCTTGCCGCCATTGCCCAAAGACAGACGGGTAGCCATGCGATCCAAAGACAAAGGCTACACGTTGGGAAATAGCTCTTCCCCCCCTCCCCTCCTCCTTCCTGTAGCTTTTCTGCCTCTGAGCCAATCACGATGCACTTCACCTGGCCAGGCAGGGGGAAGGGGACTCCTGACTTACTGGGTCTGAACTACATTTACATTTAAAAGCCGGGTCTCCGCCTTTCAGGCGCCATGCCCCATCCTATGCTTTATGTACCTTTCGCCTCCTCCCAGCCCCCCCCCCCCCCCCCCGGCCTTACTTGATTTACACATGAGGAGGCGTGTGTGTGTGTGTGTGTGTGTGTGTGTACCTGTAGGAACCCCCAAAGGCTCTTCACAATTTTATCCTGTTTTTATCTTGTGTACATCAGGGTGGCCAATTTGCCATCCAGATGGGCGATAAATAAATGTAAATAATAAATAAATAAATTTTAAAAAACCCAAAACATTTCATGCCCACAGACAAAGTCACCCACACCCTGGCCCCACAAATATCAGCCTACACAATCCAGGCTGTAGTGCATCATGAGGTGTGTTATGGAAAGGTGGCTGCTGAACAAACAGCTCCAGATGGCTCTCTTCTAAGTGGTCACATGCTGCAGGGGAAGACGACCACCTCACCATCTTAGGGTGAAATGTTATTGCATTTTGTTATTGCACCTACCTCACAGGGTTGTTGTGAGGATAAAATGGAGGAGGAGGAGGAGGAGGAGGAGGATTATGTAAGTCGCCTTGGGTTCCTTGCAGGAAAAAAGGCGGGGTATAAATATAATTAAATAAATAAAAATAAATAAATGGAGCTCCGCACTACACAGCATCCTGTCTCTAGCTGTGATGGTCCTTCATGCCCCAGAGGAAGGAAGAAAAACTAGCCCAAGATCCCACGCATGGGCGGGGGGTGAGGAGAACAGGTGTCTTGACCTCAGTGGGCCACAACTGAGACATCTCAATAAGAATAGTTAATAATAAACATATCCTACTCTGCCGGTAAATGTCCAATGTCTAGCCTACTCAAGGATGGAAAGCGGAATATCGGTGGTCAATATAAGAGGTTTAAAGATGTTCATAAGGCTAATCTAAAAAAATGCAATATAAACATCGAAAACTGGAAGCTCTGGCCCATGAACGATCTAAATGGAGGTTGGCCTTTCACAAAGGTTCCATGGACTTTGAAGAAGCCCGTAGTGCAAGGTGAAAGGGAGAAAAGTGCTAAGCGAAAAGCACGTCAAATGAATCCTTTACAAGACCATCTTCTATCTGGTAACCTGTGTCCTCACTGTGGGAAGCTGTGTGGATCTAGATTGGCCTCCACAGTCACTTACGGACCCATCGCTAGAGTCTACACAATCTTCTTTAGAATTTCCTCCTTTTATCCCGGAAGACAATCTTACTCGGTCACGAGTGATCGCCTGATGATGATGATGATGATTGTATGGCTCTTTCACAGGTAGGTAGATTGTCATTCCTCACCCTCCGCTATCTCCCCTTTTCCTCTTTGACAGCCACTTCCAGCGGCTAAGACTTTTCAAAATGATCACATGAGTGCCCCCATGTGGAGACTGAAACAAGGGGGACTCTCCAAGGCTGTCTGAATGTAATTCTACCATCGCGGATGTTTGTATGCTGCACACTCTTCTAGCACGGCCACCGTCAGCCAGTATATTCTCCTTTCCTTTGTGCAAGAGAATTCAAGGACACGGAAAGGAGATGGTCTGCAGCTTTCTTCTGAAACAATCCTTCTTTTGTTCTCTCTTCCATGGGTGCCAGTGCAAACATGTAATCTGCCCAGACAACTCTGGTTATTGGGCGGATTAAAAGTATAACTCAATTAATAAATAAGCAGGCAACAGATCTTCCTTCTGGCAAACACAAAAGTGACTGTTGTGTGGACTATCTCCTCCTGCAAGCTGAAATTTGCATTTTGGACTGAAGAAGCATTGAGAAGGGTACATTCTCTTGTCAGAGTGCACAGATTTGCAGACATTTGCTGATGTTTGCCTGAGCACAATATTTGAGCTCTGGCAGAATCTGAAATTGCTGGAGAATGAGCACTTGCAGTGGCAGGAAGAGATGCACTGGTGAGGAAGGGGCTGTAAAGGCATACCTAAAAGGCCACAAGTCGAAAGGCCACAAGTAAAGGAAGGAGTGCTACGGAGGAAATAAAGAAGATCCTGTCTCCTGAACAAGACCGGGGGCCTTCTGTGTATCTTAACTGTTAGAATGACCCCAAACTTGCTTTGATTTAGGTTATTTATTTATTGGCATAGAATAACAGATAGACAAACGCTGCACACAAATCTGGACATACAAGAAACAAAGGAAAGGTGGGGAAGCGCTTGTTTCTTTTGAACGGAAATGTCATCTGTTCAAGACTTTTAAAATTCAGTTTAATGGCAGTGAGAAGAGGGGGGGGGAAACGTCAAACATGAATAAGCTGCCTAAAACCAAGAGAACTTGGTTCTCATGTCAGGAAAGAAACCAAGAGACTGCACTGCTCTGGCAGCCTGGACTTTTGCCTTCAAAACTACGCTGTATCCAGGGTTGAGCTTTGTTTTGCTGGATCAGGGATGGGGAACTTCCGGGCTGCAGAGGTTCCCATCTGGCCCGTAGAGCCTCCTTGGATTCCTCCAGGCCCAGGGGTGGGCCTTGGCCTCTGGGATCGGAGATAAAACCACGGGGATTCCCCTGCATGTAGCTCCCCATCCCAATGGGCCAGGCGCACGGTGCGCAGGGAAATCCCCGTCTCTGTTCGCAATGGGGAAGCGGGCCGTGAAGGACTCAGCTGGTGCTGGAAGGAGAGGCTGTTCTTCCCAGCGCCACCTGAGTCTGCTTGCACACCACCTGCGTGGGGATGAATCGGCATGCCAATTCAGAGACTCAGATTGCGCTGGGAGAAGCGGCTGCTTTTCCGTGTCTCTCTCTGAACACTTTCTCTGTGCTGAGAAAGACACTGGAAAAGGCAAAGTGGGTGGGGCGATGACATCAGTAGGGGGGCTGCCGTGACGGATACGGGCTTATTAAGGCGATCTGCTGGGGTCATGGCAGAGGCAAGATTTCAACTGGAGACATTCCGCTTCACGGCTCAGTCTCTGAGCTACAGGATGTCTCTCGAAAACATCCTTCCCCAATAGTCATGCTGTCTGGGGATGATGGGTGTGGTAGCCCAAGACATCTGGCAGGCACCGGGTTGAAGAAGGCTACTCTAAAACATGGGATTACAAATTTCTCTTCATTTCGGCTACTTTGAAAGAGCTGAACAAGGGGCACAATGAGACGAAAAGGCGAACTAGGCCTGCTTTGCATACTGCTGCATTTATTCACATTTTTCCTTAAGAGTTTTTATTTATTTATTTATTCCTTATATTTATTAGTCGCCCATCTGGCCGGGGGGTTTGGGGGGGTTGCTGGTTATATGGTAACTACAATTAGAGGAAAAATACCTGCTTTATGCCACACTTTGAAGACAAGTGTTTGTTGTGGATCCAACAGAAGCTCTTTGGAGAGTCTGTGAAGAAAAGAAGATTGAAATCAGAAGTATGCCTAAATAGTAGCAGGACAAAACATTATTCCAATTCTAACGTATAACCTGGAAAGCCAGTTAGTCCTCTTGGTATGTGGGGGTGGGGGAGTGCGAGGGACCCGATTTGCTTATCTTTCCACAGATCTGGGACTTGCATAACCTGTACTGAGACGAAACCTAAATAGCAGAGCTATTAAATAGCGGATGCGTATTTGTCCCTATTTCCCCCTCCTCTCTGTCTTCCTCCATGCACGTTTTAGCCTGTAAGCTGCTCAGGGCAGGGGCCTATCTTTTTGCTGTTATTCTGAAAAGCATCATGTATGTCGATGGATCTACATAAATCATAACAGAGAGGAACAAGTGGGACTTGAAACAAAAGCGGTATATCCCTGCCCCTAATAAGAGTGCTCCTGTACAGGGTTCCAGCCAGCCGTGCCCTCCTCCAAGATATTCCACCTCACCCCTGTTTTCTGTTTTTCTTTTCCAGCTCATTTATTATTTATTATTTATTATTATATTTATACCCCGCCTTTTTTCCTACAAGGAACCCAAGGCGGCTTACATAATCCTCCTCCTCTCCATTTTATCCTCACAACAACCCTGTGAGGTAGGTTAGGCTGAAAGAGTCAGTGACTGGCCCAAAGTCACCCAGTGAGTTTCATGGCTGAGCGGGGACTAGAACCCGGATCTCCTGAGTCCCAGTCCAACACTCTCACCACCTACACTGGCTCTCATAGTCTATATTCCATGGCAATTGAGCATGCTCAGTCCTCACTGGGACTGATTTTTGGTTTTTCTCCCTTCCTTAGTTTCTCTTCCCCCAAACTATGTTTTGTTCTCCTGCAAACCTTGGAGATCCCCTGAGCATGCAGATACCTCCCCTCCCTCTGTATCTATCAGTGACTATGATTTGGTTCCATTTCTGTTGGCCCTCACCACTTGAGTTTGCTGTTACAGGGAGCGATGGGACATTTTACCCCATGACTCTTAACAGAGTTGAAAATGTTCATCCTGTTGGAAGAGGTTATGACTTTGTATGGACTTTTGTCAAACCTCTGAGGATTAATTAGGTTAGGGACATTCAGAGGTAGAATCATAAAAAAGTAGAGTTGGAAGGGGCCTACAAGGCCATTGAGTCCAACCTCCTGCTCAATGCAGGAATCCAGGTCAAAGCATCCCTGACAGATGGCCGTCCAGCTTCACCTTGAATGCCTCCAGAGTGGGAGAGCCCACCACCTCCCTAGGTAGTTGGTTCCACTGTCTTACTGCTCTGACAGTCAGGAAATTTTTCCTGATGTTCAGGTGGAATCTGGGTTCCTGTAACTTGAACCCATTATTCCGTGTCCTGCAAACTGGGATGATCGAGAAGAGATCCTGGCCCTCCTCTGTGTGACATCCCTTCAAGTACTAGAATAGTGCGATCATATCTCCCCTCAGTCTCCTCTTCTGAAGGCTAAACATGCCCAGTTCTTTCAGTCTCTCCTCATAGGGCCTTGTTTCCAGTCCCTTTATTATCTTTGTTGCTCTCCTCTGAACCTTCTCCAGTTTGTCTACATCCTTCTTAAAGTGTGGTGCCCAGAACTGGATGCAGTACTCAAGATGAGGCCTAACCAGTGCTGAGTAAAGGGGAATTATCACGCGATTTGGAAGCTATACTTCTATTAATGCAGCCCAAAATAGCATTTGCCTTCTTTGCAGCCACATCACATTGCTGGCTCATATTCAGTTTGTGATCTACAACAATTCCAAGATCCTTCTCACTTGTAGTATTGTTGAGCCAAGTGTCCCCCATTCATCAGGTAGACCCTGATATAAGTAACCTTGATGGCTGTAGGGTGGTGGTGACCGGGGGCACGACATAGCAGCAATATTCTCTCATTTCCAGAGCAATCTACAGATCTTTGTTTGCTACATTTCTGCAAAGCCTCAGAACACAAGCAGCTCATCTTGTAATTATCAGCATGTCTGAGTATTTGGCTCCACACTTCTGAAAACAGCAGCTGTCCAGCAACCCAAATGGCTGTTCTCACAGTCTGATGTGGCGGCTGAGTGCAAAAACACGCTCCCACATCTTTCTATTTAAGGGTTGCTTTTACATTTTATTTATGTTCTAGTTTAGGAAAATGCCTTCAGGTTGTTAATAAGAGCCACAGAAGTCTGCATAACAGCTGAAACACACAGAACAGCTCGTTGATATATGTTCAACAACCCCCCAAAATCAAGAGTTTTGAAAAAAAAAGAAAAGAGATTTGTGGATTTTTAATGTGTGCGCGCGTGTGCACACACAGGTGTGCTTAAGCTTAAGCATAATTCACTATCAATCCCCTCCTGCCCCAAGCCAGTCATCTCAAAGAATCGTCTGGCAAAGAAACCTAAGCAGATGACCGGGAAGGGATTCTTTGGTTTCTGTGGATAAAAATGGATCTGGGCAGGAGACACACCTATGTAGCCCACAGGCTCTATGCTGCCAATCCATGCCTAATAAATAACAGGCAAGCTTTGTCACTAAAAGCCAGCTGCTTTACCCCTACAATTCATCCACCAGCCACTCCATCCTCCTCACTGGCACGAATGGTCCAGATCAGGTTTTTTAAATTTTTTATTACATATATACCCCACCATTCTTCCATCATGGAACTCAAGGTGGCTACATGTGGTTCCCAGGTGGTCTCCCCTCCAAGCATGAGCCAGACCCAGACCTGCTTAGCTTCAGCACGGTGGCTGCCTCAGGTGCCTTCGGACCGTGCCCTGGGGTTGGTTCTCTTGCTAACAAGCATCTGGAACCTTGGTGGTGGGAACTGAAAGCTGTCGGGGAAAGAGGTGGGTGTGGGAAAGGCCAAGTATCCCTCCTTCTATCGGTTGCCGTAGCTGGCTGGGGCATGCTGGGAGTTGTAGGCCAAAAACATCTGGGGACCCAAGGTTGGAGAACACTGCTGTAAATTGTCCCCTCCCGGCACTGCCTGACAGAGGAGAAGTGACGGGGTGGGCTCGTGTAATGGCGGAGTTCTGGTTCTGGTGTGGCTCCCATTGCTGCGGCTGGAGACATTCTTCCCCACGGAGGTTCTGTCACAGGAAGGCAGCCAATCCGATCTGGGTAGCGGATAGCGCGCCACTCTGATAAGACTGCCCATTCAAAGGTCCTCTTACATACCTGGTCTGCAGCTGAAAGTCCCAAACAGGCGAGTCTGTGTTTTCAACCACTTCTGTGGTAACGAGGTTATCGGCATCAGCGGCAACGAAGGACACATAGCTGCTGGGAGACGTTACTCCACGTTCGGTGAGGGGGCTCCCTGAAACACGGGAGTCAGATACTGAGCTGGTTTGCAGTTGTGAAACTGAAGGTAACTTTGAGGGGGGGGGGGGACACACACTGGCAGAAGCCTCTTCCAATAGAACAGCTACTATGGAACAGGCCAATAGGAAGAGCACAACAATATGGCTGCACTTGGTGGTGATCTTGAATGAGGCTATGTGAAAATGACGGCCAGACCCCAGGGCCCTGTGCATTGTGGCGGCAGAGCCCTTACCAACCAGTTCTGCCGGGCAATGCAACTGGGAGCAGGGGGTATGAAAGCCCTACTGTTCACACACCCACGCACGGGCTTGTTTCGCCAATAAGCAATTCCAGGAGAAGTGGGGCCAAACTCATGGAGGATAACTCTGCTCGATAATGGCTACTAGTCCCGATTGCAGTGTACCACCAGGATCAGCGGCAGCACGCCTCCCAATACCAGTTACTAGGAACAAGAGTGGAGGCAAGAGAGCCCCCCCCCCCAGTGTGTGGGCTTTCCCCAGCACAGTGGTGGGCGTGGCAAAAGGGGCAGGGCTAAAGACAAAGGGGGTGGGGTCAAATACCAAAAATACCAGCATGTTTTACCTCCAAGCTCTTACTGCCGGAAACTAAGCTTTAGGAGAAGCATTTCAAAGAAAACTGCACAAAAGCTGGAAAACCACCAAATAACCAGTGCTTGGGAGAAAGGGGCCGTACTGGGACCCCAGGTGGGTGTTTCTTGGCTCCTGGGGCCGAGGTTCTGCACTCCTGCTCTAGGTTACCTTGGAGCAGAATCAGATCACTGTGGCGCTCTGGCGTTTAGTCTGGGGGCAAGTTCACCTGAAATAATGGGCCCATGACAGCTCCCCCCCCATACACTAGGCCTGATCCAGTTTGTTGTAGGCTTAGCCAGCAAAAATTTTGCCTTCCTTAACGTTTGGAGAAACATAGGATCTGCTGAATATTTTAGAAACCCTTGCAAAAAGACAGGCCTTTAGGAAGAGAGGCTGATGGTTCTTTGGCGTAGGAGTGTGGAAGCTCTGAAAAGCATCCCCCCCCCCCAACAACTGGTTATTATAACCTGTTTCAAACCCATGCCAGGGCTGGAGCTCGTTCCCACTGGGACTGTTTATCACAAAAAAATGGGAAGAAGTCTGAGTGAAAAGAGATTAGCTAATCAGTTAATTGGATTGACCTAGTTTGTCCGCTATTCAGCACAAAGTTGCTGTTGTGCCCCCGCACGGAACAGCAAGGTCACCCTCTGGGAAATGGCCTCAATGCTGTTTCAGAGACGGAAACAATGTGGAACGTGAATCCCATAAAAATGTCCTGGGTGGGAGATGATTCAGGGCACAAGGGTACCTGAGCCAAGGTCGGGACAAAGAGTATTTTGATAGTGGTTCTTCCAGAGAGCCATTTCCTTCTGCCTGGCATCCTTTCCTTCCAAATTGGCTGCACTGAAATCTCTGCCCTGAATTTTCTTTCAAATTTTCTACCAAATTTGCTGCACTGAAATATCACTTTATCATATTTACACCCTATTGAAAATGGACTTCACTCCTTGCTACGATTTGTAACATGCTCTGTCCAAAAAGCTCAGGGATACACAATATTACAAGCAGCTAACAATAATCAAAGTGTCTTAGGGTGCAATCCTATGCATGTTTAGACAGAAAAAAGCTACACAACTTCTAGCATGCCCCAGCCAGCTGGAGATCCTTCTGCAAAGTGCCCAACGCATGAAGCGTGAATGCTGCAATTAAGCCTTTGGAAATACCAAGACAATATCATCGCTGGCAACACAGTTCATTTCTCGTTGCTAAGATTCTTGCTGAGACAGGAACAGTTTGTTTCTTTCATTTTCAATACGGGTGGGTGGGAGGGGAAGAACAGCGGGTCCTAACATCTGGAAAGAGCTCTGCCCTAGGCGACCTATGCAAGAAACATTTTATGTTGCTGTAGCAGCTTCGTGAACACGGAGTCTAGCTGGCTAGGCATTCTGTTAACAAACTTTTTGTTCAAGTAACCCTGAAGTCAGATCCCTACAAGACCAGATGCACATTTTCTTTAGAACATTTGGCAAGAACTAGTTCATTCTTTCGGCATGCAAGCTGCTTGCACCAGCCCTGTGTTCATGGTGCTAATAGACCTCTGCAGGGCCACTATCAAAAATCCATTCATAAGGACAAAAGAAGCTGTCTCATACCAGATCAGACCATCGGTCCATGTAGCCCAGTACAGTCAACTGTGACTGGTAGCAGCTCTCACCTGCCGTTACCTGGCCCCTTAAAATAATAATAATAATAACAGGGATGTTGGAGAGTCCTTGGTCTCGAGTCACGAGTCGAGTCACGAGTCTTTGGACCCGAGTCTCGAGTCCGAGTCCAAGTCCTTGGTCCAAAATGGTGACTCACGAGTCCCGAGTCCTGAGTCACTCCCAAAGCTGACTCCACGAGTCCCTATTAAATCAATGGGGGGTTTTCCCAACAAAATAAGTCTACTTCAGATATGTGGCTTAAATAAATTCTAGGCAAAATTGTGCCTTTTTATCTCAAAACTCTGCCACTGATTTTGACAAGAACAGACCAGGCAGCCAAACCCAAAATAACCAGGCAGGCAGAGGAGGCAGGGAACCCCAAGGCAGGCAGGCGAGGCAGCCAAACCCAAATGTCTGAAAGGTTGCATTAGGAAAATGATTTTAAAAATAAACTTGGATTGTTGCTGCAACTAGGTCCAGACAGCACCTACAGGTGGCATCAAGCAATGGATGTTGACGAGTCCTTGGTCTCGAGTCCAATAATAATAATAATAATGGAGAAGCCAGAGATTGAACCTGGAACCTTCTGCATGCAAAGCATGTGCTCTACCACTGAGCTACGGTCTCTCCACATCCACACCTTAAAAGGCGGAATCAGCTGGGACTTGGGATTAGCTGGGCTCTTGGAAATCCAACTGACTAGAAAGCTCACAGTCATTTTTCTACTTGGGCTGCCATTTCTATTTAAAAAAGAAGAAGAAGCACATGCGACACACAGGCACTGTTATGTGATGAATGCACATGCAACTCCATTGCCTCAGGTACGCATGATAGGAAGCTGTAGCGATATCTATTCTGGGCGCATCCCCACGCAGACCGTGTTCCACTGCACTGCATTGCTTTCAATGGGATGCTCATCTGAGGGGTGTTCCAAGATGAGGGCACACTGGCAATGGGCAAAGGGTCCTCTCTGCCCTCCTGAAGCAGCACCGGACTGGGCAGCAAGCAGGCGCAAGGCGTGGAACGGTGGAAGGTCATCTCACGGACATTTTTACGCCCTCCTGAAATGGCCGCGGCTACTTAGCTGGCTCCCACTCCTGCAGGTTTACTTGCTTCTGCATATTAAGTACAGTCTGGCTTCTTCTTGCTCTCCCCCTCCCTACGATAGATGATGGATGAAGAGCTGTTTTCGAGCAGATGCTCCTCTGCAGCACTCCAGGCACACGTAGTGGCCAAAATTAAACACACCACAAACTAGGCTTTCGTATGCCGGAAAAAGCACCCACATCCTCCGGGGGGGGGGGTGCCCTTAAAAAGAAGCCTGCCCCCCGAACACAAGCAATCAGTGACAGCAAGACCACCGCCTAAAGCGTTCACAGGAACAGAAGAAGCCGCCTTAAACCAGGTCAAACCACTGGTCCATCTAGCTCAGTATTGTCTTCCCCAACCAGGAGCCCTCCAGATGTTTTGGACTGTAACCCCCATCACCCCTAACCACTGCCTATGCTGGCTGGGGCTGATGGGAGTTGTAGTCCAAAACATCTGGATTGGGAAAGGCTGGTCTGCCCTGACTGGCAGTGGCTGAATGCAGACGGGGCCTTTCCCAGCCCGACCTGGAGATGGCAGGAACTGAACTTTCTGCCTGGAACGCCAGTGCTCGACCACCAACCCACGGGCTCTCCCCTAATATGGAGATACACCCTTGCGAGCTGCTTCGCACCCATGGAGCCCCCTTCCCTCAATGCTGCCCAGAGCCTCTGAACACCTTTTGAAAGCCAGGATGTTTGTGTTACCAACATCACTACTTTGTGAACGGTCACTATTTATTTTACACAAATGTAAGCCTTAACATAATTATCAGTCTGCATTCTCTACATTCAGCCTCACTGCTCACAATCTTCCCCGCACCCAACCTTGTGTATAATTGCCTGCCAACTTGGGATAATACTTCATGCATCTGATGAAACAGCCACTGGTCCATGAAAGCTTAAGCCAATGAAAACGTGTTAGTTTTTAAGGTGCCACAAGACACTGTGCGGCAACAGACTACAACAGAGACTATTCCTTTGGAAATTCCTGCAAGTAAATATCCTATGCATTTTTCCTGTTATTTCCCATTACAGGGCCCCTCTAAGGAATTTGGGTGACCTTGCAAACAACAACAAATAAATGAAAAGCACACATCTTGCTCTTCAGAGAAATGGCTAGGGAGGAAGCTAGGCATTTTTCATTTCCCCAGGCTTTAAAACTTTTGTTGATCTGTTCTGCTTCGATTGTTTTTATGCTGCTTTTATAGATTTGGTCCTTTTAAGCTTATTGTAATGTATGAGGCTTTTACAGTGTTTTAAATATTTTACTGCAGGGAGGGGCAACCTTTTCTTCTGTCAAAGGCTGCATTCCCGCACAAGTAATCTGTCAGGGGTCACATGTTGGTTGTGGGCGGGGCTGAAGCCAGCAGTGGGTGGGGCAAAGCTGAAAGTGGGCAGGTCACCCCTTTTCTCTTTTTGTCACCCTCTTTTCTCTCTCCCCCTCTTCCTTCCTGCCCAGCAGGCTGCCAGAAAAGGAACAAATCACTCTTGCCAGAGGCTTGAACTCATCGCAGGCAGAGGTCTTTTGAAAGTAGGCCGAGCACCGCACACAACCCTAGGGCTGCAGATTGCCCACCCCTGTTTTATTATAAGCTCTCCTGATAATGTATCTGAAGGGTGGAACAGAGATCTAAGCAGCAAACAAACAAATGAAAGAACACGTACATCGCCCTGTGATTTGGTCACAAAGGGCGGGACATAAATATTTTAAATGAATAAACATACCCTTAGATCCAGTTTGTGGGAATTCAGTCTGCACACGTTTCCGTCGCCCAGGAAGTCCAGAGTGTTGCTTACCTTTTAAGCTTAAGTGCATGGCCCTTTCCACAAGGATGCTAACGGCAAAGGTCTTCTCGGGATCCACGGCAGGAAGAGACTCCTCCGGCGGTTTCTCGTCGAGGGCTTCCACAACTGAGGGATCCGGTTCCAAGGGGAGCGCCAAGCCTTGCTCAGGCACCTTCCGTTTCGCTTCGCATTCACTGCTGCTGCTGTCGCTCCCGTCTTCAGCAGGATCGGGTCCGCAGGGGCTGGTGGGAGCCACCGCAATGTGAACTCGCACAGCAGCTCCCAGCAAGTTTGAAGCATTGCGCCGGAACAACGGAAAGACACCTGTAATAACGGGAGCAGCAAGGTCGTGTCAAAAAGGAGAGCTTAACATGGCACCCCTGAGAAAAAGCTGCAGAATTTTACAGGAGCAAAACATCTGGTTTTGTTTCCACCGCCTGGGCACACGTGCCTCCCAGTACTTTGTTACACAGGAACACAGGAAGCTGCATTATCCCAGGTCAGACTATCAGCCCATCTAACCCAGTACTGTCTCCTCTGACTGGCAGTAGCTCTCCAAGGTCTTAGGGCAGAGCTCTTTTCCTGCACCTTCTATCTGATCCCTTTAACAGGAGATGACAGGGATTGAACCTGGGACTTCCTGCACTGAAAGCGTGTGTCCTATCACTGAGGTATGGTCCCTTCCCATATTTTTCATAACCCTTTCCCCCTAGAGCAGTGTTCTCCAACTTTGGGTCCCCAGATGTTTTGGCCTACATCTGGCTGGGGCATGCTGGGAGTTGTAGGCCAAAACATCTGGGGACTCAAGGTTGGAGAACACTGCTCTAACCACAAGGCCACACTGGCTCCCAATGTTGGAGTTGTAGTCAAACACATCTGGAGGGCACCAAGGCAATGTGAACTGATACACACTCTTTCTTCTTATGCCAGTACTCTCCAACCTTGGGTCCCCAGAGGTTTTTGGCCTACAACTCCCAGCATGCCACAGCCAGTGTAGCTGGCTGGGGAATGTTGGCAGTTGTAGGCCAAAAACCTCTGGGGACCCAAGGTTGGAGAACACTGCCCTAGAGCAATGGGCAACTCCTAAACCCCTATGAGACATTTTGGTATCTCCAGAGACTGCAAAATGAGTATTCTGAGAACTTGCCTCCCTCTCAAATACTTCAAATATTTGCAGCTTATCACTCTTTAGTGTGGGTTGGAAACCTATGCTCACCAATTCATCTGCATCACACAATATTTTACTGCATCCAAATCAAAGATGAACTGGCTCATTTAGGGTCACACGGAATGCTGTGATTAAGCTGGAGGACAGGCTGCAGGGACAAGCCAAAAGCCTTCTGAGTTTGTAGCCTTATGTCTGACCACTATAACAACACAGGCTTCTATTATCACTGCTATTCAAAATTAAATTCCCAAGAAATCAGAACAGCATAGAAAATAGTGCCCAACCTTGAAGTTCCATTTTAAAGTCACTCTCGCCTTTTGAGACTGGAACTACCAGCGGCTACTTCCACTGGAAACTACCAGTTCCCTCGAATTGTCCTATAGGTGTTCCAGCTGCACTGGGGGGCTGGGAAACATCAGCGCCTCCCGCTCCACTTAAATACAGCAAGACTCTGCAGCTGGATCACCTCCCTGGTGGGCGAATGTTTGGACCAGGGGCAGATGGTGTAAGCTAAGTGTCTGACATCATAAACTGCTCTGAGATCTTGCCAGCTGAAGAGCAAGAAGCATAGAAACCTTTAAAATCCATTAACTGTCTCCTCTCCTGCTCAGGTAGAAAGGTGAGGGCAGCTTCCCCCGTCTCTTTCTACCCTGCTACATTGGAGGTAGCCATCACGCTTGTTTTGACCCAAGCATGGGATAAATCAGAAGTGTAGACTTCTGAACATGGAGGTTCTATTCTTAGGTATCACAGACATCCAAGAACTGGCCCAAAGCTTTTGAAAAGCCATCTATGGAGATCGCCATCGCCAAAGTATTGTAAACCGCCCAGAGAGCTTCGGCTGTGGGGCGGTATATAAATGAAATAAATAAATAAAACTTGTGGGAACAAATTCCATATGGCAATTGTGCACTACATAAATATGCCAGTAGGGGCTATTATTAAATTCTACGATCAAAGATGGGGAAGAGTAGAATAGACTGCAGGGTGGATGGTAGCCACTGGATTGGGCCCAAGGATGGCCGACTACTGACGGGTTCTAAAGCCACTAGTAAACATACCGCTAACAGTTCTCTTTTTTCTTGAGCTCTCTCCAAGCACTGCAAGGTCCACATAGGCTGATCCAATCAGACGGTCAGTATCCACTGGTCTTTCTGTGTTGCCTTCATTCCCATAAGCTCGCCACACCTGGAGCTCCAATCTCTCCTCCTTGAAGTACCACAATAGTGCTTGGCTCCAGGGAAGATCCATTTGTTTGGCTTTCTTTAAGGTCACGGTCACGTGTTTCTGGTCTTCAGCTAATTTGGGCCTCCTAAGGGATGTCCACGTGGCTTCTTGATCATACAGCTTATAGCGCAGGTAGCAATAGACACTTTTATTTAAGTGTGTCTGTCCTGCAAGTAACATGCACTGCACTGGTAGCCACAGCCGAGGGATGGAAACAGTCACTGCTGCGAGCTTTGGAGCCGGCTGGCATTCGTCCTCGCTCTCGTCCTGCAGGCTCTCCGTGTGGGTTTCCTCCCAGTTCCAGCCTAAAAGCTTAGCAGCATCCAGAACGCGCTCTCGGTCCTCAGGGTGAGCAAATGCAATGGAAAGCTCCAGGCCTCCCACTATAGTCTGCAGGACGTTTGCAGAATGAGAAGGCACCAGATCTTCTGGGAGAGTGATTGGGTACCAGCCCCTAATACCTTGAACAGAGCACACACGGAGACAGAGAAAGACACAAATCTTTTTGTGAAAGAAACTAAAAGTATTTTTAATTCACCAGGTACCTCTTTATCATGAAGCTGTTAAATGCACAGTTCACCACAGTTAATGGAGAATAACAGAGTATATTTACCTGATCTTCTGATCAACAGGTCTCTGGTTGGAACCTTGACAGTTCCCAGCAGGTCATCTCTTGAAGCCTGAGTCTTTGTTGCATATGGAGCTGTAAGATCAAAATGGAGGGCATGACATAAACATTACATGAAGAATCTGGGCTCATCCAATTCATCGATATCAAAACGGCCTGAGGTATAAAAGGTGCACAGGAGAAGCAGCCTGTGCACTAGTGGGAACGGCCTTATCTTAAGATAGATGTAAGAGATTGGAACCACATGGGTGAAAATTGTCCTGACTACAGTGAGAAGCAGTCCTTGTTCTTTGAAACTTTGTTTACATGGTTGGACTTCTCTGTCTTTTCTCTCCCACCCAAATAGTTGCTTATAGAATCATAGAAAAGTAGAGTTGGAAGGGGCCTACAAGGCCATCAAGTCCAACCCCCTACTCAGTGCAGGAATCCAGGTCAAAGCATCCCTGACAGATGATTGTCCAGTTGCACCTTGAATGCCTCCAGTGGGAGAGCCCACCACCTCCCTAGGTCGTTGGTTCCATTGTCTTATTGCTCTGACAGTCAGGAAATTTTTCCTGATGTTTAGGTGGAATCTAGGTTCCTGTAACTTGAACCCATTATTCCGTGTCCTGCAAACTGGGATGATCGAGAAGAGATCCTGGCCCTCCTCTGTGTGACATCCCTTCAAGTACTGGAAGAGTGCGATCATATCTCCCCCCAGTCTCCTCTTCTGAAGGCTAAACATGCCCAGTTCTTTCAGTCTCTCCTCATAGGGCCTTGTTTCCAGTCCCTTTATCATCCTCGTTGCCCTCCTCTGAACCCTCTCCAGTTTGTCTACGTCCTTCTTAAAGTGTGGCGCCCAGAACTGGATGCAGGACTCAAGATACATTCCACCTGATCTCATGGAACTGGAGAGGTCTGCCCTAGTTAATTGTCGGGCAACTCTTTGGGGGTAATTCTCTATGATCAGTGGTTGTGCGTTCCATGAAGGCTAAATGCTCTGTTCTGCCACTGGGTGCTGCTCTACTGCTGTTTGCTCACACTTGGGTGTGCAACAGCTAATGCTGAAGCTCCAACCTGGCAACTAGTCATAGGACGCAGCATCAGAACACAAGCTAAAAGAGCCTGAATGCTAAGCAAAGCAAAGCAAAGCAAAGCACGGCACGGCACCCAGGCGCTTCAATATAGAGAGGCTACTAGGTGATTACATACAAATCTGGGTAATGAAGCACATATTGATCCCTTAAGCAATGGAAATTGAGGGGACCAGTAAATGGAGTGGGAGTACCTAATACTGCTGCTGAACCTTCACAAGTGTGGAGGTGGGTCATCCCCCTGGATGGGAGACCACCAAGAGAACATATACAATAAATACATATTTTTTTTAAAAAGTAATGGAAATTTTGTAAGGTGCTCTGAGAAGTTGCTGGTTATAGGTTAGATGGTAACCGCTGGACTGGACTCAAAGACTGCCAGCTGCTTTTTAGCTGCTACTAAATGTACCACTATGTTGTTTTTCTTTTCTTTTAATAATAATACATTTATTATTTTTAAATGATTACTTCACAAAACAAACCACTGCAAGCACTAAGACATTACTAATTTTTAGACCTTTAACATACTAAAACCTATTACAAACATTCAAAAGCAGTTGTTTTTTCCACCTATGGCAGAATACATCAACTGGGTGGATAGAAAGCACTGGCGCTTGCTGACAGAGCACCATCTAAGGCCACGCTGTGCCAGTCAAACGGGGCACATTCTGGGAATGTTTCCTGCACAAATCACATTGATTATAATAGAAGTTGTACAAAACCTTAGCGGGGTTTGCAACCTCAAGAAGCCTTGGTTGGAAATTTCCTGGGTCCATTCATTCCCCAGTACCCATTTTACACACCTGCGTTCAGGTTCTTGTGGGAGATAGAGAAGACAATCTCTGAAAGCTGCAAGAGCTCCCCCAGACAACATGCTTCTCCGCTGCTTCTCTGGACCACGAGATTACATGGGAACTCAGTGTGGTGCTCGAATTCTGGACAGAAAGTACGAGCCACGGCTCTTGTGCTGCGCCTCTCTGCCTCGGGGAAGAAGGGGACTTGGATAGACACGTAGGCATTGACTCCGATTTCTGCGCTGTATTGGAGTGAAGGATTCTTTTCTGCCAAAGCTCTTAGCAAAGAGAACAAAATACGACAAACACACACATAAGGAGCAGCTACAACTATATATATATATATATATATATATATATGCAGATGCTGTGAATTATATGGGTTTATGTTTTTGTATTTCACGGGAACATGGGAATATAGGATGCTGCCTACTTGATCAGACTATTTGTCCACCTAGGTCAGTATTGTCTATTCTGACTGGCGGCAGCTATCTAGGGTATCAGGCAGAGAATGCTCTTTTACATCAGCTGCTCCTTGATCCTTTTTTAGCTGGAGATGCCAGGCACTGAACCTGGGACCTTCTGCGTCTAAAGCAGGTGCTCTTACCACTGACACAGTGCTGCCATGGCCAGTATCAGCCAGTTTGCTACAAGCTCTTCCTGTAATAGAATTGCTGCCTTGTTAACTGAAACTTACTTCTTACACCTCTTGCCTAATTATTTGCATGAATGCCATTTTGCAAACATTTATAACGTATAAGCACAAATGGGTGGAGTCATCAAGCTGACCCCGGAAACTTTAAGCAGTGAAGCTTTCTGTGAATCTCTTGGGTTGAACTGTCACTTCACTGGAGTTCAGGTGCACTAGACACCGTCTCTGACAATAAAGCCGGGGCTTCTCTGAAACTCTGCACGTGATACTTGGCGGTCTGTTCTTGTGCCCACGCTGCTGAAATCAGCTCAACCCTGAGACTGAGCAAAGCTTTCCAATAAGGGCCACTAAACTGAGCTTCTTCCATCAGCGGGGTGCGGTGGATTTTTTCAAACTCTCTACCTTTCAACATCAAGTTGTCTGCTCAGGAATCCTTGCATGTCTACTGCGTAAACCCCATGAACAAGATTCTGGAGCGTGTTCCAAGGTACAGGTGGGTAGAAGGTAGACTGGGATGTACTGGTAGGTTGCAGGCCAACTGCAATAGATTGGACTCCCAATTGCTTAACAGCAGCAACAATAAAAAGGCTCCCCTTGCCATTAAATTACTGAAACAAAAGCCTGGGGAGAAACCAGGAGCGGGTTTTTGTGTAAAGGGATTGTGAACTCAATTCTGGTACTGACAACAAAATTCCTGGGCTGAGCATGTGCTGAGGCACCCTGTTCTTACGTCTGTGTCCACTCCTTGAGATAATATTTTGCACCTGACCCTGGTTGATTGACCCAAGGGTTGCAGTAAAAAGCAAAACAGATCCTGCCACTTTGACGTTTGCCCACCCCTGTTCTATGGAGCATTCTCAGTTTGCAGGGAGCTATGGCCAGGCCTATTAGGCCTCATCCACAAGAACAAGGGTATGAACACACTGAAACACTCTCCTGTAGCTAGGCGCTGCAGGGGAAGATCATGAGTGGTGGGCCGGCAGCCATTCACTTGTTAAATTTATTGGTTACTTCTCCAAGAACCCCAAGGCAGTGTACATGGTCCTCCTCCCCATTTTATCCTCACCACAACCCTGCGAGGTAGGTTAGGCTGAGAGTCAGTGACTGGCCCGAAGTCACCCAGTGAAGCTTCATGGCCGAGTGGGGACTAGAACCCGGATCTCCCGAGTCCCAGTCCAACACCCTCACCACGACACCACACTGGCTCTCAAAGAAGTGTGTCCACCGTTACTGATCTGATCTCTTTGAGGAACCCTTGACAAGCTTCCGAGGAACCCCAGGGTTCCACCGGTTTGAAAACCACTGGCACAGCGGTGCAAGGGGGCAGTTTATTAGATGATCCTGGGCACAGAGGGGAGCAAAAAGTCCACTGCGTGGTGACAAATAGGGAGAGTGTCTGTGTTAGCTTCTGGTCCCTTCTTACCTTGCTGCTGCCTGCAAACCGGCTGCTGAGTGTATCTGAACAGAAATAGAAACTGTTTGAGCCGCTAGGATGCCTTCAGCTATTTTTGGGGAGCGTCTATACTTTATGCTCATGTCAAGCAAACCTGGAGAAAGGGATGGGAGGTGGAGAGAAAGAGATACATATCCAGCTTTCTGCTTTGAAATCTCAACACTGGGGTATGAATCCAATTATGCAATCTGCATATAATGCTAGACAAAATCTTTGGCAAAGAGACCCACAGCTGTTCCTTATAAGGAAGTCATGGTCGAAGGCCTTCCTAAAAACGGATGCTCCTGTTCATCCAATTGACTGGATTAAGCTTAACAAATGGGAGAACGGAAGATTTTAAGGAAGAAAGAAACAGGATGATCTAGTGCAGTGTTCTCCAACCTTGGGTCCCCAGATGTTTTTTGGCCTACAACTCCCAGCATGCCCCAGCCAGCGCCAAGTTTGGAGAACACTGGCCTAGTGGACAGAGGACCAGGGTTCAAATCCCTGGTCAGCTGTGGATCTACTGGGTGGCTACAAGCAAGAGACTATCTTAGCCTCAAGATGGAACAAGAATTACAAGGCAAACGCAGAGTTGACAACCCTTCGTTTACCCTCAAATGCTGATGTGTGTGTGGGGGGGGATCAACAGACAGGAGGGCATGTTTAACCCCTTCCCTCTTCCACCAATCTCCCCCTCCAACTCCTCTGCCCTGGCCTATTCCCTCCCCCCCCCCCCCCGAGACAGAAAATAAGTCCAGCTGAGAGAAAGGCAGCCTAGGGGAGGGGACTGCAAATGAGAACTGAAGGTCAGGAGAAACCGCCCCCCTGCATCAAAGGCAACCCCCCACCACCACCACTGCATTAATCACCAAATACATGCTTATAGACATAACGGGAAGTTCCACACTGTGTATCCCATCTGTAAAATGGGAATGAGACCTGCAGTGCAGGAACACTAGGAAGGCAAAGGAAGACCCTAAACAGTCTGCATTCAAGTGCAGTGGAATCTGACCTCTGGCATACCGATGCAATGCCACAAATCAGTTCCTATGACAGATCACTCACCCAGTTTTGCATGAATCCTGTTCACCGGTTAAACCCCCCCTCCACAACAACTACATTTTGAGTTAATGATATGTTTTACTCAGCCCTACCAGCCCTCTCTGGACCTGCTATTCTTTATGGAGCATTACCAGTTTTCCTAGAAGGCCTCCCTAACTCTGATTTGTTTACCTATTTAAGAGGGAGCCTCAGAGATGTAAAAGAGCTGAATATGCACCTCTGCTGTTTCAAATGGAGGCTGGCAGGTGCCCTCCATTGGAAACTCCTCTTATCCAAGCCCCCTGCTTGAGAGCACAGAAGCCAATGTCTTGTAGTACCTGAGGACCGGGGATGCGGTTCCCCTGAGCTCTCAGTTCTTGGGATTAAGGGCAGACTAAAGGTCTGGATCCCCACTTCCTCCCGGTGCTGCAGAGTCACCATGGCACACAGGCGCGACAGCGGCAAGGTCCCTCTGGCAACCATCTGATCTCGGACATTAGGGTAGTAATACCTGCGCAAGAGATGAAACGGAAGGGTCATTAGGAAACAATGGTTCAACTGGCCATGGAAGAAGGCAAACTGTGTTTAAATGTTAGGGGAAAGCCTTCTTAAGGGTAGGACTGCTCTGCTGGGCTGGCACAAAGCCCACCGCAGTCAGGGACGGTGGCCTGCCGGGTGCTTGACCACCCCAGTCAAAGGAACCTGCCTTATAGCAGGTCGCACGGCGCCCCTCTGACCCAGGGCCGTCTACTCCGACTAGCAGCAGCTTCTCCGGCGTCTCGGGCAGCCTTGCCCGTCACCTGCTCTCTTTTGACTGCGAGATGCCCGAGACGGAGCCTGGAACCTTCTACACGCAAAGCCTGTGCGGTAGTCCTCCCTCAAGTCCTAGACCAGTCTACCCCAGCCTGGTGCCCTCCAGATGTGTTGGACTACTACTCCCATAATCCCCAGCCAATTCCCATCCCCCCCCCGGATTATGGGAACTGAAGTGTACCACATCTGGAGGGCACTAGGTAGTCCTAGACCAGGGGGGGCAGCACCTCAGACCAGGGGGGGCAGCACCTCAGACCAGGGGGGGCAGCACCTCAGACCAGGGGGGGCAGCACCTCAGACCGGGGGGGCAGCACCTCAGACCAGGGGGGCAGCACCTCAGACCAGGGGGGCAGCACCTCAGACCAGGGGGGCAGCACCTCAGACCAGGGGGGCAGCACCTCAGACCAGGGGGGCAGCACCTCCCCAGATGGCCATGCCCCATTTCCCGTGGCCACCCACTGTTTGGTGGTTTCCTGGCTTTTATGCAGCAGTCCCCCCTCGCGGCCACGTGAAGAGGCTGAAATGCCTCTTCTCATGCTTAGTCACTGGCAGTAAGAGCTTTAAGCTAAAACAGGCTGGTATTTCGGCCCTGCCCCTTTTGCCACGCCCCCCACTAGAATGTGCCCCCCCAAACTTTCAGGCTGAAAGAGGTTCTGTACCCTCTGTCCTAGGCAAACAGGCTGGTGGGGACTAGGAAGAGGGCCTTCTCTGTGGCGGCCCCCACATTATGGAACTCCCTCCCTAGTGACCTTCGCCATGCCCCCTCCGTGATGAGCTTCCGCCGTGCATTAAAAACATGGCTGCTCAGGCGGGAATATGGGGTGGGTTAGGTTTTTAATAAGAATTTTAATATTGTTTTAATTATTATATTTTATTGTGTTTTGTTGTATTTTGGTTGTACATCGCCCAGGGTGGCCGGGTGACCGGCCAGATGGGCGATTGATAAATATAATAAATAAATAAATAAACAGCAAGAACAGGGGGCTCCCAAGACCCCGGTGAGCTTGCACACATGGCTGGTGGGCTTCACTTGGCTTGGTGGGCCACACTTTGGGCAGGTCGGAGGTCAGCCACAGAAGAAGCTATCCAGCAAGGCTGTGGGGTCCACTCCCTAACAGTTTCCCAGAACAGTTTCTGGGCAAATATATGTTAGACATACTTTAATTATACGAGATCCTTTCCCTATGTCAAGGATGGCCATCTCCTGCCCTTCCCCCTACCAGGAGACGTTTCCGCTGCTCTTCCCTAGTCCCTTCTTTCAACCCTCCTCTCACCATGCTGCCTCTGGCTCCAGCTCCAATACTCTCCCATCGTGCGACTGTTTTAAAAGCCATCTCCTGGCTGCTCCACTGCTCACCTTCCGTCCCCCTTCTTCCTGGCTGCTCCTTCCACTTCCAGGTTGACCCGCGGCCAGCTAGGACCCCCCAATGAGGAGAGTTCTCAGGGGCCGGTGCCACAGCTGCACTAGACAGACTTGCTGACAGGTGAGAGTACAGGCAGGCAGAAGCCTCACCTGCAGCTCCAGGAAATCAATCTATGGGGCTCGTGCCCCACATTCTGCCTCTTAATACCTTTGCCCAGAAAAAGGCTTCCCTGCTCTTTATTTATTTATGTGTGATATATGTATATTGCTTAAATATAATAAAATACCTAAGCAGATTTCCTCTAAATACTGTAAATAGATTTCAGGTGCAATCCCATGCATGTTTAGACAGAAAAAAGTCCTACAACTCCCAGCATTTTTATTTATTTATTTATTATATTTATACCCTGCCTTTTTTCCTGCAAGAAATCCAAGGGGAATGCTGGGAGTTGTAGGACTTTTTTTCTGCTTAAACATGCATAGGACTGCTCCTGAAATCTATTTATTTCCTCTAAATAAGCAGCTGACAAGCAAAGTTGCCACAAGGTAGCTATACAAGGATGGAGGGAAGGGAACGCCTCCCAGGAGGGAAATGCAGCCCATGGGCTGTACACTACCACTCCAAATTAGATAATTTCTGGGTCATTCTCAGCTCTGTGATTTCGTGACTCCACTAGCGGTGTTGTGTAGATACAAGGTGGCCGTTTCAAAACAAAATACATCCCCCCTAAACAGGGTGAGGAAGCAACATGTAGCCATCAAAAATATTTTTAGATAAGAATTAGGTCACCCTTCAATATAAAACTCCCAGAGCAGCGAAGAATCAATAATAAAATTACGATATTGTTTTAAATAAATGAGAATAAAATAGGCAAGAAAAGGTACAAAAACAGAAAGGGAGCTAAAAGTACAGAAGCAGCAGCTACAAAATACAATCCAACAGAACTCTACTACAAAACTAAAATCAGTTGTAAGACAGGCTGCTATGCCTGGGCAAAGTGTTGGGCTGGCACCAAAATATCTAAACAGTGCTGGTGCCAGGCAAGCTTTGTTGGGGAGGGCATTCCATACGTGGCTGCCACAATGGGGAAGGCCCTCTTTTGGGTCACCACCTGCCTAAGCTCAGATGGCTGGGGGTCCCAGAGGAGGCTTCTCAGAGGAAGAACAAAGGGCTCGGGCAGGCTTGCGTGGACGGTGGCGATCCTTGTAGATGGGTCCCAAGCCATTTAGGACTTTATAGGCCCTGCCCATAGGAGGATCCAGCACACCGTTTGAGCCCCGATCACCCTGACCACGGCATGATGCAAGCAGAGAGGAGAAATGGCTATTTGCGCCATCTGTGAACACTGTAAGCCAGGGGTCCTCAAACTTTTTAAGCGGGGGGCCAGTTCATTGTCCCTCAAACTGTTGGGGGGCCGGACTATAGTTTGAAAAAAATATGAACGAATGGATCAAGTCCTTTTTTTTTTACTTGATAGGGGTGAATTTTTTTTTTTCCTTAAATGGAAAGTTATTTTTATTTATTTATTTATTTCATTTTCATACTGAGAGCCAGTGTGGCGTAGTGGTGAGAGTGTTGGACTGGGACTCGGGAGATCCGGGTTCTAGTCCCCGCTCGGCCATGAAACTCACTGGGTGACTTTGGGCCAGTCACTGATTCTAAGCCTAACCTACCTCACAGGGTTGTTGTAAGAATAAAAAGGAGAATAGAAGGAGGATTACGGTATGTAAGCCACCTTGGGTTCCTTGCAGGAAAAAAGGCGGGGTATAAATATAATAAATAAATAAAATAAATAAAATAAGTGACGGACCCGAGAGGAGCCGCCGCCGCCACAAGTCAGCATCCAGGTCCGGAGAAAGGGGGAGGGAAAAGGGGAACGAGAGAGAGAGAGAAAGGGAGAGAGCCGAGTGTCAGCAGGAAATTATGTAATTGCGCCAGATGCGGAACGCCGACAAAAGAATCAGCGCTTGAAGCGAAAGAGTTAAAAAAAGTCTGCTTCCGGCGATCGGCCGCTGGGCCAGATAAAAAGGCAAGGTGGGCCACATGTGGCCTGCGGGCCTTAGTTTGAAGATCCCTGCTGTAAGCAGAGTGCCTTGTAGAGATGGCAAAGTACAGTGGTAGATACCTGCACCAGATTTCAAACTGGATTCCTCCTCCTCCTCCTAAGCCTTGTGCAGAGAAAGCACTGAGCAGCAGCCGCTGGACAGGGACGTCAGCTGGGACCAACAGCGAGTGATGACGCTCGTCATCGAAGGCGGGGTCAGGGACGCACAAGGTAGTTGCCGATCGGAAAGGCTTTAATTCAAGGCCTATGGAAGAAAAGAAACGCTGGTTGAAGACTCGCATGGCAAGTGACAAGGGCCCTTATGACACCCGGTGATCTAGCACCAGTGGGCCAGTGGGCCTGGGGGAATTCTTCAAGAATCTGTTTCTTAGGGGAAGGCTCAAAGGAATGTTTGGGGGCTTGTGGGCAGAGATCAAACCATGCAACACGGGCCGGCAGATGCCATAGCTATTGGCTACCATTCTCCCAAGGAGTTCAGTGGGGCACAGATGGATTCTCCCCTCCCCGTCTTATCCTCACAGCAATCCTCAGCTTTGGCTGAGAGGGAATGACTGGGCCAAAGTCATCTCAGCGGGCTTCATCGCTAAT
This sequence comes from Shinisaurus crocodilurus, assembly GCA_021292165.1. NCBI lineage: Eukaryota > Metazoa > Chordata > Lepidosauria > Squamata > Shinisauridae > Shinisaurus > Shinisaurus crocodilurus. The sequence goes on from CM037878.1 coordinate 290,436,748, forward strand.
AGGGTGTTTGGATGGGGGTGTCTCAGCTCCAAGTCCAACACTTCATCTGCTACATGACACTGGCCAGAAGGTGAGAGCAGGCACTTTGCAGAAGAACATCTGAACAGCCTGATCTCATCTGATCTTGAAAGCAAAGCAGGGTCGGGCCTGGTTAGCACTTGGATGGGTGACCGCCAAGGAAAAACAGGTGCTGTAGGGGGGACCATCGCTCAGTGTGAGAGAGCACATGCTTTGCATGCAGAAGATCCCAGGTTTGATCCTCGGCCTCCAGGTAGGGCTTGGAAAGAATCCTGCCTGCAACCCTGGAGAGCTGCTGCCAGTCAGTGTCGACAATACTGGGCTAGATGGGACTCAGTATAAGGCAGCTTCCTATGATTATAGAGTGACGAGTGTCAGCTGATTCAAGGAAAGCTAAACCCGGCCAAGTTCCAGTCACTAGCCAAGGTGATGGAAGGAAAAATAGAGCCAGTGTGGCGTAGTGGTGAGAGTGTTGGACTGGGACTCGGGAGATCCAGGTTCTAGTCCCCGCTCAGCCATGAAGCTCACTGGGTGACTTTGGGCCAGTCACTGACTCTCAGCCTAACCTACTTCACAGGGCTGTTGTGAGGATAAAACGGAGAGGAGGAGGAGGAGGATTCTGTAAGCCGCCTTGGGTTCCTTGCAGGAGAAAAGGCAGGGTATAAATTAAACAAACAAACAAACAAACAAACAACCTTCCTGGGTACAATTCAGACTGTCATTGACATTGGGCCTGTTTGCACATTACGACAGCCTACCGTGGGTTAATTTACCCGCAGGGGCTGTTGCCTCATGCCGGTTAACAAACCATGTTTGAGGGTTAGACAAGCCATAGGTTATTTGAAGGTTTGTCTAACCCTCAAACAACCCGATGCCCGAGTTCGCACAACATGACAAGGCACAGCGTACTAGGCGCCCGCAGGCACCCAGCACAATGCGACAACCCCTGCGGGTAAATTAAGCCGTGAACCAGGTCACTACATCTGTGTTTGGCAATTCATATTGGCCCCTAGCTTATTCCCAAGTACAGATTGATATGTCTGTGAATGGGCACCTCTGAAGGCTCCCTGACCCATCAGGAGCATCGATTTTGGTTTCCTTCAGGAAATGGTGCAACACTCTTTGTTTTTAAGTGGGCTTACAGTGATCTGCAGGGGGTTAGGGCTACACAGTTAAATTCAGCTGAAAGGCTAGAATGGTAGAGCATAGTACTTTCCAGTGAAGGAACTCTGTGCCCTGGCAAGGCCTAGTATTTTGGCAACACTCTCATGAACAAGCTATTCAGGAAGGAATTCCATACTCCAATTCCACCCTTGCTCCCCTTCGAGTGCAAACAGAAGAGGAGTCAGGTATACAGAGTGTGAAACCAGTCACTGTACGTGAGAACGTGGCTTTGGTTAATAAGCCATGGCGATACCTATTCTTGATGAAGGCTCTGGTTACTTTCATTTTATTGTTGAAGCTCAATTATGCATTTGTCTACCACCAGAGCAAGTTCAGTTAAGAAGCTGGAAATACTGCTCAGGAACCAATGAGCTATACTGGCTGACAAACGGCATTTCCACAAACCAAACCTACCACTCTCATGTAACTCTTTCCCACGTAGCACGTCGGATTCCGACTCCTGAACTGGAAAGTGGTACTGCACGTAACAGTCGGCCTCTCCCCAGACGGTAGACTGGAGGGGAGTGAGCCCTTTAACACTCCCAATGTGGATCTCAAAGATGTGCTCCATCAGGCCTTCCCGTTCTCGGTCTGACTGCTAAATAAGACACAAATCTCTCTCTCTCTTGCTCTGTGTATTCAGTCTGATGTATTTGCAAAAGTCTGGATGGCTACTGAGCAATAAACTATCTATCTAAGACAAAACAGAATCCCTGTGAAAGAGGGAAGCACCCCGGGTGGGGATCTACAGTAATTAGGTTGTGCAATCTCAGATATTCTGGGCAGGTAGCAATGCATTATACCACACATAAAACCGCCCAATTTATTTGATTTGTACCCTGTCTTTCTAAGAAGAAAATGGCATTCAAGGAACTAAAAAAAATCATAGGAACTAAAAAAAAAATTAAAATTAAAACTTGGTTAAACACATTAAAATCAGTTAAAAACACAAGAATAACACAATAAAAACAGCACCCAGCAGACCCGCTTACATGCCAAAGGCCTACCTGAATAAAATGCCTACCGGAGGGAAGGACAGCAGAGAGGGCGTCAACCAACGTGTGATTCTAGATCAGTGTTCTCCAACCTTGGGTCCCCAGAGGTTTTTGGCCTACAACTCCCAGCATGCCCCAGCCAGCTACACTGGGAGTTGGGAGTTGTAGGCCAAAAACCTCTGGGGACCCAAGGTTGGAGAACACTGTCTTAGACCCTCACAAAGGCTCACCCTTTAGTGGGTCTCTAGGGAAAGGGATTCCTAGGGTTTGAGGGCGGCCACATTGAACTCCTCTGTAGAGGCACAAGATATGCCCAACAGTCCCCTGAAAATACCTTTGGAAGAGGGGGAGCAGCAACAGGATCCAGAGAATGTGGAGGGCGCAGCACAACGGGAGGCGCCATCCCTTCTTCGCTCTTGAGCCTCTGCAGCGCCACGACCTGGTCGGCAGAACCCATGGCCAGAATGACCTTCAGGCTCCCACTTTTGCTGCCCGTGAAGACGTCGACCACAGGCACAGAGCCGTCCACGGCCAGCACTGGGTACTGAGCCTGAAGCAGCAGGCTGGAAATCCTGGGGTCCCTGGAGAGGGAGGGGGACAGAGACAATGCAACGGGGCTGGGCTCGTGGAATTTTCACAGGCACTAAAGTCACCATCCCCACAGACCACGTGCCCGGAGGCTCCAGGGGTTCTTCTGCGGGGGGGGGGGATTTCACACACAGATGTGGAAAAAGAGGGGAAATTTTCTATGCTCTTTACAAAATTAACATAATATAAATATATGTAAGTACATAGGAAAAACATAAAAATGCATCCTCTTCGATACCCCTCCCTGTGAAGAAAGGCCAGCCCACAAAGTCAGCGAGTCTCCCTTGGTCACTTTTGATGCTTTCTCACATCACAACTGCAGCCTGGCCAAATGATGAGAGTACCTTTTATATCAAGGGCGCTGGATCTAAAATTGGTTTTGTTGCATTTGGGTGCAGGGTGGGGGGGATGAGTGGGCAAGGAGATTCCAGAATCTTTTGGTCCGTGTTTTACAGGAAACGGGAGGGTGGGGAATGCTAGACACACATGAAATGCTGGGAAGTGCCCTGTACAAAGAGGTCCAATTTCCTGACCAATGGAACTCCCAGGCACTTTCCTCTTCAGCAAAATCTGCCCACATTTTCATGATTTATTCAAGGGACAGGGAACTTTTTTTTTTAAACTGTTGAGGGCCGCATTCCCTCGGGGGTATCCAAGGGGGGGGGCACATGCTAGCCAGGGCTGAGGCCAGTGGTGGGCGGGAGCAGAGCCAAAAGTGGGGCCACCCCTTTTCTGTCTCTCCCTCCCTCCTCTTTCTGACACCTCCTTAACTCGCTCCCTCCTGCTCTTCCTCCCCTACTAGTAGGTTGCTGGGCAAGGGACAGCTTGCAGAGGGCTTTTGAAATCAGGCTGAGGGCTGCAGGTTGCACGGCCCTGGTTTATTCCCTCAATCACGGGCGCTAGAAACATGCTGGTTTTAAAATGCAGGGTAGCTGGTATTCTATACATTTAGCACTGAGATTCACCATTCAGTTCCTAGATTCCCTGTTTAAGCTATAAGTATTTGTAAATATAGATTAGCCGTGTGAGCCTTCAAGGCCTTACCACTCAACAGTGTTGTGACGGATATCTGATGGAGAGCTCATGTGACACAGTGAGTCAATACAAGAAACCCGGATTCACATCCCCACCTAATCGTGAACGCAAACTGAATGGTGCTTCACGCATGTAAGTGAGAATGAATCATAGAAAAGTAGAGTTGGAAGGGGCCTACAAGGCCATCGAGTCCAACCCTCTGCTCAATGCAGGAATCCAGGTCAAAGCATCCCTGACAGATGGCTGTCCAGCTGCACCTTGAATGCCTCCAGAGTGGGAAAGCACACCACCTCCCTAGGTAGTTGGTTCCATTGTCTAATTGCTCTGACAGTCAGGAAATTCTTCCTGATGTTTAGGTGGAATCTAGGTTCCTGTAACTTGAGCCCATTATTCCATGTCCTGCAAACTGGGATGATGGAGAAGAGATCCTGGCCCTCCTCTGTGTGACATCCCTTCAAGTACTAGAAGAGTGCGATCATATCTTCCCTCAGTCTCCTCTTCTGAAGGCTAAACATGCCCAGTTCTTTCAGTCTCTCCTCATAGAGCCTTGTTTCCAGTCCCTTTATCATCCTTGTTGCCCTCCTCTGAACCCTCTCCAGTTTGTCTACGTCCTTCTGAAAGTGTGGTGCCCAGAACTGGACGCAGTACTCAAGATGGGGCCTAACCAGTGCTGAGTAAAGGGGAATTATCACTTTACTTCAATGATGTATGTTATCCCAAACTGAGTCGCTGGGACAGGTATGGGAAGTCAATAATCTCCCTAGTGTGGCCACCGATCCAACTTCAAGGGAATGATCAGTATTCCTTGAGCATTGAAAGAAGACGACATATGAAGTGAATATGCCGTGAACTAGTCAAAAAAGGAACTTTAAAATGAAGAAAGGCTCTTTACTTGAATGAAACATAGAACTGATGCAGTGGCAGCTTCACCAGCCCGAGCAGCCGGTCTCCTCCAGGGCTGTGCACCTTATTCCAAGCCTCTATTACCATGACATTGTTCTTCAGCCTCTCCAGATGTTTAGATGTCAATGAAATAGGAGTTACCTAGAGAGTTGATCAGATTGTTAGCAGAGCAGCCTGTATATAAAGTTCTTTGTTTCAGCCTTTGCAATTATAGAAATAAGGATGGCGAGACGTAAAGTTGCAAACCCACAGCAAAATGGTGGCCCCGGGCCACAGACCCAGCAGAACAATTTTATTCTGCCCACTAGCAAGCTCACCAATTTCTAATCAAGGTGCAGTAAAATGTTTGCTGATCAAGTTTCAAAAGTTAAAGGTGCAATGCTATGCTAGTTTAGACAGCAAAAAAGGCCTACAACTCCCAGCATGCCGCAGCCAGCTAAACTTGCATAGGATTGCACCCTAAATGTATTTATTTATATATTTAGTAAATGTATGGGCTGTCCTATAAGTTGTAGGATATATATTTCACACTTTAATGTTATGACACTCTCTAGGTGTTTTTTTTTAACCATGGCGTAGGCATACCCTGAGTGCCCTTTGCTACTAGGAGATGCTGACCTGATTACAGGATCTGGCCATCCAAGGGGATGGCATGGGAAGCAAAATACATTCTGGCTACCGGAACACAGTCTGGAAAAGTGAGAGTCCCCTGGAAATATAGAAACTGGCCTTAAAAGCTGGAGGCAAATACCAAGTGCTGGGTATGCATTCTGTTCCCTGACCTCATGATTGCCAACCTCATGATTTTAAGGAGTGGAATTTAAAGGGCGAGTGTCACACCCCACCCCTCATAGGGCCTCAAGCTTGCCCCCCCTTTTGGAGATATGGGTGCGCTTACCTGAGGTTGGGGGTTTCTCTTTCTCTAACCCGTACCCTTACACCTCTCACACTGACCTCGGGATGTCTATTATCCCTACCTTATGCTTCTTTGACCAGTATATAAAGCACAGCTTCCCACACAGGCTACTTCAAATAACAAAGTAAAGTTTATTTTTAAATGCAACCGTTTCTCTGGAAATAAGTTTCATATGTTTCAGTCTATATTAAGTAATTTACTATCTTATTCTATTACCAAGCCACCCAACTCACCAACTGTTCCCAAAATATCAATCCCTGCACTCACTAGCTAATCTCCTAACAATCCTAATATCTCATCAACATTCTCCAGTCAGCTCTACAGACTCCCAAACAGCACTCCAGCACTTCTCACACACTCCCCTCTCTTCCCGTCTTCTCCACACGCTCCCCTCTCTTCCCCACACACTCCAGCCTAAACAGCACCGCCCACCGCTTATAGAACACAGGCTCTACCCCTCTTCTCACTCTCTCAGCCATATCATCTCACATATGCAAATACACCTTTCTTCCTGCCCATCCTTTCTCACTCATCCCAGACTTACCTAACATAACGCACACAGATACAGCAGGCATACATACTTATAACCATACCCAGTACCAGAACACATGATCATACTTACCATATATACCAGGGGTTCTCAACCAGGGGGGAATTCCCCCCAGGGGAGGATTTTTAGGGTTTGGGGGGGGGAATTGGGACCACAGACTCAAACTGTTGGAATACTGATCTTTCTACAAATTACAATTCTACAGATCATACATAATCTACAGGGCATCACACCTTATTGTATGGCACAGATGAAGTCAGACAATCTTGGAAAGGGGGGAATGACATTCTGACATATGTTGAAAGGGGTGCACGGGGCAAAAAAAGGTTGAGAACCACCGATATATACACTTTAAATTTACCCCCAATAACATGACATCACAGTGAGGACTACTGCTACCAACTTGCTTGCTACAATTTAACTATGGGTTTCAACGGCACCAAAAAGGAAAGCCCACGCTTGCCTGGGAAAAACGGAAGGTGGGTTGCACGGTCCCCCATACGACAGCAGACCTTGTGGCTTCTTCCGTGCTGAAAAGTTTGCAGATGAGATACACGTTACAAGAGCCGTGGAGCCCTGTGTCTCGAGGGACAAAGATCTGCCCTTCCGGGACCATCAAGAGGACATGCAACAGCAGGCCTTCCTCTTCAAACGCACTCAGCTGGGTCAGGAGGTTACGGGACACAGGGGTGGGCACGGACTGCTGACCCACATCCACGTTGGGCTTCTCTGAATCTGCAGGCAAAGACCCTCGGGCTCCCTGTGAGAACTGGCACTTGCTTTGTATCAAGAGCCGAGGGCTTTCGGCGGGGACGGTGCTCCTGTCAGCATCTGGAAACTTTACCCCAGGGCTCCCCACGGAGTAAACTGGAGCTTGCTGAGCCAGCTTCACTGCCCTGGCATTGGCGCTGGAGAAGTCTCTGTTGTCAGCCGCCAGCTCCAATGACACCTGCCGCACAAAGGTACACAGATCGTGTTATACCTGCTCTCTCTGGAGAGTACCACCTTCTACAAATGTGGCTTTCAAACTGTGGTCTGGAGAACCCTGGTATTCCTTGGAAGCTTGGCAAGGGATCCTCAATTACAAGGCCAGCACTGGTGGACAAGCTTCCCTGAAAGACACCTTGCCCGTCACTACTCATCTTGCCTTCTGCTGTACAGTCACAGGAGAGTGTTGGGTGTCCTCTAGGGTGCACCCTTCAACTACTAAAAGTGCGGGAGAGGCCCTCCAGGCCTGGCCCATGCCCTGCGTGGCCAGAGTGTGGAACTTGGAAGATGCCCCAGAATCCTCTGCGAAGTGGAGGGTGGAATACTTCTGTGTTCATAGGAAGCTGCCTTATACTGGCTCAGACCCTTGGCCCATCTAGCCCAGTATTGTCGACACTGGCTGGGAGCAGTGGCTCTCCAGGGCTTCAGGCAGGATCCTTTCCAAGCCCTACCTGGAGATGCCGGGGATCGAACCTGGGACCTTCTGCATGCAAAGCACAGGCTCTATGTTGGCTTTGTTAGATATTGGTTTGTGTGTTAGCTGACTAAATGAAGTTTTGGCTTTTTATATATAGCAGAGGGGTTTTTTTTACGCAGCAGCACTTCAGTATTTTTAGCTGCAACTCAGTTTAGGATTCAGGAATTATGCTGTCGTTAAAAACAGCTCTATTTTAATTGTTTTATTAACTTACTAGCTTTTTTTACCTGGCGTTGCACGGGTCGTCATTTTCCTATAGGCACCATTTGTTCGAAATTCCTTAAGGTAGCTGACCGCTTTTTTGAATGGCTCCATAGGAAAGGTCCCCCAGGACTACACAATGAAATTCCTGCTCCCCCGGGACTACCAGCTCCCCCGGGACTACACAATGAAATCCCAGCTCCCCCCGGGACTACCTGCTCCCCCGGGACTGCACAATGAAATCCCTGCTCCCCCCCACCCCGCTGCGGTTCATGTGAACATTCTGTTTGGACGTAGGAGATTTGCATATCCGCTCCTGATTGGGCCCCTATGGCAGTGCATATCAACATTCTAAATGTCGTTGGAGCGATTTGCATAACCGCTCCTGAATGGCCCCTGTGTGCATTCCAAGTGACGCCATTGGCTATCATCTATTTTGGGCCGTACAGGCGCGGCGAGGGTTTTTCGGAGATTTGAACCCGCCAGTCTTTGTCCTGGGGTGATGGAGAGTATGCATGCCAAGTTTGGGGCGGATCCGTCCAACCGTGTAGGAGCCTATGCGGACGTACATGCGGACAAACTTTCACATTTATATAATAGAGAACAAAGTGTCATTATAGGTTATATCTTTTTTACATTTTATATACAGAGTCTATGTGCAGAGTATAACTTATTTAGAGCTCATATATAGCTTAGCAGAAAAGACATCTAGCTAAAACAATAAAACAACAGATATGGTTGGAATATGGGGTGGGCTAAGATTTTAAAATTTTATACTGTTTTAAATGTATTTTATTCTGTATTTTATCATGCGTACATCGCCCAGAGTGGCCGGTTTGCCAGCCAGATGGGCGATAAATAAATGTAATAAATAAATAAATAAATAAGCAAAATCATATGGGCATAGCTTAGTTATTACATGTCATTTTTTTTATTTACATCACATGACAATTTTGGCTCACACTAAAAACATTCTTACACCTAGCAAGGCTGAAGTAAGAATAGCGTAGTAAACATAGACAGCAATGTACTGGTGTCTCGTTTGGGAACCTTTTTAGATAAGCAGTAAAGGCTACGGTAACAAAACAGAAGCAACACAGCAAGCTATTTTGCTTTACACACTAACACTCTATCAGACTGAGCGATGGTCCCTCCCCACGGCACCTGGTTTTCCAAGGCGGTCACCCAACCAAGTACGTACTAACCAGGCCCGACCCTGCTTAGCTTCCGAGATCAGACGAGATCGGGCTGTTCAGATGTGGTTGACGTGTAGGGGTTCCTCCAGCAATTACAGGAAGTAACAAGACAAGTTGATTCTTCACCCACCCCTGAGAACAACTTTATGGGAACTGTACTTCCTTGATTTATGGGGTGGGTGGGGTGCAGTCCCTATGAGCCACAAAACTGAGATGAGCAGAGCTTCAGACGTTTCACAGCCCTGCCTGGAGAACATGAAGCTACTGACAGATTTTTACAGCAGAAACTGAGCCAACTGCCGCTGGCCAAGAGCAAATACAGAAGCTGTAGAAATTCATCTAGTGGTAATTTGAGCAATAAAGCCTAGGTAAATTCCTAGTACAAGCATATGCTGATACGCCTTTGCTGGGCCACTTATGGCTCTCCAGATGTTTTGGCCTACAACTGCCATCAGCCCTAGCCAGCACAGCCAATGGTGAGGGATGATGGGAACTGTAGGCCAAAACATCTGGAGGGCCACAAGTTGCCCACCCCTACCTAGAACCACATCAATATACATTCTGAATGGTTAAGACCATATGGACTGATTTCACGTTTAAGGCAGCTAGTTGGCCAGCGTGTGAACATGATAAAAATGAAATAAATGAATGAATGATGCTGGACTAGATGGATCCTTGTTCTGATCCAGCAGGGCTCTTCTTATGTTCTTAGGACTCTAGAGGTGCAGAATAAGACACTCAAGTATTCCATCAAGAGGAGAGACAAAACTTAGAACAGTATAGAAGTGTGTTACGTACCTTTAAAGGCCCTAGCTGGGCTGGAGCACCATCTTCTTTCACAGGTAATTCGCGGCTGACTGTTAGTTGCTCAGACTGAATTACGCCACGCAGTGGAAAAGCTGCTGAGCCAACCAGCAGAGGCTGAAGACAGGGGAAGACAGGACGGTGTGGGGAAGCTTTGAGCATTTCTCTTTACAATATGACATCATCTGTACTGTATTGTGTTCATGGTGGTGAAGCCTCTGACAAAAATTGGCTGAGCTGGTACGGAATGTTTCAAACATTCCAGCAGCTCAGAAAACAAAGCTGACAGCATATTTACAGCCCAACTTCACTGAGGGAAGGGAAAGTTGTCCACGGGCCTTCCAGATAGGAGGACCTGAACCACTGCAAAATGCTGCCTTCCAAGTCCCATCCCAGTTAAGTGATCCAGAAGGATACCATGGCCAATGGTACTGAAAGCTGCTGAGAGATCCAGCAGAACCAACAGAGACATACTTCCCCCATCTAGTTCCTAGTGTAGATCATCAGCTAAGGAGACCAAACCCGTTTCAGACCTATAATGAGATTTAAAGTCTGATTCAAATGGATCTAGATCAGTGTTCTCCAACCTTGGGTCCCCAGATGTTTTTGGCCTACAACTCCCAGCATGCCCCAGCCAGCGTAGCATAGCTGGCTGGGGCATGCTGGGAGTTGTAGGCCAAAAACATCTGGGGACCCAAGGTTGGAGAACACTGGATTATCCGATTCATTGGGTAATAATTACCTTTCTTTGTGCGCCTTTTTTCACGTAGATGTTAAACTCAAGGTCCGAGTTCCACCAGTGTGTTATCATTGAGCCACTGAAGTGAATGGGGAACACATACCGCTGTTGAAATTTCACCACTGTAAAGGGAATTCGACAGGGATGGATGCCAGATATGATGGAAAAGGAAAGAAAAGGAGACCATCAGCCAACATTTCAAGGATACAGCAGCAGAAAAAAAGGTATAAGATTTCTGGAGGTGTGTGCAGAAAAAAGGCAAAATGCAGCCCAGATCAGAAGGACAGAACTTAGGCCCATGTCCAAATAAACTCTGAATTTGGAAGCTTCCTTCTATTTGTTTGCCAAGGGGCAGGAATTTTGTAAAAAAATAATTACGCATTTTTGTAAATTCTTTGGCTTTCACTGTTACTATAACAACAAATAATTGCACAAAATAACTAAAAGGGGATGGGAAAGATACATTTTGTCACTTCTGAAGTAGGTATGATGTAGTGCTGAAAAAATAAGTACAATCTCTTCACGTTGAGTGCAAAACCCATCCATTGTCCTTATGTTGTAAAAGCCTCTGATGCATCCAGGAACCCAATAGGATTTTTTTCCTTCTTATTCAATTCCCTATTCTGTCTATACGTGAACTAGTTACATTATTGAAGTAACCCCCAATAATTATATTTTTTCCTCTTGTAATTCAGACAATATATCCAGACATTGACATTCAGAACATGGGACACAAGCTAATATCCATGCTCTCCTATTTGTCCCTTCATTTCTTTCAGCATCTCTGTATCCTCGTTTTATATCAAATGCACCGTATTTGAGAAAAAAAATAGTGATGCTTTGGGTTGTTTTACTCTGATGATGCAAAATAAGCCTTTCCCAATTCCACCCCCACCCCCCACGCATTTGTATGCTTTCTAAACAACTGAATAAGCATAATATCAGTTCTTTCTCTAGCTAAATACTTAACTACCCTACTCCACTTAGGCTGCAATTCTATTATTTTTATTTATTATATTTATACCCCACCTTTTTTCCTGCAAGGAACCCAAGGCGGCTTACATAATCCTCCTCCTCCTCTCCATTTTATCCTCACAACAACCCTGTGAGGCAGGTTAGGCTGAGAGAACGTGACTGGCCCAAAGTCACCCAGGAAGCTTCATGGCCGAGTGGGGACTAGAACCCGGATCTCCTGAGTCCCAGTCCAACACTCTAACCATTACGCCATGCTGGCTCTCTATGCGTGTTCAGGCAATTCTATGCATGTTTAGGCAGAAAAAAGGCCTACAACTCCCAGCATGCCCCAGCCAGCCAGCCAGCATAGCTGGCTGGGGCATGCTGGGAGTTATGGGCCTTTTTTCCATGTAAACATGAAGAGAATTGCCCCCTTAAGCAGACCATTAAGTCTTGTCACGTTCACAGCACAATCCTGTATCTGTCTACTTAGAAGGAAGTCACACCATGTTCAATGTGGCTTACTCCCAGATCGTAGCTTCAGTGACACACCTTCAAAATCCATTTGTATTAACCATTATCGTAAAGGGTTCTTCTTAACTATGTCATGATTCTTTCACAGCCTTTCCTTACCTAGCAACTACAATGTATTCCCGTTATTTGGACGGCCTCTTACATTTTTCCAGTTGTTTTATAAACTCCTTTGCCTCACATTCAGAAATAACAGCTGTCCACTTCTCGTGATAAGAAACCTTCAACCCCACAACTTTTCTCCACCTGCAGGCTATTCTATTATCCTTCAAAATATTTGCCAGAAACTGGGTTGGAGCGGGTTGGCCCTGAGGAGTACCATGTTTATAGACCTGGATGAATGTCATGTCATCTGAAAGGTGCCCTTTGTCAAATTTCACAAACAAGGGTTGTGAAAATGTCCAGTTATCTTTGAGATACATGAATTCCACAATAAATTGGATCTTTTATGGGGGAAAAAAACACTTTTTAAATAGGTTATACTATACTGGATTTTGTACTGCAGGCCTCCTTGAATTCTCGTCATGATTTTGGCGAGACAAGTGGAGTGGGTGGGAAGGTTCTGCAGTGATGAGCATCCACCAATTGGTGAGCTGCAAAGTGCTCCCATCAAACTATTTGAAGCCCCATAATTAAAAGTCAGACGTTCTTAAAAGGTGCTCAAGCTGTGTATTTATGAAAGGGCTCCAATCTGAAGTCAGAGTTGCTCCTTCTCCCCACGGCCCCTAACTTCCATGGTGAAAAAAAAGGGAGAGGAATTGGGGAAGACGGGAGACCATTCCAACATTCAATGGAAGTTAAGGTTGAGGAAAAATAACTTTCCACCATCCTGCTTTACCTTCCCCTGAGATTTTACTTGAAGCTAATCGCACTATTTCTGTGGTTATGGCAACCTGTCCTATTCCATTCTTCGAAGCTCCCACTGGAAAGTGATACTCGACAAAGAAAGTCCTGTGAACAGAAGACGTAGAAAGGATATTGGGCAATTCAGTGACTGCTCTTAATAAAATTGACCCAACTAGAAATTAATAGTCAGAGCATCAATACAAGCTGTTGAGCTGTGGCACGCAAAAGGACCCAAGTTCAATCCCCAGCATCTCCAGGTAGGGCTGGGAAAGACTCATGTCTGAGAGAGCTGCCGCCAGTCAGTGTAGACCAGGGCTCTCTAACCTTGGGACCCCAGATGTTGCTAGCCTACAGCTCCCAGCATACCCAGCCAGCATGGCTAATGGCAAGGGATTCTGGGAGCTGTAGTCCAGCAAGTTTGGAGAGCCCTGGTATAAACAATACTGAGCTAGATGGACCCTTAAAAAGGGTTCACGATTACAGCATTGCACTTTTGGTGGGGGGGAAAAAAATCAATGACTGCTTTTTCCAGACTTGTCTCACTGAAATGAATGGGATCATGGCAACAAAAGTGGCTGTTAAACAGGCACAATTTTTGTGGCAGCTGAAATTATTAGGCTAGTTCTGACCTAATAATGTGTACGTGATCACCCATTTCCCCCACTCATCTTTGCAAGGATCTATGGCATACAAAAGATAGCATAAGGTGCAATCCTATGCATGTTTAGAGAGAGAAAAAAAGGCCTACAACTCCCAGCATGCCCCAGCCGGCTGTGCCGGCTGGGGGATGCTGGGAAGTGTAGGCCTTTTTTTTACCGTCTAAACGTGCATAGGATTGCGCCCTAAGAGTCATATGCACACCTACAGTTTAAGCAGGCAATTGTCAGCACCATCCCCAGCAACTTCCGGGCCTACTGGTCTGCAGCTATTGCATACCATTCATGATGTTTGGGTCCATTTCCTTGAAATGCACATGCTAGAATCAGAACTAATGGCTGCATCTTGCTAGGACCTTTAAAGCGGAGATATTTTGTTTTATTTTAAACCATCAAATCTTATCCCTTACAAAAACCTGAGGGCTTGTGATGAAAAGAACAACCCCAATGACTGCTGCTGTGAGAGAAGTAAGAATTCTGACCTCTTTTTAGTTGATGCTGGCCTGGGTGGCTTTCCGGCACAACTTTTTTTGCCTGGGGTACTCTGAGTGCAGACTTCAGGCGGGATCCTTAAGCTCTCAACTACCACTCTAGCTAAATGGACCCGACCCAGCATTGTCAGCCTGTCAAGACTCAAGTTGACAGCTTGTGTTTCCCCCATAGTCTCCATGGAAGTCTCACGAAAAGGAAGCGGTCTAGCAGGAGAACTGTTGGGAAGAGAAACACAAACATTAGAGGCTAAAATAATTTTCTATTGCAGCAGCTCCTCAAAAAAAGAGAAATGCACCCCGAGGGGGCGATTTAGACTTGTTGCACACATAACACAATCCTGTATGCCGCTTTGCTCTCCATTATGAATTCCTTTCTCCAGCTGCAGCAAAGTAAAGCAAACAGGCAAACATTCCTATGAGTGATGCACAAGCACTGCAGCCAAAATGGGTGGCTTACTCTAGTCAGGGCTCTCTCTTTGCAAACATCTGTGCATGTGGTAGCCATGCTACGCACGTGTGATATTCTAGGAATCATACTTATAATGGTACAGGACCTGCTGTCCAGCACAGAACTTGGCATGTTAACAATACCATCTTTCACTGTGTTAAAAAAGGGATGTTTCTAAACTTCACGGCTGAAATGGAGGACAGGCTCGGCAATATGTACACAGAACAGAAAAGCAGAAAGGACAGAAGGAGCTTCTGACAAGCATATGCTTGCATGCACAGTTACAGAGAACCCCCTCTCTGCTTCTACTCCCTGAACCTACAGCCTTCTCATTACACCTTCTTAGAAGAGAACTATTTCCTTTAGCATCTATTGATACATATCATAAAACAAAGTAGTCCCAGCAACAACCAGGAGCAACTAAAATGCAAGCAATGGTGGAAACAGGACATGGGGAAGAGAAGCAGGAGTTCAGTGGCACGGGGGGTGGGGGCCCTGCACATCACCCACTGTGGTACAGGGCACTGTAGCACCATCCCAGGATCAAACTCTTTTGTTTTCCAAAATGGCTACTGGAATGAAACAGGAGCTCTCAGCCAACTTTGGCAAAATGTTCGGCTGATGAAAAGACTGAAGAGGAATGTCTTGCTGAAACCATATTCTTAACTGACTGGGAAAACATGTTTCTGACAAACACACACATTCTTTGTGCATTGGTGTAGGGAAAGAGGCCGGAGCAGGAACGGAGCCTTACTGGTGCCAGGAGAAAATCAAAGTCAATGCTATTACATGGAGTCCATATTAACCATTTTACCTGGATTTTGCCTCAACACCCTTCCCTTTCTGACCCAAAGGGCTAGACTCCAAAGCCTTTGGTGACCTCTGAGGTTTGCTGTTCTGAGATCGGGTTAGTTTTCCAGAACAAACAGCATCCTCCTCTTCACTGAGGAAGTCACTTAAGCTGCTGTCAGACTTCTAAGAAAAGAGATTGAGAAAAACAAATGCTATTTAACATTCAAAGAACATTCAGGAATGGACAATTAAATTACCAATTAGGCTGGTACAGTTTCCCTGAAATCAAGATGGAGACAGCCAAGGTTCAAGACAGTAATTTGTTCCAAATACTGCAAGATTTTAATCTTCTCTTTCCCTCCCTCCCTCAAACACTAGCCCCGTCTTAACAATCTAAAAACATGCACACACAATTATCAAGCTCCAAAGGATGCTCTCAGTGTTGTTATCACAAGGTTGCTGTCCCAATATAACTCCCGTCTCTACAATCAGGGAACTCTGAGGCATTTCAGCAGATTAGTACGACATTTACTGACTCAGATCATTTACAGGTCATAAGAACATAGGAAGCTGCCTTATGCTGAGTCGGACCCTTGGTCCATCTAGCCCAGTATTGTCAACACTGACTGGCAGCAATGGTTCTCCAAGGTTTCAGGCAGGAATATTTCCCAGCCCTACCTGGATATGCCAGGGATTGAACCGGGGACCAGAGGCTCTACCACTTCAGGCCTGTGGCTTATGCTGGCTCAGCTTGTCTGAGTGTGGAAAGCTAAGCAGGGTCAAGCCTGGTTATTACTTGGATGGGAGACCTCTCCTTTAGTTTCCTGCATTGAGCAGGGGGTTGGACTCGATAGCCTTGTAGGCTCCTTCCAATTCTATGATCTATGAAATCTATGAGCTACACCCACCTCAGACTTGAAAATGGTCACTACCTTGGTCACCTCTGGAGAGCAAGAATCTTCTCTAGGTGACTAGGCAGGGAAGCTTTACAAACATTGGTTCTTTGTTTCTTAGAGGCCATTAATAAATAATACGGGTATGCAGGCTAGTTAAAAAATGCCCTAAAAGTATATGTTTTTTAGCCAGTAAGCTGATCCGTGGTAAGCTGAGTTTGATTCACGGAAAGCTTGATCATAAAAACATCTCCAAACCATTTACCTGCCCCTGGTACTTACTTGAGCTGTGTAGAACAAATTCTCTAACAGACTTTGGTCGTAGTGGGGGTCATTCAGCTCACTGTCATACAGCTCACTCCCAGGAGAGAGAGATTCCAGAGGGGAGCCTGTCCCATCCAAAAGACGCACCGGAGAAAAATCAGTACTGTGGGCAAAGAAAGAAAAAATGTTATAGGGGCATATTATACAAGCACACACACAGATAGATGTGTGCATACACACAGATAGATGTGTACACACACACAGATAGATGTGTACACACACACACACACACACACGTGTGTGTGTGTGGGGGGTATGCAAACACACACATACAGTAATACTTAATTCAGCACTGCCCCAGCTATCCAGCACCTGTCTGCTAGGTGCTGTACAGAACATAAAAAGAGTGAATCCCTGCTCAGAGCGCTTACAATCTGTTAGATGGATAAGGCAGAATTGTGGGGAGAGGTCAGGGGGTGACAATGAGTAGCAAGGATAAAGTAGTGCCAAGACAGGTAGTAGCTAAAGCGTAAGTAAGATGGGGCTACAGTGCTTGGTAAGATCAAAGGCTGGCTTTAAATTAAGCCTGGATAGTATGAATGCTTAATTTGAGTGCTTCTCAGGTGTACGGCCTAGAACTAGGCATGTTGCCTCACCTGTTGTTGGCGTGGATTAGACCTTAATTTCTTTCTGTACTCAGATTTATCTTGAACTTTCTATTCCTAAGCTGTTTACTTATAACTTTGAAAGAATTTGCTGTCATTGTAGACTCCCCAAGTTCTCATGTATTGTTTTACTGTATGCCACTTTGAGAACTCTATGGCTGAAAGGTGGCATATACATGGAAATAATAAATATGTAAGTCTCGTTGAACTCAGTGGGATTTACCCCTGACTAAATATGCATGGGGCCAGGCTGTTAAGTCTGCTTTCAGAAGGGAAAAAAGAGGGAGAGAAGCTGCCTCCAGAGATTTTTGAGAATGGTTACAGCAGTGGCATTTCACGTTACCTGCCCAACAAGAGCTGGATTGCTCTGCCTTCAGCGTGCAAATCAAATTCTGAGCAGTCAGGTGGTGGCTGAAGAGGATCTTGAATAGCAGATACAAGGCCAGCATTCAGGTTTTTAAGATTCCTGGATAAGATATCCCAATAAAGATGAACCAGGGCAAGGGGTGAGGGCAACAGGATGTAATAGGCAGAGAAAAACATTTCTACCATTTAGGCACCAAGTAAAAACATCTTTATTTACCCAGACATTTTAACAGATTTTACTAGTTTAACTGAACAACTTTTAGATTATTTTGAAGTTTCACCTAGCATTTTCTTGTTTTTGTGTTTTTTGCATTTGTGTTTATGCTGCACGCTACCCTGAAATCTGATACAGTGAAGAGTAGTCTATAAAGATGTTTCAAATAAATAAAAAAGAACTATGGCGTAGCTTTTACGTAAGTGTTTTGATTTTTTTTTAAAAAAAAGACTAGTACAGAATAGTAGATATATTAGCAAGATCTACTAGTTTTTATTCAAGCAATAGGGACTGTGGAGCAGACAAGTTGCAGGACTTACTGGGGCAAAAAGAAGAATTCACTTATCAGCTTATTTTGCTAGATCTGACATCTCCAGCAAAATTCAAAAGCAGTCTCTCTGAGCCCATCTCTAGGTAAGTGGGCCTTTGGTTTCTCCCATTTGAGTAAAAAGTCTGAAAATATGGTACCAAATAAGTAAAGGTGGTCCTGACAGGTATAGCTGGGTCTTTGATGTTCAAGTATGTGGTTTGTTGGTTTAGGGTTGGTCAGGTGACTAACACATCAGTGGAAGGAAAAGGCCAGGAGTGCATACAGCTAATTATCAACTGACTCTACCAGATAGTATAGGAACATACGTCCACACAGGCACAGAAAGTTAAACCTTATATACACATATATGAAATGTGGGTGTACAGCCACACACACTTTGCATTCTGTCTAATGCAGTGTTTATTGAAGTTGGGAGCTTGCACGTTCCTACACTAACAGATGTTGGTGCAGTAAGAGATATTAGAACCCATACTTTGTCTGTCCATAGAACTGCTGTACCAAGTTACTCTGGAAAACATGATTTGATCCCACGATGAATACCGTTCTGTTTATGACCCAAACGTTATCACCTACCCACCCCAACTCACTTTCTGGCTAGTCTGCGGATGTCTTGCTTTGCAGGAGGATGAGCTTCAGTGAGTTCTATACCAGGTTCTAGACTGGATTTCATTGCTGACACCACCATGGCATCCCGGAGCCTGTTGCCTTGATCCAGAAGGGCTGAGAAAAAGGGCAGAGGAGTGAACTCCAAATTCAAAACAAAACTATGCACACCAGTTTACAGGCAAGTCATTCCTCGATCATTCTTGTATGAGAAAGTGCAACATGACAGCAATTTTATAATGGCTTTTAACAGCCCTAAATGAAACCCAACTGCAGATAAGCATACCTGAGAGGAGATCTTTTGTGGCGGGGTTGTTGCAAGAGAGAACACGGATAGGATTTGGACTTCCCCCAGCTAACCTAACTTGAGCTTCACGATCAGAGTTGCTGGGAAACAATCCCTGTTGCTTGGGACCATTGGCATTCAATGAATCATTCTGCCCCAGGATCAGGCGGCGCTGAGGTCCAAAAAAGCCTTCTTTTATGTTCTCGGAGTTCTCTTGAAAGTACAAGTGATCCTTTCCCCTGTTTCAAGACACAAGCAACGTCAGAAGGCTTAATTCAAGGCTGATTTCCCTCAGTGTCCCTATTGCTGTTCTAAAGCATGCATATAAAGTATCTGTATTATTGTGTTGGAGGCGGAGAAGGAACAAAGCCTGTGTAGCAACACGCAGAGCTGAAGGCAAAAACTTCAGCAGCGGCAGCAGTTGAGGACAATAAAATTGGCAGTGCAAAATGACATCCCTCAAGCAAGGAACTGACATCTTCCTGGCACCAGGTTTATCTGGCTATCAATTTAGGACACCGACTGCTGAAATGCCGAATTACAAAAGATGTAGTAGCTGGGACATCACAGCTTCCCCTAAGTTGCCAAATAACTCCCATAATGGATAAAATGAAAACAGAGGCAGCAATGGCTACTGGGGACAGAAAACACAGCCTTGCATTCAGAGCACAAAGCACTGCAGAGCCAAGGACCAGAGGACACCTTGGCCTACAGAGCAGGAACTGCTGCAGTGCAACTCGGGCACTCAGGCCTTTCAAGACACTCTCCTGAATTCCATTCAGGTGCAGGCTCTGTTTCCACAGCAATTCATAGACGCTGCCATCATTGGGGCTAAAGAAAAAGGAGCTCCATCTTGGAGACCAGCCTCGTGGAATCGAAATCATGGCTTTGCGAGAACGAAAGAGGATCGGTGTATTTTAAATACGATTTGTATTGTTATTGTAGTTGAAATTGCATTTAACTGCTTAGAGATGCTGTCATATTAAGCTGTATATAAGTATTATTAATTTAAAAAAAAAAAAACCTCTCTGTGAAATGAAGACCCTTAGGAGAAGGGGTGTGTGTGATCAGCTTCACCATGCATGACAGACGCAAGCCTCGTCCACATGGCTTCTGTCCAGGCAAAACAAACTTTTCTTAGGAATATGGGCTATCTGTGTGTTTAACACAAGACAGCAATCAGGCCACAATGTGAGCCAGAGTTCAGCCCAAGAGCATGCTTTAAATGCAGTCTGAGCAGGTGTTTTCTGAGACATTCGCACCTGCTACTCTTGTTCAACCCAGATACACTAGAACACAATCAAATTGGTCCCTCGCTGGTAATGAAGAACCACCTATAGACCACGTTTCTTTCACATCATTCCTTGAAGGGTGTGTATTTCTGTGCGCATGCAATTTTTCTGAGCCAGCCGTCTCGAGTGCAGAGTGCCTTTCTCTTTTCACTGTGTCACCTAGCCCCATCAATATGGGGTTAAGTTCAGACAGCATGGCCTTTCTTCCCACCTGGCATGAGATCCAGTTGTTCTCTGTTTACAAATTAAACTAATACCAATGAACAGGAAGCCTTTTTGGACCCTTTCAGGGCTCATTCTTTGTAGGCTGAGAGGCACTGGAAATTGTGATAGCTGTAGATTTCTTATTGGTAGTTCTGGAAGCCCTATATGGGATGTGTGTCATATACAAAAGAACCAGAGGACCTTGGCTGAGTTCTTTTCCCTTTAAGATGGGAAAGGGAGTGGAATTTACCCCTCTCCCCCAAATGAGAACAGCTGAAAATACTCCGTAAAGCAGTGTTCTCCAACCTCGGGTCCCCAGAAGATTTTGGCCTACAACTCCCAGCATGCCCCAGCCAGCGTAGGGACCCAAGGTTGGAGAACATTGCCGTAAAGGCTTTGCAACAGAAAACAAATTGCCTCTCCCTAACATACATGCTACACAAATCTATTTCTGAACCTTTTAAAGATACCAGAGACTTGACTGTGCTTTTTAAAGATCCAATGAGATCAAAGTGAAAAGAAAATATCACCTTGGTGTAGTGGCCCTGCTACTGCTCAAAGACTCTCTTCCAACGACATTCGTGCTAGGTGGTCTGTGAAGCTGCGATGGGGCAAGAAACTGGCTAGGTTCAGTGGCTTCTTTGGCTCCCTGGGCTGACAAACCAACACTGAAGCTCACATCTGTGTTTGGGATGGAGCTACTGCTGTCATAGGTTTCAGACAGAGGTTCCAGAACCAGTGATACCTGAAAGAGAACATTTGAAAAACATGTAATAATATATAGCATTTATATAGTGTTTTTACCAGAGTGTTTAGATTGCCTGAACATGTTCGCTCAGTGATCCTTTCAACAACCCTGTAAGATAAGCCAGTACTGTACTATTATCCCCATACCGCACATGGGGGGCTGAGAGACACTGCCTTTCTGAAGGCCCCCTAGTGAGTTCATGGCTCAGGTGAGATTTGCATTGGGGACTTGTAGCTCACAGTCAAAGCCATCGGACAGATACAACATACAACATCTCATTAAAATTGCCTACAATAAACGATGCTGCAACCCCAGTACCGAAAATCACCAGCAAACAAGTGATTCTCCATAGTTTTGACCACCATCAGCGGAGACAGGCCTTCCCCCTGTGGCCACAAGCCTATGAAGACTGATCCTCAAAGTAACACCACTGCCTTTCACAAGACTATGGAGGGAATCTTTCTGAGATACAATAGGTTTACTTAACATGCTTTCTTCAGGCTCAAGAAGATGCTTTCTTCAAAAGAAAGAGACTCCAAGGCAAAAATTAAAATGATGGAACCAAAGCTGCAAATGGCCAGTATACTTGAGCTTAAGCCAACTCCTCCCTGTTAATTAGGCCACCGAAGAATGCACGCCAGCTAAGTTGGCTAAAACCTAAAACTAGAAGTTGACAAGTTCTAAGTTAACTGGAGTAAGAAGGGGTGAACTGCTCTCCCTACGAGATCGGTTTGGGAGAGGAAGATGCCTTCTCATCAGTCCTACAAACTCTACTAGCCCCTTTACCCTTCTCCCACTGGCTGAAGGCTCAGAGGAATGTCCAATTGTGCCCCGTGCCTGGCTGCTTCTCACATGCCACACCCCCCCCACCCCTGGCAAAAGGATTTGTAGCTACCACACGTGACTGCTACAAGCTGCTAACCTCATCCTGTTGCTGCCTAAAAGGTTTGCACACCGCTCTCCGCTGCAGTTGATGTTCTGCCTGCTTCTCAAGTCCCCACCTTGAGCAGACTAGGCCCCCGAACACCGGGATCTTGTGCACTCTGTGTATACCATTTGTGTGATCCAAGCCCATGTGTGGAACTTGGAGCACATGCATGACTTCAGGAATAAAACACTTAGCAGGAAAAGGTTTTCAGAGCTACCTGCAGCTCTCCCATCTTTTCAGATGTGGGTGAAACAATGGTGAAAAATCCACTGATTGGGTGGCTTGGAGAGAGCTGACCCAGCCCACTGATTTGAACCCGTCCAATTGGAAGATGATCTGACTTGGTCAAGACTTCCAGGATAAGGACACCCATATCTATAGGAAACAAACAACAACAAAATGGCCAACTTAGACTAGGTTGACAAAATAATAATAATAATGAATAAAACGTATGTGCTTTTACTTCAAAATGCAAAAGCAGCAGCAGCAGCAGCTGAGCCATTCTAGCCACCCTATATGCAAAAGCTAGTTCCTCACTCCCATCTCTTTGGCATGCTTGACATTTGGTAGGATGGAAATAAGAAGCTGATGCTGGGACTGGAGTGATGTGAAAGGGGCAATGGGAAGGGGTCCCATCCCCCACCTGCAAAAAAAATCCCTCGGCTGTACCCATCGAACTGACAGGCCAGGAGCTAGTAACGTATAAAATGTTCTCGAGAGCAGGGATTCCCACAAGAAACAGCTTCCACCAACTATGAAATTGAAGAAATCTGCAAGCAATTCAAAATGGCTTCATTGCTTGCTATGCCTCATTCTAAAAGCCGACTGACCAAATCTAACGGAGAGGGGCTTGGCTTCAGGGGCACAACGCATATATTTCATGCAGAAGGTTCCGGATTCTCAAGTGGCAGGACTGGGAAACGTTGCTGATCAAGACATCAGAGAGCGACTGCCAGTCAGAGTATGTAGCACTGGGCTGGACAGGCAGCGCCATGAACCTTCTGAGCCCTGAAGCGAAGTACTCTGGTCATGGCAACAAAGCTGCATGCACTCCTGGCCTTTTCCTTCCATGGATGTGTTAGTCACCTGACCAACCCTAAACCAACAAACCACATACTTGAACATCAAAGACCCAGCTATACCTGTCAGGTAGGAGGCAAACTGTTTCGGTCCACACCGAATCGGGTAGCGGGTAGTGGTTTTAAGTGTTTTTTGCTCAGCCTGCGAGGTATCCCGAGGAACAAAGACTGTACCATCCGAGGTTTCTCCCCACCACCTTACTCGGATAAGGAAGGAAGCGGGTGGCTTGGCAACCATCCACAAGATTTTGCTAACAGTCAGCTTCAGAAAGCAGCGCAGCTGTCCTTCTACAAGAGGTGGCAAGCTTGTTGAGGGGGAGATATCACTGAGGCCTGTGGAGAAGGGGTAGAGCACAGCATTACTATTTGGCCAACCCAAGCAATTCATTTATTTAGAAGAGCTATATCCCACCTTTCGGTTACAAGGAGCCACCAAGGCGGCTTACAATACAGACTAAAAACATATACAATATAATCACAATAAAATACAAAAGAACTGAGAGTTAAAAACAACAGTGGCAATAAATCATTTGTAGCAGCAGGGTACAAAGTTAAAACAAGCAAAAATCCTGGCAAAATAGGGCAAGGGTTATGACCTAAAGGCTAAGAGGGAGTCATCCAAGCTTCCCAAGAAAGGGGATTCTGCAGCCTTGGTGCAACTACTGTGTGAAAGCCATCGTGGCATAGTGGTGAGAGTGTTGGACTGGGACTCGGGTGTTCTGGGTTCTAGCCCCCACTCTGCCATGAAGCTCACTGGGTGACTTTGGATCCGTCACTGAACCTACCTCACAGGGTTGTTGCGGGGATAATGTAGAGAGGAAGAGGACCGTGTAAAACCCCTTAGGTTCCTTGCAAGAGGAAAAATGGTGGGATATAAATGTAATAATACTGTACTAATAATTTAAAAAATAATAATACTGAAGACACCATTGTCTATTCTCCCAATCAACCATACCTCTGATGATAAAGGGACATGGAGCACGGATTCTGATAACAGTTGTAAAGGGAGGGCAGACTCATGTGGGAGAAGACCGTCCTTCCAATATCCTAGCCTCAGACCGTTTGGAATCTTAGAGGTAATCACCAGAACCTTAAATTGTGTCCAGAAAGAAATTGGAAGCCAATGTAACTTGCACAAACTGGAGTAAGATGCTCCATGAAGTGGATCCTGGCCAGCACCATGGTTGCTGTAGTTTGTCCAAGCTGAAGGCCCCGAACCCTTTTGAAGGGCAACCCCATGTAAAGCATGTTGCAGTAGTCCAGCCTGGATGTGACCAAGACACGTATAACTGTAGCCAGATCTGCAAATTTAGCTTTGCAAAGGTGTTATATGCATCACTGCTGAGGCAGCACTTCTGTACAAAGCAGCCATTTCTGACACTTGCTGTACTACACTAGGCAGAGGGTCACACCAAACTGCAGAGCACAATCCATCTGGAATTTCTCCTATACAAGCATAGCTGAATGAGCAAGAGCCGAGTCAGAGGATGCTCCTAAATTATTCACTCCCCTTGCACTGTGAAATGGGATATGGTGATGCCACCTTTGCCGAGGGCAATCTTCCCAAATATTTTGGGTTAAGAGGGCATTAGTAATTACACTCAACTCCAGGCTTGCAACGGATTAACTACCGGTATTTGCCTGGCTGCCTATGGCGAGTTAAAAATGCCAACAGGAGTTAATCGTGCTTAGATAGCGCCATCTACATTCATGGCACTTTACAAAGAACGGGAGGCCGGGTCCCTGCTCCAAGGGACTTACCATCTAAAAACAGAGTGCCCAAGTTCCCTCTTTGCCACAGGGTTAAGATTTCAACACACTTTACACATTTGCTGCAGGAAAGTGGGATGGAATATCGGCGTTCACGCAACAAACGGGTTTGCAACGTGAAGTATGGTGCCCGATGCCATTATTCTCCCTGTAACCATTTGGCTGCTGGGTAGCCAAGAGACTACTAGCAGGTCTGAATCTCACCTCTGCTATAAACTCACTGGGTGAGCTTGCACGACATGACAACCCACCCTGCAAATAAGCTACTAGTCCTGATGGCTCTATGCTTCTTCCAGTATCAGAGTTGCCAGGGAACATGGGTGGGAGGGTGCTGTTGCACTCAAGTCCAGCTTGTGGGTTTCCCGTGGGCAGCTGGTTGGCCATTGTGAGAACAGAGTGCCGGACCTCCCTTGGTCTGATCCAGCCTCAGGGCTCTTCTTATGTTCTTAATAATTTTATTTATTTATTTATTTATTATATTTATGAATCGCCCATCTGGCCAGACATCTGGCCACTCTGAGCGATGTACAATGCAATAAAATACAAGGGGACACACACACACACACACACACACACACACACAGTATAAAACACAATCAAAAACAGCACAAAACCCAAAAATCCTAACCCACCCTATATTCCCGCCTGAAAAGCCACGTTTTTAATGCCCGGCGGAAGCCAATCAAGGAAGGGGCATGGCGGAGGTCACTGGGGCGAGAGTTCCATAAATTCCATAACAACACATTATGTTATTAAATATTAAAAACAATCCAACATTATTATTAGAACAACAATATTGTCTGTCACTATATAATATTTCTGTGAAACTTATCAGAACGCAAGCTGTGTGTTGTTTCGTCGCTGCTGCTGCAATACGCGTGTTTACAACCCCGGCCGCCGCCGCCCGGCCCGTTCCAGCCCCACTTCTTCTTCCTCCCCCTGCGGCGACATCTGGGGAGGGAGTGACCCCGCGTAGCCCCCCACTACTTCTCCGGGGCGCCCCCCTCCCCCAGTGGCTCACCCTTCCGCCTTCGGCCAGGGCCGGGCCGGGCCGGGCCGCCCTTGAGCTTCTTCTGCTTCATCCCCGTCCTCAGGCCCGCGGAGCGCCTCCGGCTCCGCTTCCCGCTGCTTAGCAACGGCCGCCACCGCACGGCCTTCTGGGAAAACGGCGGCAAGCGCGGCAGGAAAGCCCGGCCGAGGAGGAGGAGGAGGAGTCGCCGCCGCCGCCGCCGCCGCCGCCGCTTCCGAACTGCGGCTCCCACAAGGCACTGCGAACCTCCGGGCAGCGCCATAGAGATAGAAGGCCGAAGAGGAATGTGGAACGTCGGGTTAACAAACGGATAGCGGCCATTATTCCCTATGGAGGGGGGGGGGATGCCGCTCTAGCCCCTCAGCGCCTCCATGGCAGGGCCCTCTTAAGTTCCCTTACGTTGGAAATACGGGGTGGAAAGCCCGCGTTAGATGTTAGATCGCGGGGCCTTAAAAGGGGTAGACAGGCAACACTTTTGTTTTATATCTGGGTACGAGACTTTCGGGTTATTTTTGATGCCATGTTTCTCCCCCCCCCTCGCTTGTTAAGAGGGGCTAAACCAGTGTTCCCCAGCCTGGGGTCCTCCGGCTCTGTTGGACCACAACTCCCAGAATTCCCCAGCCAGCTACGCTGGCTGGGGAATTCTGGGAGTTGTGGTCCAACAGAGCCGGAGGACCCCAGGCTGGGGAACACTGGGCTAAACGGAGAACTCTTTACAGGAGTCGACGAAGAAACCCGCGACGTTCTCGCAGCTGCGAGTGGGCAGCAGCGTCTTTTCATTCCCCTCCCCGCAAAGGAGGAGGAGGAGATCCGGGGGCTGACGCTGCTGCGCCCCCAGGTTTTCTTGGATGGGGGAAAAAAAGACGATTTTGCAAGGGCAAATGTCGTCCAAAACTATATAATTCCCATACTGGGGGCGGGGCGGGCGACGCAGGGCCCGACAGTGGCCTTTGACAACCCTGGTGACTGGGGATGCTGGGAGTTGTAGTCCCAACACATTCTGGAGGCACCTGGCTGGGGAAGATGAACGTGTGTCACTGAACCGCACAATATATTGTTGAACACAGAAACAGCCAGTTGGACCACGGGCCCATCTCGCCCAGTGGACGCAGGCAGGGGAGGTTGGTGGAAGACACCTGTGTCAGCGGGGCTCCTTATCCATTGCAGCTTTCTGTTTGAGCTTCATAGGAGCTATCCATGGTTCTGGACTCCAGCCCCACAATAGGTGCATGACCACAGAGCACCACAGAGCCAGTGTGGCCTAGTGGTGAGAGCCTTGGACTAGGACTCGGGAGATCCGGGTTCGAGTCCCCGCTCAGCCATGAAGCTCACTGGGTGACTTTGGGCCAGTCACTGCCTCTCAGCCTAACCTACCTCACAGGGTTGTTGTGAGGATAAAATGGAGAGGAGAAGGAGGAGGATTATGTAAGCCGCCTTGGGTTTCTTGCAGGAAAAAAGGTGGCATATAAATATAATAAATGCTGCAAGGGATAAGGAGCCCCACTGACACAGGAGCTCTCCGGGGCCTCCTTGAGCAAGGTGGGCGGCTGGGTGCTTGAACTGGGGACCTTCTCTATGCAAAGCAACGTGCTTTCCCATCCCTGGCTTTTCTCCTGTTTTTTTTTACTCTCACTTCCATCTCCTCTCCAATCTCCCCCGCAGTCTGGCACCCGCCTCCAGATGTCTTGGACTACAACTCTCAGCATTCCTTACCATTAGCTGTGTGAGCTGGGGCTGATGGGAAGTGAAGTCCAAATGTGTCAGGGGGGGCCCAGGCTGGGGAAGGCTGCTCTGAAGTCAGCCTCATTGAACTCAGTGGGACTTACTCCTAAGAAGATATGCATAGGATATATGCGCTGTAAATTGCAACCTGCACAGCACCTTTGGCCCGTTCCACACCACAGCCGGCACTCAGCAGAATGCAGAACCGCCAAGTTGCTGTGCTGAGTTCAGCTCGCTTGCATGCAGACGTGTTGGACTTTCACGCGTCTTCTAACAGTGTATCTTCAGAATAAACGTAGAAAACCTGGGCTGGGGATAGTGTCTAGTGCTGCCTTCCCCAAGCTGGTACTCTCCAGATGTGTTGGGCTATAAATCCACATGTGTTGGACTACAACTGGGCACTACACTTTAAGAAGGATGTAGACAAACTGGAAAGGGTCCAGAGGAGGGCAACAAAGATGATCAGGGGACTGGAAACAAGGCCCTATGAGGAGAGACTGGAAGAACTGGGCATGTTTAGTCTTCAGGAGAGGAGACCGAGGGGAGATATGATCGCACTCTTCCAGTACTTGAAGGGTTGTCACACAGAGGAGGGCCAGGATCTCTTCTCGATCATCCAAGATTGCAGGGCACGGAATAATGGGCTCAAGTGACAGGAACCCAGATTCCGCCTGGACATCAGGAAAAATTTCATGACTGTCAGAGCAAGAAGACAATGGAACCAACTACCTAGGGAGGTGGTGGGCTCTCCCACTCTGGAGGCATTCAAGGTGCGGCTGGACAGACATCTGTCAGAGATGCTTTGACCTGGATTCCTGCATTGAGCAGGGGGTTGGACTCGATGGCCTTGTAGGCCCCTTCAAACTCTACTTTTCTAGGATTCCCAGCATCCTCCAGAGTTTAGTCCAACCCATGGGGGGAACTCCAGATTGGGGGACGCCTAAGTGTAACTCTACACTTCTTCTATCACTATAGCCCCACGACTTCTCTCACTCGGAATTCAAATCCCTTCGGGTAGGTAGGATAGGACGAGTACTCCATTTCCCATGGTGCTCTTCAATCACTTCCTGTCTACGTCAAAGAGATAACGCGCCCCTCGTTCGTTCAACGCCTTTCCCAGTCTGACACTCTTATTGTTCAAAGGAAGAACTCCGCTTCCCATGGTGCCGCGGGGCGTGGGTCGAGCCTCTTCCGGCGGGCGCGCAGTGGCTGCTGGGAGCGGCAGGCCGGCGCCGGCTGCTTCTGCGGGGGAGGGCGGGGCTCGGTGCGCTCCCCGCCCCCTTCTCGCCTCCCGTCTCCCGGCCCGCGTTTCCCTCGCCATGTCCGCCCTGGAGAAGCAGCTGCAGCTGGGCCGCCTGCCCCCGCGCCCCCCGGGCCCCGCTGGGGGCAGCGGCCAGGCCCCGCCCAAGATGCGCATGGGGTAGGAAAGGTGGGGGGGATGGGGGATGACGTCACGCGGTGGGGGGGGTGAGAGGAGGGATGACGTCATGCGGAGGGGGTGGGGTGGCGCCAAAGGGTTCTCCGTGTGGGGTGGGCTTGAATGGAGACCGGGGGTAGGTGGGTGGGTTTGCTGGCAGGAAGGGGGTATCTGGGGTGGGGGGTGGGTCAGGTTGCCTTTGTGGGAAAGAATTGGGGGGGTGGGTTCCTCTCATGTCCTTATGGGGGGCAGTTCCAAAGCAGTCATGAGGGGAATTTTATTTGAGTGCGGGCTTGAGGGAAGGGGGGGTTCGAACTGGGTTTCTTTTTAGGGGTCTCTGGCTTCAAAGAGAGGCTAGGGGCCACCTTGGTTATGGTGTGTGTAAGGTGGGAGGTGGTATTAAGTAGGGGCAGGGTCGGTGGAAGGCAGTTTGGTGCCCTAGGCAAGATCAGATATTTAGAGCCCCCCTCTTCCCACTTGAGCCCTCCCTCCCTCCAGCCCTATGCTCCTGGTGCCCCCTTTAGCCCGGCGCCCTAGGCAGCCGCCTAGTTGGCCTAATGGTAGCACCGGCCCTGAGTAGGGGGGATACTCCCGAATAAGGGGTGGGTGGGAAGCCGTGTCTCAGGGTGTCCATTCATGTGGGGAGGGGGGGCTGCGTCCCAAGGATGATCGTGTTTGAAGTGCCCTCCTTATATCAGCCTTCTGCAACCGGATGCCCTCCAGATGTGTGGGGCCACATGGCTGTCTGGGGGATGCTGGCCATTGTAGTCCCAACACATCTGGCAGGCACGGGGCTGGGGAAGGTTGCGTTATAAGCTTACAACAATCCTGCAAGGTAGGTCAGTATTGTATTCCCATATTGCAGATGGAGACGCTGAGAGGAAGAAATAACTCTAACCTATCATATTTATATTGTTTGTTTATTTTAAAAAGCACATATAGCCTACTTTCCCCCCCCCCCCAACAAAAACAAACTCAAAACTGGCTTATGACAAAAAAAATGCATGCACAATAAAACCAAATCTACAAAATGCATTAAATAATCATAAGAAAATACCAATGTCATAAAAACCACCCACAAAATTTCATATATCAATGAAACCAACAACTCATGAAATCTCAAAAGCTAAAGCGAAGGGCCGAAGAAAGAGAACCTGCTTCACATATTCATAATGAAGAGAGAGACTTATTTTTTCAGCCGAGGGCCTTCCTAAACAACCAGATTTTGGCGAAACGCTTCAGCTGAAGTCTCAGTTGGTGAATCTCAACTGGGAGGGCATTCCACATAGTTGGTGCCACCGCCAAAAAGGCCCTGAACTCCCTCCTGGGTAGCTTCTAAGGGTTACTGAGCTAATCTTTGTGAGGTGCTGTGAGTGTGGTAAAGCCCTGTATAAACGTTGCTCTCCCTCTATTGCGAAGAGAGAGCCTTGCTGAAAGCCACCCAGGAGGGAGTTCAGGTTGAGGCTTGCCTCTGCCGCAGGGACTTCTTTTCCCAGCCTTACTTCAAAAAGCTTAAGTCAGGGGATCCTTCTTGCCAGGTCAAGGGGCGTGTGTGTGAAGAATAGGCTATGCCAGGAGAAGGGGTGGAGGCAGAAACCGGAAGAATCTCCGGTCCAGACAGTGTGGTGTGTGCCATATAAGAGCTCAACAGAGTGGGGTGGGCGGGGTGTTTGTAGGTGTGTGAGAGAGAAAGACACAGACACAGTGCAACGGGAGCCGTGGTGGGATTTTGCCAGGGCAAAGGACACAGGGTGGGCGGGCCGTGCCTGTGGGGAATTTGGTGCAGGAGATGCCACCATAGGTAGCGGGAGCTGATGCTCAGTTAGCGTAAGCCGGGATGGGAGGCACTTCTGAAGGGATGGGTCACTTTGAAAAAAGAGATGTGGGGCTGCTCCCCCCCTTCTCGTGGAAAAGACTTGGCAAGGAGGTGGGTGTCTGGAGGTTTACGAGGAGAGGAGCCGAGGAGAGTAGCGAGTGCCTCGCTGGTGACTTGCCAGCGCAGCATGAATGGGAGCCCTGAAGGAAACATGCTCTGCACAGAGATGTGAGCAGAGGAGAGGCGATGGGTAGGGGGGAGGCAGGAGAAAGCATCTCTTAGGGAAGGGCTGTAGCTCTGCGCTAGAACACATCGTTCATGTCCAGAAGGCCCCCCCCGGGCATCTCCAGCTAAGATCTCGAGTAGCAGGGCCAGGAGAGATCTCCGTCCAAGACCTTTCTTAGCTTCTGCCAAGTCCTGCAGTGCCCGTGCTGCCTGGAGTTGATGGGAGTTGTAGTCCGGCGCATCTGAAGGGTACCAGTTTGAATATGGCTGCAGTCTGACCAGTGGTCCAGCTTCCTATACTGTATGTTCCCCCGTGTGCCTCCTGTCTGGCCGAATATGAAACTTCTCCCAAGGGTGGGGTCGCACTCAGCACTCATCTTCCTGGCCTTGCGCGTGTGTTGTAAAACTGCGGCATGAAACATGACTCTCTTCTTGTCCAGCGTGTTCAGTTGATGCTGTGTGTGTGTGTGTGGTGATTAGGGAAGAACTGCAACTAGTTTCGTGGCAGAAGCTGTTTTAGACAAGCTTGTCCCAACCTGATGCCCTCCAGATGTGTTGGATTGCAACCCCCATCATTCCCAGCCCTCCTACCCAACTCTATGCTGGACACCCCTCCACCTAGGAGAGGCTCTTGCTTTGAGGTACATATGTAGCTAGTGGACACCCTGCAGCCCTCCAGATAGTATTGGACTCCAATTCACTTTAGCCCCATAGCCAGGGGCCACAAATTCCTCACCCCTGGGCTAGACTTCCTTGGGTTCAATCCCAGGATGACTGGGACTTTTGTGCTGCCATCTGTTGTTATTTCTATTGTCTGATTCAAGCGCAGGCATGAAAGCCTCTTTATTTTGGGCACAGCGCTCCACATTAAGTGTTTGTCTATTAACGTGCGGCATCTGCCTGAAACGGGGATTTTTATTTTTTTTTTTTGCTATCTAGAAATGCTTTCCTTGGAGTCCTCTGCCTTTAGTCCTTCTTACAGCAGGGAGAACTCTGTTTGCTGCATTGCCTCTGGCCTGGGAGCCCACCTCTTATTAGCTGTGACAGTGGGTTGTATCCAGGGTTCATCTTACTTAGAGTAGACCCATTGAAGTGAATGGGGCTTAAGTTAGACTAACATTGGATACACCCCAATGCGATGCCAAGAAGTCGATGAGTGTTGCGTGGGCCTTTTGTCGAAGAGTAACCAGGAATGGGTGATATTAACTGGGGTGGGGGGAGGATTCAAGAGCCAGAGGTGCTTGGAGAATGAGCGGTGGTCTGTACGGTTGCAGGTTCAAATGTTGCCTTGGCCACAAACTCTCTA
Source organism: Shinisaurus crocodilurus (assembly GCA_021292165.1). Taxonomy (NCBI): domain Eukaryota; kingdom Metazoa; phylum Chordata; class Lepidosauria; order Squamata; family Shinisauridae; genus Shinisaurus; species Shinisaurus crocodilurus. Next base: position 290,469,199 of record CM037878.1, read on the forward strand.
GTTCGTGTAGACCAGTGTTCTCCAACCTTGGGTCCCCAGATGTTTTTGGCCTACAACTCCCAGCATGCCCCAGCCAGCATAGCATAGCTAGCTGGGTCATGCTGGGAGTTGTAGGCCAAAAACATCTGGGGACCCAAGGTTGGAGAACACTGGTGTAGACAAACCACTCTCTTTTGGCATCAGCCGTTTATCTACGATATAAGGGTAATAACTGGCCTACCTTTCAGGGCTATTTTACGGATCAGTGAAATACAGGTACTCAGCACGACAGCCCCCATAGCTATACCACCAAGGAGAGGCTGAACTTGCTGGCAGCCTTGTGTCGATCCGTATCAACAACCAGTTCTATGAGTTTTTATCTGCTAGGAGCAGGTCTTTTGTGAAGCTCATGGGTCTTAATCGCCCATTGGGGACCAAGACAGGCCAGTGGCTCACTCTGGCTCAGCTTGTCTGAGCGTGGAAAGCTAAGCAGGGTCAGGCCTGGTTATTGGATGGGTGACCCCTCCTCTAGCTTCCTGCATTGAGCAGGGGGTTGGACTCGATGGCCTTGTAGGCTCCTTCCAACTCTATCAGATCTATGAAATCTATGAAACCCCGAAATACTTTGCATCACAACAAGAAACAATATATTGTTGCTGAGGAAATTCATTTTTCCACAGCTACTGCGCAGCGAGGCTCAGAGGGAAGTCTGGGAGGGTACCAGATGACATCAGGGTTCCTGCTGATAAAAAAAAGTGCTGGTGCTGTGTCCCTGCGAGCCCTGGTGGCACTACAGCACTGTTAAGGATTATTGTGATGCGGGTGGATGCTCCAACAACAACAATAAAACAATAGTAATAAAATAGTAAATTAAAATCCTTGTTCTTCTTATTAAAGATGACTTGTTAGAATGGTGAAAGAATGCTTTGCAAAGGACAAACGTGCTTGACTCCAAATCCTTGGGGTTAACATTTTGGACAAAGCAAGTTATTAGTACAATTGTTGGGAAAGAGGCAATAACTTAAGTTGGCCTTCCCCAGCCTTTGCTCTCCAGATGTTTTAGACTACAGCTCCCACTATTCCTGGCTATTGGCCATGCTGGTTGAGGCTGATGGGAGTTGTTGTCCTAAATATCTGGAGGGTACCAGCTTGGGAGAGGCTGCCTCAAGTGTACCACCCATGCAGTGTTAGGGCGCCAAGGACATGCAGAGAGGCAGTCTTGGCCTTTTGTCTCCAGCTCTAAATTCTTCATGCTGAGGGTTGCCAAGACCCGAGCCTGTGTTTCTTCCAGAGAATCAGGCAAGCATTTAGTGGTAGGCCTAAATGAAGAGAATTTTAGTAGGGCAAAGCATTTAGAAAATAGATTTGTTGTTTGTGGAAGATAGTCACCACCACCACCATGACACCTTGGCTCTGGGCACAGGCCAGGATATAAATTGAACAAAAACTTATTTTATAATATCATTTTAAGTAATCGGTGCATTAGTTAGAAACAGACACGTTAGAGTAAAGGTGAGTTTTAAGGACCGTTTTAGGTGTAACTGCAGAGAATGGCTCTGTATTTCTTCTGCGAGTCGACCATGTCTTAGTGACATTCCTACAAGGCATACATGAACCAGTGTACAGTAGAATCATAGAATCATAGAAAAGTAGAGTTGGAAGGGGCCTACAAGGCCATCGAGTCCAACCCCCTGCTCAATGCAGGAATCCAGGTCAAAGCATCTCTGACAGATGTCTGTCCAGCTGCACCTTGAATGCCTCCAGAGTGGGAGAGCCCACCACCTCCCTAGGTAGTTGATTCCATTGTCTTATTGCTCTGACAGTCAGGAAATTTTTCCTGATGTTCAGGTGGAATCTGGGTTCCTGTAACTTGAGCCCATTATTCCGTGTCCTGCAAACTGGGATGATCGAGAAGAGATCCTTGCCCTCCTCCGTGTGACATCCCTTCAAGTACTGGAAGAGTGCGATCATATCTTCCCTCAGTCTCCTCTTCTGAAGGCTAAACATGCCCAGTTCTTTCAGTCTCTCCTCAAAGGGCCTTGTTTCCAGTCCCTTTATCATCCTTGTTGCCCTCCTCTGAACCCTCTCCAGTTTGTCTATGCCCTTCTTAAAGTGAGGTGTCCAGAACTGGACGCAGTACTCAAGATGAGGCCTAACCAGTGCCGAGTAAAGGGGAATTATCACTTCCCGCGATTTGGAAGCTATACTTCTATTAATACAGCCCAAAATTGCATTTGCCTTCTTTGCAGCCACATCGCATTGCTGGCTCATATTCAGTTTGTGATCTACCACAATTCCAAGATCCTTCTCACTTGTAGTATTGTTGAGCCAAGTGTCCCCCATTCTGTAACTCTGCATTTGGTTTCCTCTCCCTAGGTGCAGCACTTGGCATTTATCCCTATTAAATTTCATTCTGTTGTTTTCGGCCCAGCGCTCCAGCCTATCGAGGTCACTTTGAATTTTGTTTCTGTCTTCCAGAGTATTAGCTGTTCCACCCAACTTTGTGTCATCTGCAAATTTGATAAGCATTCCCTGTACCTCCTGATCCAAGTCATTAATAAAAATGTTGAAGAGCACTGGGCCCAGGACCGAGCCCTGTGGTACCCCGCTCGTTACCTCTCCCCAGTTTGAGAAGGAACCATTGATAAGCACTCTTTGAGTCCGATTCTGTAGCCAATTGTGGATCCACCTGATAGTTGTTGCATCTAGCCCACTCTTAGCTAGCTTACTAATCAGGATATCATGAGGCACTTTGTCGAAAGCTTTGCTGAAGTCCAGATATATAATGTCCACAGCATTCCCACAGTCCACAAGGGAGGTTACCCGATCAAAAAATGAGATCAGATTAGTCTGACAGGATTTGTTCTTGACAAATCCATGCTGGCTTCTAGTAATCACTGCATTGTTTTCAAGGTGCTTGCAGACTGACTTCTTTATAATCTGCTCCAAAATCTTCCCGGGGATTGATGTCAGACTGACTGGCCTATAGTTCCCAGGTTCCTCCTTCTTGCCCTTTTTGAAGATGGGAACAACATTTGCCCTCCTCCAGTCGTCTGGCACTTCACCTGTCCTCCATGATTTCTCAAAGATAATAGACAGTGGTTCTGAGAGTTCTTCTGCCAGTTCCTTTATTACTCTAGGATGCAGCTCATCAGACCCTGGAGATTTAAACTCGTTCAGAGTAATCAGGTGCTCCTTGACCATTTGCCTATCAATCTCAAGCTGCAATCCTGCCCCTTCAGTCTGCACTTCAGGTTTGCCAGGGGGGTCATAGACCCTCTTTTGGGAGAAGACTGAGCCGAAGTAGGAATTGAACACTTCTGCCTTTTCTTTGTCTTCTGTTATCAATTTGCCATCCTCATTGCGTAGTTGAACCACCAGTTCTTTCTTCTGTCTTTTACTGTGCATGTATCTGAAGAAAGCTTTTTTGTTGCTTTTAGCATTCCTCGCTAACCTTAGCTCATTCTCAGCTTTAGCCTTCCTGACACTATTCCTGCAGTTCTGTGCTACCTGCCTGTACTCTTCCCCTGTAGCCTGTCCTTCCTTCCACTTCCTATACGTGTCCTTTTTTGTTTTCAGGTCATCTTTGAGTTTATTGTGAAGCCACATTGGCTTCTTCTGTTGCCCTCTGCCTTTTTCCTTTTGGGAATTGTTTGCAATTGTGCCGTTAAAATTTCCTTTTTAAAAACTCCCACCCCTCCTGGGCTCCCTTTCTCGTGAGTGTCGCTTGCCATGGGATCTTACTAATCATTGTTCTGAGTTTGTTAAAATTGGCTTTCCTAAAATCCAGGGTACGTGTTTGGCTACACTCAGCTTTTGCTTCCGTTAGAATCAAGAACTCAAGTATAACATGGTCACTTTCCCCCAGAGTTCCCGAAACTGCCACTTTATCCACTAACTCGTCTCTGTTGGTTAGAATCAGGTCAAGGGTAGCCGATCCTCTAGTTCCTTCCTCCACTTTCTGTAGGAGGAAGTTATCAGCAGCACAGCTCAGGAATTTCTTGGAGGGGCCATGTTTGGCTGAATAAGTCTCCCAACAGATATCAGGGAAATTGAAGTCTCCCATTACTACCACATCGTGCCTCCTTGAAACAATGGCAATTTGCTTTTCAAAAGTTCCATCCTCGTCTTCTCCTTGATTGGGTGGTCGGTAGTAGACTCCAACCGCCATGTTCATTTTATTCTTTGCCCCCTTTATTTTAACCCAGATGCTCTCAATGGGGCTGCCAAGCTCCTCTTCCTGTATCTCTGTGCAGAGATACGTATTTTTAACATACAGTGCAACTCCACCTCCCTTTCTGTTGCTTCTGTTCCTTTTGAACAAGTTATACCCTTCAATTGCTGTATTCCAGTCATGGGAGTCATCCCACCAGGTTTCAGTTATCCCTATCAAGTCGTACTTGCCCTCATGTATCAAGAGTTCAAGTAAATCAACAGGGGCTTGGTGGTGTCTTAAAATATGATCTACTGAGGGCTCAGTTTTCATGGATGTGGCAAAAGTAGGCTCTGGCCCACGGACGTTTCCGCCACAATAAATCCCTTGCCATGAGACTGTCACTTTTGCCCCACTAACACAACTACCCCCCTGGAATTTGCTGTGCGGAAACCAAGGATCAAAACGTGTCTGTTAAAAGCAGAACACTGTTTGGAAACCAGCAACAATTTAAAACTGGCAGAAATGAAAGGTACATTTAAAGTTGAGCGTGGCTCAGCCATCCAACAGTACAGATGTTAAAAGCTTTCCTGGGCCAGAAAGAAAAAAAGAAAGCCCCGCTTTGACTTGCTGGCAAAAAGTACACAGGGATGGAGCTTGGTGTACTTCACAGTAAGCATGCCCAGGTGTATGACATTTCAAATGGGAGTGCCCCTAATTTTGTTCCTCGTTGTTGTTTTTGTCCCTGCCAAGCACAAGGCTGCTATTCTACCCTGTCTTAAAGAGCTCCCCTATGTACAGCAAAAGGCTTTTATTTTTGTGCCAAGATATAGAATATATATAACATTTAGGCATCAACTCTTATTTTTCAGGCCTGGGAGGAAGCGCGACTATTCCCCAGTCCCGTGGAGCCAGTACTTTGAATCCATGGAGGATGTGGTGGTTGAGAGCGACTCCGGCAAGGATATATCCTCTTTCCCTCCTTTTGTTTACTCATTCCTGCAATGGGGCTTGTAATACAGTGACTTTGTAGAGCTGTGTGTAGGATTCTCTCAGGCCAATGTATTCTCTGTGCCACTGTTGTCCCCCCTGACTAGCGGTGCCTTTCTATGGGGTCCTGGGCCCATTGCTCAAATGCTCTGGTCTATAGGCTCTGGCCTGTTTTCAGGGAAGAGAGGTCTGTGTTTTCCTTGTGGTCAAATATGCAGACTTGGCTCGGCTTGTGGCATGTTACTTGTCGAGTAGAGTTACTTCTTTCAACGATGCTAAATTGCACAGATGAAAGGACGAGCGCTGTAAATCGCACTCTGCATTAGATGTGCTGCAGAAATGATTAGAATGAAAAATGCTGATTGCGTGTAAGGACCGTCTTCTCCAGTAGGAAACTCCCTGTGTGTTAAGCTCTGCGGGAGAGGCAGACGTGTCCTCCACGTCCCTCTAGTACAGTGTTCTCCAAGCTTGGGTCCCCAGATGTTTTTGGCCTACAACTCCCAGCATGCCCCAGCCAGCTATGCTATGCTGGCTGGGGCATGCTGGGAGTTGTAGGCCAAAAACATCTGGGGACCCAAGGTTGGAGAACACTGCTCTAGTTCCAGAGGCGTGCTTGGTGGGAACATGAAAGGTGGCCATTCCCAGGGTTTGGAATTCCCTCTCTGCTGGCCTTCCACCAATAGAAAAAGCTTTTCTATTCCAGCAAGTCTTTTGACCTGCTGGGACAATCTCTCTCCTGCGCCAATGTGTGGCTTTATTAATGCTCTTGGTTTTTTTAAAGCTGGCTGCTGCCTTTACTGTTTTTTGTTTTTTTTAAAAATCTTTTTTTAAAATCACTTCTCATTAACCACTTCAGTTTCTTTTTTTGAAGATAAAGCGGGATATATATTTAAGATTTAAAAAAAATAAAGTGAAATTGGGAGGTGGTGAGTGGAGGGTTGGCTGGGAAAGGGTTGCCCCGGAAGCTGTGATGTGCCTCGTGCCGTGTCAGAGGAGGGGTCCTAACTTAGTGGTAGAGCACATGCTTTTTTTGCAGGGGTGTGACTTGCATCCGAACTCAAATGACTTGGGTGCCGAAGGTTACAAAGTCCTTAACTGTTCATACACTTTTCGAATTTACAAGAGTGGATCTGAGGGCCCCGTCCTTCTCCTCCTACATGGCGGAGGCCATTCTGCTCTCTCCTGGGCTGTATTCACTGTAAGTAAACTGCTGGTAGCACATTTTTCTGTTGTCGTTGCTGCTGCTGTTTAGGTAGAGCAAGGGTGGGCAAATTTTGAGGGTTTGGGGGCTGCACTGGACTCCTGGAACCCTCTGGGGGCTGCCCCCCCCCACAACTGCATTCCCAGTGATTCTACTGGGAAACAGGCCATGCGCGCCTTTCCCGCCAGTACTCCTCCCAGCCTGCCAAACGGGGACTGTGCCACAGAGGCAGGGGAACTAGCGTGGGTCACAAAACTCCCCCGGGGGGGCTACATGTGGCCCGCAGGCTGTGTGTTGCCCGTCCGGAATATGGAGCCATCGGCGTGCATGGCGTTTCACAGATTACAAGAGGACAGGCCCTGGCCCAGGGAGCTTATAAAATTTGACACATGGGAAACAGAGGATGGAGAGGGGAGTGGAGGCGGGCATAAAAAGGGGAAGACATCTGCACTTGCACGAGCCCAGGCTGAGTTATAGCAAGGCACGGGAACGAGGGGGTTGTGCCAAAGGCTTCGTGGAAAAGGTGGGTTGGGAAGAGGGATTTAACAGAAGTGTGAGAGCTGGTATCCGGCAAGGTGTCCTGGGAGGCTGTTCCAAGCCATCTTGGCAGCAAGGGAGAAAGGGCGGAGTCCTTTGGATAGTGGAGGAGCTGGAATGGCAAAAATCACAGGCAGGGATGTATCAGGATAGATAAGAGCAGAGTGTGTGTGTGTGTGTGTGTGTGTGTGTGTGAAGGTCATGGAGGTCTTTGAAGATAAGGAAATGGAGATTGTGCTGGATCCAGTTATCAAAGCAACCGAAGAAGTAAATGGTTACGGCAGTGTTCTCCAACCTTGGGTCCCCAGATGTTTTTGGCCTACAACTCCCAGCATGCCCCAGCCAGCGTAGCTGGCTGGGGCATGCTGGGAGTTGTAGGCCAAAAACATCTGGGGACCCAAGGTTGGAGAACACTGGGTTAAGGCAACAGAGTGCTGGATAGATGGGGAGGGGCCAAGGTGAGTGGATTGAAGTCCAGGCAGGAGAAGATAACCAGGGCGTGGACCAAGGGGGCCGAGTGGAAGGGACATTTCCCCCCCCCCCCAGCGCTGTAAATCTACTTACTGTTCTCAGTGATGGAAGCTAATTAAATCTAGAAAACCTCTTTGATATCCACATTTGCCTTGCTCACCGCCAAGAAATACGTTGTTATGTGTGGTGAGAGTGACTTGCCGGTACGGCGGCTGCCTTATTTTTAAAGGCAGTGGATACGCATTGGGCGGCGTAGAGTAGAGCCACGCGCTCCGAATACAGAAGCCCCCCCCCCCCCATCATCATCTCCAGTTAGAACAGTGGTGGGCCACGCACGGCCCCCACCGTTCCCCGGCGCTGGACCGCGGAATGGATTTTCAAAATGAATAAATTGGCAAGCAAGCCAAGTTTGTCCCATCTGAGCAATATGGAGAGGTTTGCCACAAAGTTCAGCAGCTGAACGGCAATTTTTTTAAATTTATTTTTTAATCATTTCCCCACCCACCCAGTGCGGCTGATGGGGTGGGGTGGGGGCAAAAATGGCCCCCATACCTCCAGAGGTTGGCCACCTGCGAATTAGAAGGATATCTGGTGGTGAGACTGGGAAAGAACCTGGAGAGCTGCTACCTGTCAGAGTAAGGCTGTCTCAAGGTAACCTAACCTGGTGCCCTCCAGATGTGTTAGACTAGTAGATGTAGTCCAACACATCTGGAGCGCACCAGGTTGGGGAAGGCTTGGGTAAATGGTCCGACTAAATGGAGCAGCCTGATACATATTCTCACCATCACCTACATTTTACAAATTAAACGTTCCCGTTGTTTTCACATCCCGCTCTTGTGAGTTTCTCAGAAAGCAACTGTTTGACCACTGCTGGAAATGGCACAGTGGGCTGGATGGACTTTGGGTTCGGATCCAGCAGGGCTGCTCATAACGGCTAAGGCGGCAAAGCCTGTATGTACCCTCTTATATGGGAATAAGCCCCATTGAATTTAATGGGGCCTCCTTTTGCGTACGCATTTATTTATTTATTATTTATTTATTAATTATATTTTTGAATCGCCCATCTGGCCAGTCATCCGGCCACTCTGAGCGATGTACAGTCCAATAAAATACAAGGGGGGAAAAGTGTAAAACACAATTAAAAACAGTACAAAACTTTAAAATCCTAACCCATCCCATATGCCCACCTGAAAAGCCATGTTTTTAATGCACGGCAGAAGCTAATCAAGGAAGGGGCATGGCATAGGATTGCACTGTGAAGGTCTTGCATAGATTCCATTGACCTGATTCTCATTGCCTCCTTGCTCAGATTCCTACAGCAGGGTTTGCTGATATCCTTATATTTGTGTTTGCTTATTTATTTTATTTTATTTATTATATTTATATCCCGCTTTTCTTCCTGCAAGGAACCCAAGGCGGCTTACATAATCCTCCTCCTCCTCTCTGTTTTATCCTCATAACAACCCTGTGAGGTAGGTTAGACTGAGAGTCAGTGATTGGCCTAAAGTCACCCAGTGAGTTTCATGGCCAAGCGGGGACTAGAACCCAGATCTCCCGAGTCCCAGTCCAACACTCTCACCACTACACCACAGTCGCTCAGGGACTCTCTCCATCAACACCCTTGCACTCAAGCACTTTAAAGTTTTAAAATCATAATTGCTTCCACAATTGCAGTCTTGGCTGTCAAAACAGCCATTCTCTGTAGGGAGCTTTTTGGCTGCTCTCCTGTTTTGGTTTGGAGCCCTTCAACCGGTATTCCCCATCACTGCTGGAAATACTTGTTTTTGCTATACCCGGTTGATTGTCCGGGAACAAAAGGCCTATTTTTAAAGCTGCCTTCCAGCATGAATACCACTTAATCACTGTGATGCCGAAAATAACGTCATTATGCAAATGTTGTTAGGTGGTGGGAGCAAATAATGAAGCGTGATCTTATTTTCAGCAGTGTGTTTCTTTTCAAAAGGACCTCATTGTGAGTGAGTGTGTACGCGTGAGAGAGAGAGGAGAGGGGGCATCAGTGGAGCTGTAAAATTCCCTTCAGCGACATGTTTCCCTCCTGATGTTTTGGCCTGCAGCTCCCATGATCCCTCACCATTGGCTATGTTGGCTAGGGCTGATGGGAGTTGTAGGCCAAAACATCTGGAGGGTCACAAGTTGCCCACCCCTACAGTAGCATGTTCTGCCCCCCCCCCATCTACGCACACAGGCACACCATTTCTGCACGTAAGAAGATCCGAGTCTGTCCTCAAAGTGATGCCATCACTGTACTATGTTAAAATGAAATCGTGCACGGCAGAAGTTGTCCTGCCTTCCACAAGCCGTTAATGCCACGAATTGAAAGGGGTTTGAATTTTGCAAGGCGTACTGAAAACAAGGGGTGGGCATGTGAACAACTTTCTTGTTTGTGCGGCGTAGTGGTCAGAGCGTTGGACTCAGGAAATCCGGGTTCTAGTCCCCACTCAGCCATGAAACTCACTGGGTGACTTTGAGCCAGTCACGGACTCTCAGCCTAACCTACCTCACAGGGTTGTTATGAGGATAAAATGGAGAGGGTGAGTGTCATGTACACTGCCTTGGGCTCCTTGGAGGAAAGGCGGGATATGAATGTAATAAATAAATAAACTTTATTGAAATGTTTTTGGAGGCTGCCTTTTTACTGTGTAAGCTGCTTCGAGTGCTTTTATGTTGAAAAGCAGTATATCAGTACTCCAGATAAATGGGCAATTTTCAGATCGGAGTTTTATCAGAGCCCTGACCTTCCAGTCTTATCTTTTACAGGTTACCGACACAGCCCCAATACCGAGTGACCAGGTTCTTGACTTCTTCACCACTTAGGTTGGCCTTCCCCAACCTGGCACCCGTTGGCTGTGCTGGTTGGGGGTGATGGATATTGTAGCCTGACATACCTGGGGGGGTGCTAGGTTGGGGAAGGCTGACCTATATCATGTTCTTATTCTGGCCCCATGCTCCCCCTTAGCACTACGTGCTAATACCTTAACACCAGTACTGCAGTTCCATAGAGGAGCACAAAATCCCTTACAGTGTGTGGCATTTCTTGGCCATGGAATTTAACTTCTGAAGAACCTCTTGATTTTCTTTCCCCAAAGTTTCTAGCCCTTTTGATTATGAAGAAATGCTTGGTAGAGGCTCTGGGCGAAGCCTGCTGAAATCTCAGAAGCTAGCGGGGGAGCGTTGAATAGGCTTTCCAGCAGCCTGTGACTAGCAGCAGTGGGGAAAATATGCACAGTAGTAAAAGTTGCAGCACATGTTATGCCAAATATGGGGAGAAACATGTTTGCATACTTCATTATAGGTTGCAGAATTCAGTTTTTCTGGTCTCTGAAACTGGGACAAGGTAACCCACATTCCACCTTGTTTTTCTTTTTTAAGAGCCTATGACATCTCTTCCCCCCCCGCCCCCCCGACACTTAAAAGGCTGGAGGCCCTCCAAGGGACTTGGCCTTCTCTCAGTCCTGGTACTGTTCTGCCCTCTTTTCTTACATCATTCGTATTCCTTGCGGCCTTCGCCCTATTTGGCTTGAAGCTTCTGCCTTTTGCTTGAGCCCCTGTCTTCCAGCTGATCAACCAGGCCAAAGCACACTCTGAACGGTAGCCTCTTCCCCCTCCCCTGGGTGAGTGTGTTTGTGTGTGTGTGTGTGTGTGTGTGAGAGAGAGAGAGAGAGAGAGAGAGAGAGAGAGAGAGAGAGAGAAACTTTACAAACAGTGTGTGCTTGTCTCTCCTTGCAGTCTGCCATCATTAACCGGGTTCAGTGCAGAATTGTGGCTCTGGATCTGAGAGGACATGGTAAGTGGATCTTTTTTTTACAACTAAAACCCATCTTTTCTGTTGCAGGAGACTCCTGCCCACCTTCTCTCCACCTGTCACTGTCATCCCTGCTGAGCCTAAATATAAAGCACAGTTCTCTCTGGAGGATTCGTTAAAAGGCACTGTCTCGAGGTGTCTAACCCCACCTAGTGTGGCTAGGGGTACAGTCCTATGCATGTTTAGACAGGAAAAAAAAGTCCTACAGCTCCCAGCATTCCCCAGCCAGCATAGTTGGCTGGGGAATGCTGGGAGTTGTAGGATTTTTGTGTGTGTCTAAACAGGCATAAGATTGCACCCTAAATTATTTTACTCTACAAATATTTCCCCCCTGCTGTTCAATCGCAAGGCCCTTGCGGTGGCTGAGGCACAGCAAGTTAAGATGCAGCCGAAATTCAGTAAAAGCAGCACACGTCAAAATGGCAAAAAACCGGACAGCGGCCAAGCAAGTCACAGCAGCCGCTCGATTGGCCAAATGCCTTTCTAAGCTGGAAGGTTCTAAAGGCGAAGCAAGTGTTCCCCGTGGCAGCTTTCTCCAGCATTGGCCGTGCTGGCTGGCATGATGGGAGTTACAGTCGGTCGCCACGTCCGGAAGGCACCAAATTGGTTGAGGCTGCTTTATAGGATGCCTCCGTAGGAAAAGGTCCTCCTTACCTTCGTACGTCTTTACGGCAGGGGCACAGAACCTCACACCCGCAGTCCCAATCCAGCCTTCCTGGGTCTGCAGTCTGGCCCTCTGGGGTTCCCCAAATGGCCACGCTCCTCCCCCCCCCCCCCCACAATCGCTTGGTGATTTCCTGGTTTGGGGCCAGCTAAAAAGTTGAAATGCCTTTCCTAAGTTACCGGCTGTGAGAGCTTTGAGCTAAGGTCTGCTGGTGTTTTTCGCCCCGCCCCCCTTTTGCCTCTGGCCCCGCCCACCGCCAGATTGTGGGCCCCGGAAGCTTCTCCAAAATGGAATGCGGCCCTCGGGCTGAAAGCGCCTCTGCAAACCTGCTTTACAGGGTGGGACCACAGCTCAGCGGCAGAGTCCCTGCTTGGCACGCAGAAGGTCCCGGGTTCAGTACCCGGCGGCAGCGTCTCCAGTTAAAAGGATCCGGTAGCAGGCGTCTGTCTGAGACCCTGGAGAGCGGCGGCCAGACGAGTCGCCAAGACTAGGCTCGAGGAGCAAATGGTCTGACTCGACACGAGAAGAGCCCTGCTGGGTCAGACCAAGGGTCCGTCTAGTCCAGCGTTCTGTTCACACAGCGGCCAACCAGCTGCCCACAGGATCCCACAAGCTGAACATGAGCACAACAGTGCCTTCCTGCCCATGTTCCACAGCAACTGGAGTACTTTGGCATACTGCCTCTGATACTGGACTCAGTGACTAGGTTCAGACAACACGAGAACCCACACTCAAGGGTTGAGTGTGGGTTGTCGCTGAACCGTGGGTTGTTCTTGAATCGTGAGTTATCGTGTTGTCTGAACCCAGCTGCACTAACAAGCCATGGCTTGTTAACCATGAACAACCCATGAAGAGAAGAACAGACTATTCAGGGAAGGGGTGGACAACATGTTGCCCTTCAGAAGTTGTTGGACTGCAACTCCCATCAGCCCTAGCCCAGCGCAGCTGGTGGTGAGGGATGGTGGGAGTTGCAGGTCAAGAATATCTGGATGGCCGCATGGTCCCCGTGTCTGATTTAGGGTGTTTAAAGATCAGAACCGGCACTTCGAGTTGGGCCTGGAAACTCCTTGGTAACCAATGCGGAACTCTCAGTAAATGTGTCTCAAGACCATTTGGACCAGGCCCTCGTTGAGTGCCGTCGTTGTATCTGGAGGTGGTCAAGGCATGGATTGCGGTGCTCAGGTTACTTCACTTTCCATGGCCTACAGTGGCCAGGGCCGTGATCTTTCCCTGGGGCACAGGAGGTCCAGTCCCAAGCAGTGTAGAGGATAACGGGGCAAGGCGGGCCGTCGGTATCGCAGCTTCCTTTGATTTAGCCCCAAAGCACTAGCGCAGCCTTTCCAGGTATTAGTTGAGCAGTATCCTGCTGGGGCGGGATACAAAACATAGCCATAAATGTCAGGCTACCTGGAGAAGTCCTGGTGTGGCTTTGTCTGCCAGTTTATGTTCCGCATTTGTGTGAGTGGATCTGCTTTTCTTCACAGGCGAGACGAAAGTGAGGAATCCTGAAGATCTCTCGGCAGAAACAATGTCCAAGTACGTCCCTTCACAATACTTGCTTTGTTGTGCTTGGTCTTTCCAACAAGTAAGCCTCTTATACGTGACCCAGTCCTCAGTCCGCTAGATTTCGGTGAGGCTTGAGAGGCAAGTTGGGTGACCCTGAACTGGTCCTTAAGCCCTGCCAGTGTTAGAGCGGCCTGTGTGGTAAAGCAGTTGTCAGGTTGCTTTGTTATGGCTTCCTTTGTGTGCCGAAAACTGACCTGGCCATGTGTTCGGGTGTCTGCTTTGATGCCAGCCTTATGCTAAGGGTTAGGTTTTCACTTGAGTAAATTGGCCCCTGTCATTATATGATGCATTTAAGGGTTGGGATCCTGATGCTGCATCTCTGGCTGGTCCAAACCTGCTGTGCTTGCGTCGAGGTGAGTATTTGCCCCGATAGATCCAGTATATGAGCACGCGTTCTGTCGCTCGGCTTTAGGAAGCCAGTGTTTTTGTGACATCAGAAGCCCTGAGTCCAGTCCTCGAACTCATCTCAGAACTATTCGCATGAATAGCAACCAACTTGTTTGCCCCTAAGGAAAGGGGCACAGTGCTGTGCTTAAAAGGCCTGGAAGCAAAGGGTTGTTGGGTGTGAGCAAGCCGAGGGAACCCACCACCGTCCCAGCTACTGTCTAGAAACGCAGTAAGAACATCAGAAGAGCCCTGCTGGTTCAGACCAAGGGTCCGTCTCGTCCAGCGTTCTGTTCACACAGTGGCCAACCAGCTGCCCGTGGGAAACCCACAAGCAGGACATGAATGCAACAGCACCCTCCCGCCCATGTTCCCCACCAACTGGGGTGCGTAGGCATACTGCCTCTGATACTGGAGGAAGCATATAGCCATCGGGACTAGTAGCCATACATAGCCTCATCTGCCATGAATTTGTCCAATCCCCTTTCAGAGCCATCCAAAGTGGTGGCCATTGCTACATCTTGTGGATGCGAATTCTATAGTTTAACTTCGCGCTGTGCGAAGAAGTCTTTCCTTTGATCTGTCCTGAATCTCCCAGCAATCAGCTTCATGAGTAGTCATTTGGAGAAGCGGGGATATGTTTTCCAAGGTGCGGGGCAAACGAAAACAAGTTGTTCAGGATGCCGTCTCTAGGTCATGTTTGCCTTCATGTTCCTGCTGGGCGTCTCACTAGTCATAGGATTATTAATAGCATTTATATAGCCTGTGTCAAGAATTCCAAATGCATTCCACACATAATCCCAGGAATCCTTAACAACAGTCCTATGCAAATTAGAGGAGTTATCCCCCACGGTAGAGATGTGGAGCTGAGTCTGAGAAAATGGACTTGGCTAAGGCCTTCCTAGTGAACTTCTGACTCAAGCGAGATTGGAACTGGGGCCTTTGCAGTGCCCACTCTTCGCCTCCTGGCTGTGCCACATGAAGTGGTTTCTCTTACGTTCTCTTCTTTTAAGGAAACCTCTCAAATGCATGCATTTGTGTGTTTAAGCATCTTTGTGTGAGTGTGTGTGTTCTGCGGGCTTCCCTCCCCTTAATCTGAACTCAGGTTCACCTAACTCAGTGCTTCTCAATTATTTTCTGTCATGCCCCCCCTAGGAAGAAGAAAACATTTCGCGCCCCCCGCGCGACTGTAAATAGTATCATTTGTCTATAAAATTGTTATAAGTACACCTCTGCATAACACTGTATCCTTATTAACGTATAAGAGAATAAAAAAAGAAAGAAATGTGGATCAATTTACAACAAAGAATAGCTTTATTAACTGTAGCAGAAAAGATTTAAAGGAGCACAGGATTTAAAGGAACACAATATTAAAAAAAACTTTTAACTGAGGTCAAACGAGCCCCCCTTTACGGAGCCTTGCGCCCCCCCTGGGGGGCCCGCCCCACTATTTGAGAAGCACTGAGGTCCTAACTAATTTGTTGTGCAGCTACCACCAAAAAAAAGCCATGTGATGGGTTCTGACGTGCAGCGGAGCTTCTGAGGCACGCCCCTCATCCTGGAGAAATGTGGGGACACTTTCAGAGTGACCTCTGATGCACTGTGGTGTGCTTTGGGCCCTGATTGCTCTGTGTGTGTGTGTGTGTGTGTGTGCGTGAAACTGAGTGAGCAACCCCAGCGTGTGTATTGAAATGCTTATATCTGCCTGAATGGGCTTTTTGGATTGTGGCTGAGCACCCTTCCCTTATTCCAACAGAGATCTTCCACCCTGCTCTTTGTTCGCCCGTGGGCGAAGGTTGCATATGACTCACTGTGCATTTGTGGATCTGCTGCTTCAGCTCTGTCTGCATGTTGCACAGGACTTGGGAGACTTTTATCTGCAGTGCCTCGCTCCGGAGGTGCCCAGCCCTCCTTGTGATGGCCTGTTAGGAAGGCAATTGTCTACCCCCTAAAAATACTTTCTTTTGTCCACAATTTAGAGCTGGAATCTCCAGCTTGGCGCAGTTGAGGCGTGAAGGTGACCGAGTCCTTCACGCGGGCAGAGACGTTGGGCTCTTTCCAGGGAGGCCATCTGTGAAGCCGCCACCTGCTCACTTCTCCTCTCGGATCCGCTTTGCCAACTGCAGCAGTTCGTGATGCGCACGCGTGTCCGTGTGCCGTGATCTTGTGGGGATCCCATAACACAAAGGTTCCCCCCCCCCCCAGTGTGGTTATGAGCTGGAGATTTGGCTGTGGTAATTCACATGATATAGGCCAGTGATGGCGAACCTATGGCACGGGTGCCACAGCTGGCACGCAGGGACCTCTCTGTGGGCACTCAAGCCATTGGTTGCAAGATCGCAAAAAGACAGTCCCCTTCTGCATTCAGCGTCGGGTTTCCATAGTAACTCCTCTCCACTCATTCCTCGCTGGCCTCCACAGGCAGGCACACTCCAACATCTCCACCCCCAGAAGCGGACTGTGCAGGCACCCAGCCCTCCTTCTAACTGAACAGACAGCTCAGAAGCACAGCGCGTGCGCACGCCCAAATCTTTGCGCGCCCGGTGAAGAGCCATGCCCTGAGACAGAGCGGGGCGCGATTAGCTAGTGCCCCCTCCTCCTTCCTGCCAAATTTAAGGCACTTTGAAATAAATAAGTTGGTTTTGTGTTGCAGTTTGGGCACTCAGGCTCAAAAAGGTTCGCCATCACTGATATAGGCTATATCCAAACACCCCAGTTCCAGAGACCAGGCAATCCTTGAGGTTCTGCCGCAGCTAAAACATGGCTGAGTGCAAAGTCCAGCTTCCTGAGCATTGCCAATTTTGCATGAGGGGTTGGGGGAGATAGTAAGTTCCTAATCCTATGGCCAGGAAGGTTTATTTGTTTGGCTTTTTAGATATTTATGCCCCACTCTTGCAAAAGCTTTTCCCCAGGTTGGCTCATAACAATGATAGCGAAATGCTGTATGTATATAAGACTCGTAAAATGATAGAAAAATAATAAAAAATTTAAATGCAGCAGATAAAAGCAGCCTAAATCCAATCATTGGGTATTAAAAACTCACTTTTAAAAGACCCGGCAGAAGAAAAGGATATTTTCCTAGCACGGAAATGAGATTTGAGTGGGTGCCAGGGAAGCCTCCTGGGGTGAACGCTCCATAAACCTCTGTAGATGCGTGTGGGCAGAGTTCTGCGTAATCTCAGGGGTTGAGTGGGGGGAGTAGTTGCAGAATATGACCTCCAGTGCGGGGGGCTCCCGGCTCCCAGAAGAAGAATAAACCATTCAAAGCAGCAAAATTGCAGAATAAAAGATGCAACGCAGGAGAAATTATACCATACGTGTATTGCCCTGTAAATTTAAAAATATGGGAGGTGCCACGACCTGCTTGTGTGCCTTTTGTTTGTAGAGACGTCGGGAACGTGGTGGAAGTAATGTACGGAGACCTCTCCCCGCCCATTATGCTGATTGGGCACAGCATGGGGGGCGCCATAGCAGTGCACGCGGCAGCATCCAATCTGGTACCCAGTTTGTTGGGTCTGTGCATGATTGATGTAGTGGAAGGTAAGTCTGGAAGTCACTCGGCAATCGACTCTCTCCGTTATTTTTCTCTTTCTCGGCTGTCCAGCCTCCCCCAACCTGGTGCCCAGCAGATGTGTTGGGACTACAATTCCCCTCATCCTCAGCCAACAGCAACACATCTTCAGGGCGCCAGGTTGGGGAAGGCTGTCCTAGGAGATTCTGGCTATGTGTCTCTAGGAAGGTGCTTTAAATCCGTGTTCTCCAACCTGGGGCATAGCTGGCTGGGTCATGCTGGGAGTTGTAGGCCAAAAGACAAGGCCCGACAAGACCGAGGTACTTCTGGTGGGGGACAAGGGAAGGTTAGGGGATGTTGACCTGGTGCTGAATGGGGTACATTTACCCCTGAAGGACCAGGTCCGCAGCTTGGGGGTCATTCTAGACTCCCAGCTGTCCATGGAGGCTCAGGTGGCAGCTGTGAGCCGGGTGGCGCTGTATCAACTCCATCTGATATGGCAGCTGCGCCCCTACCTTCCTAATCACCTGCTCCCATCAGTGGTTCATGCCTTGGTCTCCTCTCGCCTAGACTACTGTAATGCGCTCTACGTGGGGTTACCCTTGAAGACGGTCCGGAAGCTTCAGCTGGTACAGAACGCGGCGGCTCGCATGATTAAGGGCAGCCGCCGGCGTGATCACATCACGCCAGTGCTTAATGAGTTGCACTGGCTACCAGTTGCTTGCCGAGCCGAATTCAAGGTGTTGGTTTTGACCTTTAAAACCCTACACGGCTCCAGCCCAGCTTATCTCAAGGAGCGCCTCCAGCAACATCAAGTAGGCCGCTCAACAAGGTCTGCCACGGACGGCCTTCTCCTTATTCCATCAGCCAGAGCAGCCAGGCTGGTGGGGACTAGGAAGAGGGCCTTCTCTGTGGCGGCCCCCACATTATGGAACTCCCTCCCTAGTGACCTTCGCCATGCCCCCTCCATGATGAGCTTCCGCCGTGCATTAAAAACATGGCTGTTCAGGCGGGAATATGGGGTGGGTTAGGTTTTTAATGAGAATTTTTTATATTGTTTTAATTATTATATTTTATTGTGTTTTACTGTATTTTAATTGTACATCGCCCAGGGTGGCCGGGTGACCGGCCAGATGGGCGATTGATAAATATAATAAATAAATAAATAAATAAATAAATACATCTGGGGACCCAAGGTTGGAGAACACTGGTTTAAATCATGCTAACTAGAAGTGTTACGGCTTTCTCGGATGGGGTGGGTCACGCGCTGGATCGATGTTTTCATTTCAAGATGCATGTCGCGCCTTGCAGTCCTGAAAGAGGCACTCAGGCTGGCTTGTGAGGCAAAATTCCTACACTATAAAACCATAAAAAATGTAACAGCCATAAAAAGTCAATCAAATCCATAAAGAGCAGCAGTGGACAAATGTAATAACAGCCTGAATGGCTGTTCTATGCCAAGGCATTTAATAGTTAAGAGCTCAAAATAGCACCGGGGGTGGGGGGAATTGTCACCTGTAGGCTTAGTTTTATTAACTAAGTTTTTTTTATACTTGGATTGTTATTTTAAACTGTGTTTTTAAATTTGGTTTTTAATCTTTTTAACTATTTTGTATGCTTTTATTGTTTTTATGTACAAACTACTGTGAACCGCCCAGAGAACTTCAGCTGTGGGGCGGTATAGAAATGAAATGAAATGAAATAAATGGCTTGTTTTTCATTAGCCTTCTGCCGTTAATATCTGAGCAATTTTCGACATAAGTGTGGGTGGTTGTTTTGCTGTTACTTCCTGAAGTGCTCTCTCATTATGTGCACTGAGGCTCTAACCCCCGTTTAAAACCGGTTTGTTGCACTTGTGACCCTCCTGCATCAGTTTCAAAGTTGATCACAGAAGGGTACAACGAGCCTTGGTAAAATTCTGTTTTACAGAATTCTGTAATTTCTGTACCAGAGCCTGCTCTGGGTAACCCATGTGCTTGTCATGCTCTGAATCCCTCTTGAACCTCTTGTGAACTGCTGTAGTCTAGCACACTTTCCCCATCACCTCCAGTTCGGGGTGAATGTCCAATCCATCTATTGAGCATCCAGCGGTAGGTAGGGATTTGGGGATTCTGCCAAAATCACAAGTAAAGCTGGTGCAGTTAACCCAGGAAAATATTTGTGCATATTTGCAATAGGACAGGATGATATAAACCTGGTTTGTATGTAGTGTCAACCCAGAGTATTGGTTGAGAATGAGGAGTTGTTGAATTGTTGGTAGTTGTTATGTGCGAACCCTGTACTATGGTTTAACTTTGGGTTGTTAACCACAAACAACCCAGGAAGAGAGCACATGGCTTGTTGTTGGGTTGTGAACTCGGGGTTGTTCGTGGTTAACAACGCATAGTCAAACCATAGTGCAGGGTTCACACGTAACACCACCCACACAATTCAACGACAGCCTATACTCAGGGTTGTCATTACTTGCGAACCAGGTCTTAGATCAGATGTGTTGATTGGGGTCACTTGGCTACTCAGCCCCACTCTATCTCTTCCACCTGAAGCCAAAGCATTGTACATAGGTTGAGATTTTTCTTCTCACTCATGAGAACTTCCTGTTTTGTTTTTTAAATCAAAGATTGAGGTAGGCAAGGTTGTATATTCGCATCCTTGACTTTTCACCCAGTTATGGCTAAGCAGATTTCTACGTGCCCTGCTTTAAGAGGACCTCTGGGACATGCTGGTTTGCTTAATGCCAGAACCCCCCCCCCACCTCCTTTTGTTTATAGGTACAGCCATGGATGCACTGAACAGCATGCAGAATTTCCTTCGGAGCCGCCCCAAGACATTCAAATCTCTTGAGAATGCCATTGAATGGAGGTAACTAGCATCTTTGTGCATTTATATAACCCATCACCGAAGACTGCATTGGCTGTGGTTCTATGGCGGCATCCGCCTTGCTGAAGCTATGCAGGTCTGGGGCTTGTCAGTGTTTAGATGGGAAACTACCTGGGAATCCCACATAAGCCCCCTCGAGTTCTATGGCGGCAGAAAGGTGGGATATAAAAATAAATACTGCTGAGTTCTGCTCAAAGGAGGTCAGTAACTAACTCTTCTCTCCCTCCCTCCCTCCCTAGTGTGAAAAGTGGACAGATACGAAACCTTGAATCTGCCAGAGTTTCCATGGTTGGCCAAGTCAAACAGTAGGTCGTGTCTTCTACACCTGCCTCACAGCACCCTGCTTTTCCATTTTTTGTGCATGGATCTGAGAGGGAGGGAGGGAGAACAGCCCATCGTGGCGCTTGCGTTCTCACACGGAAGTGATGATCTGGGTTTCGCTTTGCAACTTGGCAGTGTGGGCCCCCAGTCCTGGAGGTCGGGCGGAATGGCTTTTCACGGGGCTCACAGGGCTCTTAGCAGGAAGGGGTGGCGCAAAAGCCCAGTTTGAGCAGACCTGCACCGTGGTTCTCAGGATCCAAGCCTGTATTTTTAAATCGTGTCCTGCTCTTTCATTTCTGCTGTGTCATTTTGAGTGAAGAGCGGAGGTGAGGAATAAAGACATGCATTCTACCCCAGTAGTGCTGAAACCAAAAGGTCCCGAGAGTTGCGTCACGTACTATAGCCCCATTTCTAAATAGCAGGGATGGGAAACCTCTGGTCCGTGGGCCTAGTGCAGCCTGCGGAGATCGGAAAGGCCCTGCCCCCTCTCCCAGCAGTAGAGAAAGGCCGGCTTCCTCTAGCATCATCATCATCAGGCGATCACTCGTGACCGAGTAAGATTGTCTTCCAGGATAAAAGGAAGAGATTCTAAAGAAAATTGTGTAGACTCTAGCGATGGGTCCGTAAGTGACTGTGGAGGCCAATTCTAGATCCACACAGCTTCCCACAGTGAGGACACAGGTTACCAGATGGAAGATGGTCCTGTAAAGGATTCATTTGACGTGCTTTTCGCTTAGCACATTTCTCCCTTTCACCTTGCACTCGGGCTTCTTCAAAGTCCATAGAATCTTTGTGAAAGGCCAACCTCCAGTTAGATCGTTCCAGTTAGATCCAGTTAGATCGTTCCAGTTAGATCGTTCCTCTAGCACAGAGAAAGGAAACCCCGCTCTTACCTCTGATCACTGACCGGAGATAACGGTTGGAGTTTTCTCTCCCAGCAATAGAGAGAGGCTGCCTTTCCCTACCGCTAAGAGGGACTGTGTTTTACTCCATGCAGAGAGAAACTCTGCATGGAGAAACTACCCTATGATGGGAAAGGGGTTTGGGGCGGGGGGGGGTAGACTCTCCCACTGACATCCTCCGGCCCCTGGGGGTGCGCTGAGGAACTATCGGGCCCGTGGGGCTAAGCAGTTTCCTCACCTCTTACTATATAATATGCTATTTTTTTTTCTTTTACTTGTCAAGTCTCACATATCCCACAACCATTAAGGCTGCTGTAGAACATCTGAAACGGAAAAGGAATGAATGTTTCAAAATTTTAAATCAGGTGCGAAGGAGCTGCAAGCCCCAGGGGCCCCAAAGCTATAGTGGAGGGGATTATAGAGGAGGAGGAGGAAGAGGAAGAAGAAGACGAAAATGGAGAGTCTGTGAACAAAAGGAAGAAAGATGACGATGCTGAGGTGAGGTCCCTGTGCCAAGAAACGTACAACATTCATGACTTTGGTAGTGTTCGGTGGTGTGTGTTGTGTATGTATCTATAATGTATGCATTTTTTATGGAGAGCCAAACACAAGATCGTATAAAGATAGCATAAGGAGAGCCCTGATGCTGGATCAGACCAAGCGTCCATCGAATCCAGCATTATGTTGACACAGTGGCCAACCAGCTGCCTGAGGGAAACCCACAAGCAGGACATGAGTGCAACAGCACCCTCCTGCCCATGTTCCCCAGCAACTGGTGGTACATAGGCATACTGCCTCTGTTACTGGAGGTAGCGCATAGTCACCAGGACTAGTCGCCATTGATAGCCTTCTCCTCCATGAATTTGTCCAATCCCCCTTTGAAGCTGTCCAAATTGGTGGCCATCGCAACATTTTGTGGTAGCAAATTCCATAGTTCAACAATGTGCTGTGTGAAGAACTACTTTCTTTGTTATCTGTCCTGAATCTCCCACTAATTAGCTTCATGGGGTGTGACCCCTTTGGGTTCTAGTATTATATGAGAGGGAGAAAAAGTTATTTCAGCTTAAGAACATAAGAAGAGCCATGCTGGGTCAGACCAAGGGTCCATCCAGTCCAGCATTCTGTCCAGAGTGGCCCAGCAGCTTCTTGAGGGAAACCCACAAGCAGGCCAGGAGGACAAAAGCACCCTCTTGCTGCTGTTCCTTGGGTATTCAGAGGCATACTGCCTCTGATACTGGAGGTAATATATATCCTCCGTGATGGGTCCCACCCTTGCACTAGGTCACTGCTTGGACATGGCCCTGCTTCTATGCAATTGCACTAGTCTGCAGTCCTTAGTTGGTTTTATTTTTTATTAGATTGTGTAAACACCTTCCGATTGGCTAGAAATATGCCCCGATTGAGCATTAGATTTTTGAACAAGGTGTAATCCTGTGCATCTTTAGGCAGAAAAAGGGCTACAACTCTCAGCATGCCCCAGCCAGCTTGGCTGGCTGGGGCAAGCTGGAATTTGTAGGCCTTTTTTTCTATCCAAGCATGCCTAGGATTGCGCCCTAAAAAAAGGCCTACAAATTCCAGCATGCCCCAGCCAACCAAGCTGGCTGGGGCATGCTGGAATTTGTAGGCCTTTTTTTCTATCCAAGCATGCCTAGGATTGCGCCCTAAACTAAGTTCAAAGACTTACAAAGGCACGCTTATGGGCACTACCTTGAAAGAATTCACTGCTGTGAGAGGGTGAAGGAGAATACCTCCCAAGTGCTTACGCAACATTTGCCTGGATCATAAAACTTAAAAGAACTGGAAGTTGTTCGAAGTCATGCTCCCCCCCCCCCTACATTGTTTTTGTTCCTTTGATTTAAAACTCACACGGTCAGCTGATTAAAGCTTCTTTACGAAGCCGTCCTAATCTCCTTCACTGCCCCCATTTTTCCTCTTTAAAAATACAGCAAAAGAAAACTAACTGGAAGCAGCAGACAGAAGAGACTGTCTTACTTAGGTGTGGGGGCACAACCTAGTTTAACTCCTGGCTTACCGGTTAAGAACATAAGACGGGCCCTGCTGGAGCAGACCAAAGGTCTTTTGAGTACATTGTTCTGTTCACACAATGGCTAAGCAGCTGCCTGTGGGAAACCCCCAAGTAGGACACGAGTACCATAGCACCCTCCCGATCGAAAGCCAATAGCTTACTGGAATATGGAAGACACACAAGAGGGGGAGGGGGCCATAGCTCAGTGGCAGGGCATGTGCCTTTCATGTAGAAGGTCCCAGGTTCAATCCCCACCATCTCCAGCTGAAGAATCTTGGGCACTGCAGGGCTGGAGGAGCTCCCTCTCTCAGGTCTTGGGGGGCGACGGCCAGGCTGAGTAGTGGGTGAAAAGCTGCCTAATACCAAGTCAGACTTAGAGAGCGATCCTATGGCCCCAAGATATTGTCTGGAGGGGGCCATAGGATACTTCGGATCCCCAGATCCGAGGACGGAAACAGAGCTCCCACCTCAGAGCAGAGAATCCGCACTCCAGTCCCGTCCCGTCCCCCCCACCAGAGCCGGCACGGGAAGGACCGCACCAGCTGTGTCTCCGAGGTTGGGAACTTGACCTCGGAGGGGGGTAAAGGGGGCGTTCTGGTGGGCGGGGAGAACACTGCAGAGGCCATTCTGTGCCCTCTGCAGCCTCCTTCCCTTCCCTCCCATGCACCTCAGCTGGATGGTTGAAAACGGCTGTGTAGCGAAAATGCAGAGCGGGAGGTGCAGGGAGGCAAAGATCGCCTCCACCCTCCTCCTCCTCCTCTACGTAGAATGCTCGTGAGCCTCCGAGTTTGGGGGACTTACAAGCATCGAGGGTACAACAACTCATAGGATTGTGCTGTAAGTGGTAGAGCCCCTCCTTTGCATGCTGAACGTCCCAGGTTTGGTCCTTGGCACCTCCAGCTAAAAGGGTCCGGCAGTAGGTGATGGGGGACGATGTTTCTCTGCCCTGGATCTTGTACAGCTGCTGCCAATCGGAGTAGATTGGGGCGGGCAACTTGTAAGCCAAAACACCTGGAGGGGCCACAACTCCCATCAGCCCTAGCCTGCAGAGCCAGTGCTGAGCACTGATGGGAGTTGTAGGCCAAAACATCTGGAGGGCCACAGGGATAGACCAACACAGGTCTTCCTTCGGGGGAACTCGCTACATTTCTTACTTCCCCTGATGGTTACTTCTCCCTTAGCTGTCTTATTTTAGCTGAGAGTGTGTGTCTACTCCATGCAGGTTTTTCTGAGCAATATATTCAGTTTCCATTGAGGCTCTGGGTCATCATAAATAACTGTGAACTGTGCACACACACCCTTTTTTTGGAGGCTCTTCCCCTCTTCTGTCTCCTGGGATCCAGCCCCGTATTTCTGTTCATGCTTGTGACCACTGCATCCCGATGATTATGCTCTTTGGTGGCTCTTTGTGTTGCAACTTGCAACTGTTAAAGCAGGATTTTTTTTGTCCCTTCACAGACCAAGAAAGAGGTGGCATACACGTGGCGGATTGAACTGGCGAAGACGGAGAAGTACTGGGATGGCTGGTTTCGGGGCCTGTCCAACCTCTTCCTCAATTGCCCCATTCCCAAACTCCTGCTTTTGGCCGGTAGGTGTGTTTCTTCTTCTCGATCCTTGTGGGAGCTTGTCTCTCTCAGCCACTGCTTGGGTCACGTGTGGCCCTGCTTGCCTGCGTCAAGGGAGGAATGGAGCTTTTACAGATTGATTTCTGAAATTGGGTACCTATCACCTTTTTGGTAAGAGGAGAAGGGTTCTGTGGTGTGGGTCCACTTTTGGAGGGTCTTCAGCGCAGTCTGTTTCTGTACTATCGATCCAGTGTAGTTTCTGCTGAACTACAATGTATAGCTAGGACCCCAAATCTCGAATGGATCTCCTCTCTGAACCTTGAAGTATAAAACTTTAAATATCACAGTACTGTGAGAGCGGAATAATAAACTTGATTACATTTTCATCCCATTCTTACGCCCAGGAACTGGTGGGGTATACCTGGTTCCAGCTTCCTTCCCCCCACATCCATCCACCCAACAGCCTTGCGCGGTAGGTTGGGCCAAGCTTCCCCAACCCGGTGCTGTCCAGATGTTTTGGACTTCAGCTCCCAGCATTCCTGACCATGGGCCGTGCTGGTTGAGGATGATGGGACTTGACGTCCAAAGCATCTGACGGGCACCAGGCTAGGGAAGTGATTTGAATCCAGGTCGTCTTGATCAAAGCCCAACCCTGTCACACTGGCTCAGCTTGTCTGAGCGTGGAAAGCTAAGTAGGGTCAGGCCTGGTTATTACTTGGATGGGAGACCCCTCCTCCAATTTCCTGCATTGAGCAGAGGGTTGGACTCGATGGCCTTGTAGGCCCCTTCCAACTCTATGATCCTATGATCCAATGAACTCCAGCTATTGTGCTGCACTGCATACAGTATTGTTACAAATACCATGTTTTGGGCATGCACCGCATTTTCCAAACATGTAATGTGCAGAAGGTCCCCAGTTTAATCCCTGCCATCTCCACCTAAAAGGATTGGGTAGCACGTGAGGGGAAAGACCCTTTTCTTCCTTAGACCCCGGAGAGCCACGGCCATGTCAATTATCTATCATCCTTACAAAATTCCACATTTACAACACCCAGTTCGTCCCCTCCAGCAGCTTCTGTCACCTCTCTTAAAAACCGTTTCATAGATTCATAGATCATAGAGTTGGAAGGAGCCTACAAGGCTATCGAGTCCAACCTCCTGCTCAATGCAGGAAACTAGAGGAGGGGTCTCCCATCCAAGTAATAACCAGGCCTGACCCTGCTTAGCTTTCCACACTCAGACAAGCTGAGCCAGCGTGAGCCACAGGCCTGTATGGTGGAGCCCAATTGCAGAGCCCATTGAAATGCACCAGGCTACTTTAGTGTAATAAAACCCTTTCATATTGATGCTTCCCCTGTGTTTCTAATTAAGTCCCGTGAAAGCATCAGATGCTGCTTCAAGCGAGGATATTTATTTATTTTATTGAATTTTATTTTATTGTATTTATATCCCACCTTTTTCCCTATAAGGAACCCAAGGCGGCTTACATATTCCCCCTCCTCTCTATTTTATCCTTACAACAACCCTGTGCGGTAGGTGAGGCAGAGAGTCAGCAACTGGCCCAAAGTCACCGAGTGAGCTTCGTGGCCGAGCGGGGACCAGAACCTGGGTCTCCGGAGTCCCAGCTCAGCACTCCAAGCACTATGCCACACTGGCTCTCAAGATTTATTTTCTCCCACCTAGTCCGGTATTTGCCTACTTGGACTTGGCAGCAGCTCTTGAGGGTGTCTGGCAAAGAAAGGTCTTTTCCATCACCTGCTCCCTGGTTCTTTTTCTTTAAAATTGGGGATGCCCGGCAGTGAATCTGGGACCTTCTGGGTGCAAAGCTGGCGCTCTGCCACTGAGCCGCAGTCTCTTCCTGCAAGCAAAACTCCCAATCTGTGTTCAGATAAATTGAAAACAAAGATGGTGGATTCTAGTGACTGGTAGCCACCTAGAAGCTTATTGCACGGATAAGGGCCTGGCGTAAGGGGGCGTGGGGCCAATATATACAATTAGCAGAATCAAGCTCGGCCCTTTTCCTTGGACTGTACAGCATCAGGGTGCCAGCGGGGAGTTGCACATGCTTCTGGAGTTGCTGTTTTACATTCCAGCGCATAGAGAAATAGTGGCTATTATACAGCAGGCTCCCGCAAACTGGTGCCCTCCCGATGTTTTGGATTCAATTCCCAGCGTTCCTGACCCTTGGCCATGCTCTCTGGGGCTGATGGGAGTTGTAGTCCAAAGCATCTGGAGGGCACCGGCTGTTGCAGAGCTAGAAAAAGCACAGGGTTTTAGGGGAGCAGGGAGAATCTCCCATCTCCGATCGGTGCTGCCATTTTCCAAGGTGGGCGACACGCAAATGGGGGGGGGGGTCTACCATAATTCATGAATTGAGTGCAGGTAGAATGTGCATTTTGGTGGCAAAACACAGGGTTCCCTCCCCCCATAAAGATGGGTAGAAGAACTATTACTAGTCACTATTACCACCAGTATGGTCTAGGCAGGGCTCTCCAACCTTGGGTCCCCAGATGTTGCTAGACTACAGCTCCCAGAATCCCTTGCCATTAGCCATGCTGGCTGGATATACTGGGAGCTGTAGGCCAGCAACATCTGGGGACCCAAGGTTGGAGAGCCCTAGTCTAGTGGATCGAATGCCAGACTAGGAGCTGAAAGACCTGGGTTCAAATCCCAGCTCAGGTAACAAAGCTCCCCAAGTGCCATTTTTGGAGCAGCTGGAGAGTTGGGGAAGTGTTGAAAAGGTGGAGGAAACTAAGAAGTGTCAATTCAACACTGAAAAGTGAGAAGATCACATCGCCAAGGGGGAGATATTGTCGTTGTCCCCTTTTGGTGCACTTACTCCTTTGGCTCCCCGCCCCACATTTTCGGTGCTTCTGACTTGTGCTACCCGGTTCTTTCCTTTCCTTTATAGGCAGCCTCGTCTTCTCAATTTCCTTGTAGGTTGCCTACCCCTTTGCAGCTCCCTCTGACAGCTGAAATGTACAAGGAAATTGACCAGGAAAGACTACACATATCAGACAGCTGTAAGAGCGCATTTGTGAAAGGTTGACAATAATAATAATAACAACGACCCCAATTGAGCCTTTTTGAGGTCTTGAGATATACATTTTTAAAAGCTGGGGAACGAAAAGGGGTAGCGATTGGAGTGGGGAGGGGACTGCGGTGAGGAGACAAGACGGGGGTCTGCCACAAAGTCCCCTGGGATACGTGCCGGAGCCAGCTGGAGGGGGAAAGGCAGGGAGAACGAGCCATGGCAAGCCCGATCATCTGTCAGGCGTTCCGTGGGTTGTTCAGCGAACAACTCACATTGCTTAACTTATTCCAACTCTTATCTATGAAATCTATTCGCAGGAGTGGCTTAGCATTACGTGTGAACCCGTCCAGAAACTCCCAAGATTCTCTGTACAGTAGTACCTTGGATTACGAGTATAATTCGTTCCGGAACCATGCTCGTAATCCAAAATACTCGTACATCAAAGCGAGTTTCCCCATTAGAAATAATGGGAACTCTGCTGATTCGTTCCACAACCATTTAATCACTGCTTTGCCGGCTCCCTGGCAGGAAGCCCCATGGAGGGAGCCGGCAAAGCAGTGATTAAATGGTTGTGGAACGAATCAGCGGGGTTCCCATTATTTCTAATGGGGAAACTCGCTTTGATGTGCCAGCTCCCGGGCCGCGCCTCGCTCTGCTGGCGCCTCGCGCGCTGCCATGCCGGCTCCCGGGCAGGGAAGCGGCACGGCAGCGCGAGGCACCCGCAGAGCGAGGGGCCCGCAGAGCGAGGGGCCCGCAGAGCGAGGGGCCGTGCCGCGTCTCCGTTGCCAGCGGCGGCTCGCCTCTGCTGGCGCCCAGCGTGCTCCCCGCCAGCGTGCTCCCTGCCTTAGCAAGCGGCAGCTCGCCTCTCTGCTGGCGCCTCGCGCGCTGCCATGCCGGCTCCCGGGCAGGGAAGCAGCACGACAGCGCAAGGCGCCCGCAGAGCGAGGGGCCCCGCCGCGTCTCCTTTGCCAGCTGGCGCCCAGCGCGCTCCCTACCAGCGTGCTCCCGACTGCCAGCGCGCTCCCTGCCTAGCAAGCAGCGGCTTGCCTCTCTGCGGCGAGCCGCCGGCGCCGCCTCCGTCACATCCGGCCCCAGGTTCGCGTCACTTCCTGGGCCGGATGTACGCGTCACTTCCTGGGCCGGATGTGACGGAGGCGGCGCCAGCGGCTCGCCGCAGAGAGGCAAGCCGCCGCTTGCTAAGGCAGGGAGCACGCTGGGCGCCAGCAGAGGCGAGCCGCCGCTGGCAACGGAGACGCGGCACGGCCCCTCGCTCTGCGGGCGCCTCGCGCTGCCGTGCCGCTTCCCTGCCCGGGAGCCGGCATGGCAGCGCGCGAGGCGCCAGCAGAGCACGGCGCAGCGCGGCTGGGAGCCCCGTGGAGGCGAGGCACGGCGTGGCCACTCGCTCGGCTAGCGGCGGTGCAGCAGCGTGAGGCGCCCGCTGAGCGAGAGCATAAATTTAAATTTGAGAGCGGCAGCGGCTCGTGTTACGAGACTTGCTCGTCTTTCAAATTTAAATTTATGCTAAAAATTTTCCTCGTCTTACGAGTAGCTCGCAAACCGGGTTACTCGTAATCCGAGGTATTACTGTATTTCTATATTTCTTTTAGGAGGGTCTATAGCAGATCCTGGACTATAATGGCTCTGTAGTACCTCAGCTATTGAGGTAGTATACCTTGCTGGGGAACATGCATGGGAGGGTGCTGTTGCACTCATGCCCTGCTTGTGGGCTTCCCGTTGGGGCAGCTGGTTGGCCACGGTGTGCTTTTTTACTAGATGGGCCCTTGGTCTGATCCAGCCTGGCGCTGCATATGTCCTTCGTGTATCAGGGAAAAGGCTAGGCAGAACGCATCTCCCCGACATGCTGCTTTTTCTCTAGTGGGGAGTGCGGGGTGGGTTTCACACAGTAGAGTATTTCCTGGATTTAATGCCATGCGCTTGATGCTCCCCCATTCGATTCATAGAAACAGTACATCTGTTCTAATTTGGAGGTTATCCTTGAAGGACAGAGAAGAAACGTCTGGGCCCTGACAAATCTATCACTCCATTGTCCTCTGTATTTATTAAAATAGTAATTCCAGTAAGTTCTTGATGCTTCTCCCTTGCCTGACCCCCCTGCCTCTTCTAGGATGCCCAACAGGGCAAGAAACTGAAACTAATATGTCCCCCCCCCCCATCTGCCTCTTCTCCTTCCTCCCCCCACTTTATCATGTTTTAGGTGTTGACAGACTGGATAAAGATCTAACCATTGGCCAGATGCAAGGTAAAACATGTTAACATTCTGAGCTGCAGTGGGTTTCTGAGATGGTCATTGGTGTTGCCTTAAGAAGAATATAACATAAGGCCCAAACAATTGTAATTGGTTCTGGGCCTTTTAGTTTTTAATCAATTTAATCATGACCTGTGGCTGGTGAGCCTTTTGCTTATTCACTAAAGGTCTTTAAACTGTAGGCATGTGTGTGCTTGGATTCTGCAGAAGTGTGGAAAAGTTGCCTAATGTGTAATGGATGCAGAGTTCAGCATCCTGAGTACTTTGTCGTTTCTTGCATGTACTTGCCCGGACTCTTAAGATCACTTTCAAAGGCCCTCCTCTGGGTGCCCTCACCAAGTGGCTACTAAGGAGAGGCCTTTTCAGTGGTGGCACCCTGGTTGTGGAATGCCCTCACCAGAGATGCTTGTCTGGCACCTATGTTGTGGTCTTTTTGGCACCAGGTGAAGACCTTTTTAATTTTTTTAGTCCTTTTTTATTTTAGCTTTTTAGTCCTCCGGTTTTGTTTTTAAATGTGTCAGTGTTTTTAGATATTTACACGACTGCTGGCTTTTACTCTGGTTTTATTCTATTTTAAACTTTATTTACTTATTTATTATTACATTTATATCCCAAAGAACCGAAGGCAGCTTCCATGGGCCTCCTCCTCTCCATTTTATCCTCACAACAACCCTGTGAAGTAGGTTAGGCTGAGAGTCAGTGGCTGGCCCAGAGTCACCCAGTGAGCTTCATGGCCGAGCGGGGACTAGAACCCGGATCTCCCAAGTCTCAGTCCAATGTGCTAAGCACTATGCCACACTGCCTGGCTTTATATTATGTTTTCTCGCGTTGTATTTTAGGGTTTTAGTTTTTGTGAACCACCCAGAGAGCTTTGGCTATTGGGCAATATAGAAATGTAAGAAATAAATAAATAGCAAATCTTTCAAGGAAGTTGAAGTCCTTTTGACTGTGCAGTCCTTTTGACTGCACAGATAGACTTGAAAGTGTGTTGGCAATGCTTACTGCAGCTTTCCCCAATCTGGTGCCCTCCAGATGTGTTGGGCTAGAACTCCTATCATCCCCCAGCCAGCATGGGTGCTGGTTTGGAGAAGGAGGCTGGCTTACTGAATCTCAGCAGCCAGAGAGGAGCCGCATTAAAAGGCTCCTTGTGGGTGGGCTTTGACGCCCTGCCTACCCCACCCTTTGACTAGCAAAATCGGAACAAAATCAGAGCAGTGATTCAAATGTCCATGACTTGCATAATCCGTAGAGGTTGCAGCACTTGTGATTCTCCGTAGGCTTTCCACCTCCTTGTGCGCAGGGCACCCTAGCCTTGCAGGCTGCCCGCCAGGCCTCTGTGAACCATGGCGTCTGACAAAAAAAGTTATAGCAAGGAATTCTGGGGAGTCATGGCATGCCCGCTCTCTTCCACCTGCAGGGAAATTCCAGATGCAGGTCCTTCCACAGTGCGGCCACGCAGTCCACGAGGATGCCCCAGACAAAGTGAGTAGTGGTGGAGCCCTCTTAATGCTGGACGCGCAAAAGTGGGATTTGCAGGTTGGGATCGTGCAAAGGGGACCTCAGCCACGTTCATGTGAACAGTTACACCCGTTGAACCGGCCTTTCTGTACATTTCCCATTTCACTAAGAGAACGGCTACAGGGAGGAGGAAATGCTGAAGATCCCATTCCCGAACATGTGGGAGCGTACAGTAGTCCAGCCTTCCCCAACCCGGTGCGCTCTGGATGTGTTGGACCACAACTCCCATCATCCCCAG
The DNA here is from genome assembly GCA_021292165.1 of Shinisaurus crocodilurus. NCBI lineage: Eukaryota > Metazoa > Chordata > Lepidosauria > Squamata > Shinisauridae > Shinisaurus > Shinisaurus crocodilurus. The sequence goes on from CM037878.1 coordinate 290,501,225, forward strand.
ACAGCATGGCAGTCCAGCACATCTGGAGGGCACCAGTTTGGGGAAGGCTAGCGTAGTCAGGAGGAAAAGTAGGAAATCCTCAGGGCTCTGTGTGTGCCTTGAGGACGCGGGTCTCTCTTTAACCCCTGGCTACTTTTCTTTCCCTTCCAGGTTGCGGAAGCAGTTGCGACTTTCTTGATCCGTCACAGGTTTACAGAACCCCTCGGTGGATTCCAATGGTGAGGCTTCTTGGGTAACAGGCCCTGGGTTGGATCCGGTCCTTGTGTGAGCGGATGTTCCTGGGCTGATGTCGAGGGTAGGCCTGGTTGGGCATTTGCTGAGAGTCCACACCCCAGCAGGTGTTGGCATTTATATGTGGGCCCATAACCCACTGTTGGCATTTACATGCCAGCTCAAAGTCTTGTGGTACACCTGTGTGCCTGCTAACTGCAACCTTGCTTTAGCTCTCAGCAAACACAGATCAAATTCTGCTACAGTCTAACTTTTAGTTCTCTTGCTCTGTTGTAGCAATCAAAAAACAGAAATTTTTTTATTCTAATTGTTTTATTACTTTCATAAAACAATTATACACTATAACATAAAGTTCTAAAAACATTACATAACATACATCTAAATTAAAAAAAAAAATAGCAAAAAAGCAAGCAACAGCAAAAAAGCAAGCACAGCAAACATACACACTCAGCTGTGCTTAAAAACCAATAAAAATTAAAACAAGCATATGACAGCATAGCAACTGTCATATTATAACATTCACTTTCTCCAACTAAATAACCAAAAACATCTAAATATAAAAACAAAAAACACCTGTTCCAAAAACCTTCAGCATTGCAATGCTGAATTACTAACTGCTAAGTTTTACTAAAAAGAAAAACCTTTAAGCAAGCTCACGCTTAATTCATAATCTAACAGCAGGGGCCTACTGACAAGAGCCCCCTGCATTGCTCTTCCTCTTCGCCACTGCAACCTGCTTGTTCCCTTGCCTCTCGCTCTGGCCCAGACAATGGTGGTGGTGAGGAGGAGGAGCAGCAGCAGCAGCAGATGCCACGGCCTGCTTGCTCCCTGGCTCTCCGCCTGCCAAGCAAGCAAGTGGGAGCCATGAGGAGGAAGAGGAGGCAGAGGAAGAGCAGCTGGTGACCATGGTAGTGAGAAGGCAGACCCGCAGAGGGAGCCCCCCCCCCCCCCGTTCTCTTGCCCAAGGGCTCCAGAACCTGGAGCTGGGACATTCACTCACGCGACGGGACTTCCCTATTCTCTCTTCCCCCGTGCAGCCCCCCACATCTGCCCCAAATCTGTTTTGGATGGTCCAACAAACCCTCAAGCAGATTTGAGGGGTGCACAAGGAGCTGCGGTAGGGAGGGAGGAACCTGTCCCGTCAGAAGTTCCCTCCCGCTGGCAGAATGACGCAGTTGGAAGCACCCCCGTGGTGGCCTCCTCCTCGGTCGATGGGAACCTTCAGTAACCTTGTGCGTCGCGGGTCGGTGCGGGTGCAAGAGGGGTAATAAAGGTGGCCAAAGTCAGAGCGAGCATGTGATCGAGATCTGCAGGAGCTCCGTAAGTCTTCCGGCTCTCTCCATCCAACAGCCATTCGCCAGCCCGACCCGCTGCGCATCTCTTTCCAAGCTGCCTCCCACAGCTCCTGAGTCGGGCGCAGAACCCCTGTCCGCCCGGGGGCCGAATTCCATTTCGGAGAAGCTCTCGGGGGGGGGGCGCATTGCAGTGGTGGGTGGGGCTGAAGGCAAGAGGGGTGGGGGCCCAGAACACCAGCATATTTTAGCGAAAGGCTTGTCCTGCCAGTAACTAAGCTTTCGAAGAGGCATTTCAGCCTCCCCGAATCAGGGGGAAACTGCAAAAAAGCTGGGACGCCACCAAACGATCGGTGCTTGGGAGAACGGGGTGTGTGGCCGGGTGGGCATGGCCAGCTGGGAAATCCGGGCAGGCCTGAGGTTCTGCCCCGCCGCCCATCCTGGTGAGACTCTTAACACCTTCCATTCCTTCCACCTCCCTGGCCTTGTTTACAGTCCCTGGACAGCCGGGGCCCTCGGAGCTTTCCCGGCAGGGCACCGCCCAGGTGGCTGGGAATGTCTTGGCGCTGCCGCCGAGCGATTCTTGCCCGGGAGCTACGTGTGGATCAGAAGCCACAACTTGGCAACCTGTGAATGTAGCCGACGGCTCGCTTGTCAGCCGGTGGCTCTGCTGGGAAGTTGAGCCCCGCCTGATGAGTCCAGCTGCCCACCCTCCCCCCCTTCACGCTGCTGAAAACGTGTTTTGAGGACTGGAAAAGGGGTGCGTGTCCCTTCACGTTTGTGCACGCCTGCCTGCCTCCCATCCCGAGGCAGCGTCTCGTGGCAGGAGGGTGTGGTGCTTGGGTGGGCACGCCGCCGGGGCTAGGTGGAAAAGGGCAGCGCTCTGCCTTTCCTGTATCTTAAGATCACTCCCTAAGACCGTCTTCCCGAACCTGGTGCCCTCCAGAGGGGTTGGACTGCAACTCTCAGCATGCCTTCGCCAGGGGTATGCTGGGAGTTGCAGCCCAACATATCTGGAAGGCAGCAGGTTGGGAAAGGCCGCACTAAGATATGTCGAAGCAAGGTCTGGCATGGTAACTTCACGGCCAATCTGAGCGTTGTGAACTGGAAGGGGTTGAATCTGGCAATGTGGCACTACAGTTCTGTTGAGAGTTTCCTGAACAATCTCTTTTTTTTTTCCTCTCTCCCCCCCCTTTCTTTGTCCTTCCCTCGGCAGTGTTTTTCCTGCTTGTTAATAACCTGACGGTCCTCCAGCACCAACTCCCGTTGTAAATAAAACTGCACCCAAGGCCACCGTGGCATCTTCTGTATCCTTCTCATCCACCCAGTTCAGTTTCCGACTCCGACCAATTGGCGCAACGCCTCCCCCGCTCGTCTGGCTGCAGCTCTCCTGTTGCCTGGATGGAGGTGGCGGGAAGCGATTCTTTCCACTGTCCCGAGGAAGTGAGCTTTAGAGAATTCCAAGCGGCTCTTTGTGAGATCATGGACGACCGCGGGGCGTTCTCTGCACAAGGCTGGCTCCGGCAGCTAGGCCTGAAAGTTGTACATCTTTTGCCTGGGGAAAAAACTGTCAAAGGCTGCCCCCTGCCCCAGTGTTCCGTTTGGTTTGCCTTAAGCATGTAGTATTCCACCATTTTGGATGGCCTAGATTTTGTTCACCCCTTGTGTGTCGAGGGAAGGCAGAATTTGGTTCTGCTAGATCTCCCCTGCCCCCCTCCCCCCATTCTCCCCCCCATTGGGAAATGAATTTGCAGCAGCGCAGGGTCAGTGGCTTAACAAACCTGTCAAAGCACAGCTCACCGGTTGTACAAGTGCTTGTGGGCACTGCTGTGCCAAAGTTCATCTCAAAAGGGAGTGCGGATGCGAAGATCCAGGAATTGAGTCTTCAGGGCAAAGCTGCTGATGCTTCCCCAGCCAGATGTTCATGCTCCAGCTTGATAGGGCTTCCCGATGTTCCCTAGCGCCCGTGGCCGACTGTTGGCTCGGAAACAGCAGCCAAATTTGGCTCTTCGAATCCAGGTGTCGATGAACTCTTTCACCAACTACAGTCAGAAAGCAAGGAGGGAGGGACGCTCTGGATGGGTGGGGGGGGGAGAACCTAATTTAGGCATGTTTGCTGAATTGAGAGAGCCTTTCTTGGCTTCCAGGCCCCAGAGAAGACGGTTGTTGCTTATGTGCCCTTTAGCCATGACGGGCAAACTTGGGTTCTCTCATTAAATTTGGCAACCCCTCAAATCAAAGCAGTTTCCATCTTGGTCAGTTCACAAGCACCGAGGGGGAAGCCGGGCGGGACCTGGCGCTGTCGGGTGTTTGTGTGTTGTGCTCTTAACACCACATGGGTCACTGAGAATTAGGACCACTGGCCCTTGAAGCAGTTTTGCGATAACTGACGGGAGAAAAAAAATGCACCTGTGTTGGCATGTGATAGCCGCCGCTCTTCGTGGTAGCGTATGGATACCGCGTGAGAGTCTCGGCAGCTTTTGCCGGGTGGTTGCAGTCAAATCCCTCTCCAGCCTGCCTTGTAAAAAAAAAAAAAACCCTCTGGGGAAGAGGAGGAGTGCACGGTGTTGTGGGGCTGTGATGCATTCCAAGGGCCGAGTCCCCTGGGATGTTCACTGGCAAATGCCTCAGGTTCCATTCGTTTCAGTGGGGTGCTTGCAAGAGAACGTCCCGGTGGGCTGGGTGCTATCGGATCCACAAAAATAGAATCCTACGCCAATTTTTTTTTAGGCGAGGGTGTGAGAGGTCACATCCTTTTCTCATGCTTGGGAGGGATTCAAACATCTTTCTCTCCCATGGATGTGATTTGGAACCATTCCTGTCTATCGGGTGAGGCACATGGGGCCCTCCAGATATTTTGGCCTACAACTCCCATGATCCCTCACCATTGGCTGTGCTGGCTAGGGCTGATGGGAGTTGTAGGCCAAAACATCTGGAGGGCCACCAGTTGCCCACGCCTGCTGCAGGGGAAGAAGTCGGTAAGGCGTGTTGTAAGTTAGAGCAATCCGTGCACGCTTTGCATCGTGGGCTTTCTGGCCAGGAATCTGAATATTTGTTCACTGCCCTTTCCTGCAAAATCCCTTCGGGTCGGTGGGCTAACATCTGTTAGGACCAGCCCTTGTGCTGAGCCCCCTTGCACATTGTCCCAGTAGCCTTTTACCTGTTGTGTCATCATGGCCGCCAACACCTTTGCAGCTGGGAAGCAAGGCCTCATGGCTCCGTGTCACCGCCTTCCGCTCCACGGGCTCGAGAGGGGAAGCCCAACCTTGGATGTCCCACAGTTGCTGCCACCTCTCCTGTGTTGGCTGGGGCATGCAGCAGGACAAGGTTGCTTGTTCCAACTGGATTTCCAGCCCCACGCTCTAGTGCAGTGTTCTCCAGCCTTGGGTCCCCAGATGTTTTTGGCCTACAACTCCCAGCATGCCCCAGCCAGCGTAGCTGGCTGGGGCATGCTGGGAGTTGTAGGCCAAAAACATCTGGGGACCCAAGGCTGGAGAACACTGCTCTAGTGGCTTTCTCTCCCTCCATTGCGGCTGCTGGCGGCGGCATCAAAACACTCCCTGGGCCCCAAGGTGGGGAGAAACTGTCTTGTAACGGGGAGCTTCCCAAAATTAAGGGCCCCTCCAGATGAACAGGTCAAAGATGGCCTGGGGGCGGCCTTGTTTTGAAGGGAGAGCTGCCTTCTCCACTTCAAGCAGATCACTTTGGGTGCTCCCTTCCTACCTGGAGCTTCGTTGCTGGCTTTGAGCTGCCGTCCCCAACCGTGTGCTCTCCAGATGTCTTGGACTACAATTCCCAGCACCCCCAGACGGCATTGGCCATGCTGGCTAGGGGGTGATGGGAGTTGTGCTGTCCAGATGTGCTAGGCTACTAGGGTGGGGAAAGACTGGCTTTAGATGCTTAGGTTCCTGGTGCTTCTGTGGGTCGTGGAGATCGATTTCCCTCTTCTTCGGGCTTCTGCTGGACAGACTGACTGACTCAAGGATCTTGGAAAGAGTGGGGGGGGGAGCAGGGGGCGCACGGCGGGGTGCGAAATGCCCATTTTTGCCGATCTTCATTTGATGATTTTCTTTAAACTGCGTTCAGTTTTTCTGATTTGAAAATGAAAGCTCCACCTCCCCCCCACCCCGTTGTGTCTCTCTGTGTGTGTATATATGTAGTGAAGCTGTCCCGAAGCTTCTGTGGCCCTCCCTTAGCCCCGTCCCACCCCGTGGGCACTGCCGGGACTTGGTACCACGGCGGACAGTGCCAGCAGGAGGCAGCGTACGTTGGCGGTCCCCGTTCGTTAGGCCCTTGGTCTAGGCGCAACTTGCTGTGTTTGGGGCCTGGCAGCTCGCCTCGGTTCCCCCCTGGCTGCCCCCAAGCCGATCTCCAGAATAAATCCCTTCCTTCCTTTCCCTCCTGCACAGGGAGTCCTGCCCCCGTTTGGTTCCACAAAGAGCAGGGACCCCACTTAGTCATGGCCCCTTTAATAACACATCCCGTGAACCATTTCTCACATACTGTACTGTTGGCTTCTCTGGGGTGGGGGTGGGTTAGGGATTTATTTTGTTTGGTTATGCCCTGCTGCTGATGACGACCCTTGTTTTATGAGAATAAATATTTCGCTACCTGCTGTGTGGTGTGGCTGTCTTTTATGGTAGTGTTCTGTGCGCGAGGTGCAGTGCACAGATTTGGGGGAGGGGAGAAAGGGATTTGGCACGCCTATGAGATGTTAATGCCGGCCATATGGGTGTGTGTGTGTCCCACCATGGTTCTGCCCAAGGAAACCCACATTTGTTCCTGGAAGTGGTGCTGATTGCAGCTGTGGGGTGAGGTGGAGGGATTGGCAGCCCTTCAGCTTGTGCAAGCCGAAGTCTGGATCCAGGCCAATGAACTTAGTTGAGGGAAACGGTGGTAGAAGGAGGAGGGGGTATCTTTTAGGTAAGGGGCAGCACTCTTTCTAGGACTGGCCCATTCTTCCCCAGCCCAGCTTCCTCCAGATTGCAGCTCCCATCATCCCCAGCCAGCATGGCCAGTGGCATGCTGGCTGGGAGGGGGAGTTGGTACGATTAGAAGGCACCAGGTTGGGGAAGGATGGGCTAGAGCAGCTTTCTCTGGCCTGGTCCCCTCCAGATATTTTGGGCTGCAACTCCTAGAATTCCTGACCATGCTGGGTGGGGCTGATGGGAGCTGCAGTCCCAAAACACCTGGAGCACTCCGGGCTGGGGAAGGTTGGGCTAGAGAGAGTGTAATGTCTCTGGATCCCATGGCGAGGCTCCAAGACATCATTATGGGCCTAGTTCAATGAGCTCAGGTGGGCTTGAGGCTTCTGTTTCTTGAACAGTAGCTCTTCTGCCCATCACTCCGAATGCCTGGAGCAGTGTTCTCCAACCTTGGATCCCCAGATGTTTTTGGCCTACAACTCCCAGCATGCCCCAGCTATGCTACGCTGGCTGGGGCATGCTGGGAGTTGTAGGCCAAAAACATCTGGGGACCCAAGGTTGGAGAACACTGGCCTAGCGAGCCACTTTGGGGGCTTCCTTCATTTCAAAAGAAGCGAGTGCCATGTGCGCGCGATAATTTAGCCGTTCAAGGAAAGGTCAAAATGATTCCATTTAGCGGAGTGCAAGCCTGCTCTCAAATTCTGGGCCGCGGCCACGCAGAGGCACAGATACAGAGGGAAGCCATTTCACTCCAGTCGGGCGTATTTGTCCATCTGGACCCAGCATCTACTTCGGCAGGGCAGGGTCTTGCATTACCTGCTCCATGACTCTAACTCTCCAACCTTGGGTCCCCAGATGTTTTTGGCCTACAACTCCCAGCATGCCTCAGCCAGCGTAAAGGGGGACTAACTCATGTTTCCAACAAATATGATTGTGCCTTGAAGAATACAGAGCACTTCGAACATTTAAAGGACAACACACAGCAACATCATATTGCTTGGAGACTCTCAAGGGGAATTCACAATGGCAGATGGGTGTCAGAAACGTTGAGCCTATCCTTAAGACTGGGTATCTCAACGATAAAGTTGAAGAATTGCTGGAAACGTACATGGACTCCTGTGATATTGTTTTTGGTGAAAGATGACTCTCCGGATGTGGCCATAAGTGTGTTTACACAACACATTTACATTTTTGTTCCAATTTTAAGAGCTCTCTGCCCTTGTTGCCGGGGGTTCTGAGGGGGGTGGCAGGGAATTTTGAATGGGGTGGCAGTTGGGTGTCAACGTCTCTGCAAATCAAAAATTGCCACGGCTACGTCCCTGTGCTATCCCACGGCTCTGCTGCAGCCGCTCCCTCCAGCTCCAGCCGTTCCATACTGACCATAGCAGTGTTCTCCAATCTTGGGTCCCCAGATGTTTTTTGGCCTACAACTCCCAGCATGCCCCAGCCAGCTACGCTGGCTGGGGCATGCTGGGAGTTGTAGACCAAAAAACATCTGGGGACCCAAGGTTGGAGAACACTGCAAAACTGGAGATGCTGTCGAGGACTGGCCTGCGCGTGCAAGGCAGGCGCCCTGCCTCCGAGCAGAAAGGCCCGTCCTGGTTGTCCTGGCCTCATTTTAGTCCAATATAGCCCATCTCCCTCTGCTGTCCTGGTGCCGCCTCTTAAGCCATCAGAACCGGGATGCTTCCGTGACGCGGGCCCTAATTTCAAGCGGCGCGGAGCTTGCGCGCGCGAAAGCTTACAATCCCGCTCCCCGCCCAGCTCTGGCCCCACGTGCTCGCGCGCGCCTCCCTGGCGGGGGATTTCCCCCCCTTGCTATGACGTCAGGAGAGGCCGGCGAGTTCGGGGGGTAGGGGGGTGGGGGAAGCCCCGCCTCCGGAAGCCTCCCCCCCCCCCCCGCTTTCCTTCCTACCTCGTGGCGGGAGGCGGCAGAGGGCGCGGTTTTCAAAGAAGAAAGAAGAAGAGGGAAGTCAGGAGAGAACCAGGATCCCCGCGCATCTCCGGACACGCAGGTGAGACTCGGCGGGGGAAGCCCCCAGGGTGTCCCCGAGCCCCGCCGCCGCCTACACAGCGGGCGGGCGGGCAGGCAGGCAGGCAGGCAGGCAGAGGGGCCAGGCTCCGGCCTGCCCCTCCCCGGGAGGGGGAGGAGGCCCAGGCCGTCGGGGGTGGGGTGGAGAAGTGCGGCGACGGTCCCGGCATGTGAGGTTCCGCCACCACCGGGCTCCGCCGCCCCCCCCCCCACTTCGGAGGCTCCCTCCCAAAGGGCCGCGAAAACGGTCGCCCCACCCCACCCAGTAGTAAGCCTCCTTGCGTCTTCACCAAGTGGGCCGCTCAGCAAGATCTGCCACGGATGGCCTTCTCCTTGTCCCTTCAGCCAGAGCAACTAGACTGGTGGGGACGAGGAAGAGGGCCTTTTCTGTGGCGGCCCCCGTACTGTGGAACTCTCTCCCGAGTGACCTCCGCCATGCCCCCTCTCTGCTGAGCTTCCGTCGCTCATTAAAAACCTGGTTGTTCAGGCGGGAATATGGGGTGGGTTAAGATTTTAAATTTTTTTATATTGTTTTAAATGTATTTTATTGTTTTTATTCTATCTACATCGCCCAGGGTGGCCGGTTGCTGGCCAGATGGGCGATAAATAAATATTAATAATAATAATAATAATAATAATAATAATAATTCACCCCCCCACCCCTCCTTTGTCTTGCAGCCACGCGGCCATGGCCTCCACCACCCCGGACTCCACCGGCTCCTCGGCCTCGCCTATCGGGGAGGGGGCAGGAGAGGGATCCCCGCACGGCGAGCAGGGAGACGGGGCCGGGACCGGGACCTTATTTCAGCTGCTGACAGAAGCCCTCCATCACATGCAGCAGTGGAGCAAAGAATTGGGCTCGCGGCCCAGAACCCGCGAGGCCCCCGGGCCGCACGACCGAGCCAGCTCGCTGCAGGGACGCAGGCACCGGCCCACCACCTCGGCGCCAGCCCGTGCCCCGCAGCAGTCCCGCTCGCTCTCCCCTGGAAGGGGGACCGGGTCGGGGAGGGGATCCGCGGCAGCCGGACCGGGAGGTTCCGCCCGGGGGAAGCGTCTCCACGACAGCCCTCCCCCGATGGACGGGTCCAAGCGGAGGCGCACGTCTGGAAGGGCAGAGGACGGGCATCCGTCCCGGGGGCCCCCGGACTCCCTCGGCTCTTGGGCGGATCGATCCCCCTCACCCGGGCCCTCTGGGTCACTTTCGGGATTCAAAGGAGCGAAGCTTCCCAAGAAAGGCAAGCGTAGCAGCAAGGTGGTAGCCCAGCAGGGCCGTCTCTTCGCCCCCGAGGGCTTCCCTAAGCTAATTACCAACGCACTCAGCACAGTGGGACTGAGGTGCAAGGAAGAGTCTTCACTTGGAGCGGAACCCAAGCATCGGGGGTCCCCACAAGCCTTCCCTAGGGGGGCCCCTCCACCCCCGAAAGTGCCTCTACCCTGGAGCCTGGAACAGATTCTTCGCCAGGAATGGGCCAACCCGGCCAACCCCACCCCACCCCACCGCTACTGCGACACGTTTTACCGCCTGCCAGAAGAAGTCATGCAAAAGCTGGCCGTCCCGAGGGTAGACAGACCGGTGTTGGCCCTCGCCTCTACATCTCTCCTGCCCACAGAACGGGACGGGCTTCCCGACCATCACGATCGGAGGGCGGACTCGGCCCTCCGCAAATGCTTTGAGGCGTGCGCCGCTTCCGTCCGTGCCTCTACCACGACCACCATAGTGGCGCGGTCCCTCATCCTGAAGGCCAATGCCTTGCTTCAAGAGAGATCCGTCGAGAACGAGGTCGGGGAGTTCGCCAGGGAAGTTTCCTGTGCAGCAGCCTTCCTGGCAGACGCATCCCTGGACTCGTTCCAGCTCGGAGCTAGGGCATTGGCTTCCAGCGTGGTTGCGAGGAGAAACCTATGGCTGCGCAACTGGGGCGTCGACAGGAAGACAAAGGCAAGCCTCGCAAGTGTCCCTTTTGCGGGAAAACACCTCTTCGGTGATCCACTGGACAAGATCCTGGTGGAAACCGAGGACGGGAGGAAAGCCTTGCCGAACCCGCAGAAGAAAGGCACAAAGCGGTTTCCTTTCTAGCCCGGATGTCTCTAGCTTTTAAAGTAAACCAAAACAGCAGTTTGACCAAGTGCATCAATTTGCTTTTACTGTAACTTTTTGTATTTTGCGTTTTCCATTTATTGCATGCCGCACCAATGTGGAGCAGTTTATAAATTCTTTAATAAATTTTTAAAAATGTAATCAATGCTTTTTGAGACTTGCAGAGCACACTGATGTATATTTGGGTGGCCGGGTGACCGGCCAGATGGGCGATTAACAAACATAATAAATAAATACATATTTGCAACAATCCTGTGTGATTGTTTAAGCCTTCCCACACTGCTGGGGGTGATGGGGATTGTAGTCCAACATCTGGAGGGTGCCAGCTTGAGGAAGGCTGGTTTAAACAGAGATTGGATCAGGGAGTTAGAACCAGGGCGAGTCCACAACTCTGTCATAGCAGCAGGACAATTTCTGTGAGCATGTTTGGGCAACCGAGTTGGCTGTTTTCACAGTGTTTACCAAGTCCCACGGGGAAAACGGCATTGCTGTCGGGTTAAATCAGATTTAATGTTTTTCTGCCAAAGGCTCCGTGCATTGGAAGTAATTGTTTTTGACAGATTGAGAGGGTTAACCAACCACAAGTACAGTCATGCCTTGGATTGAGAGCATAATTCGTTCCGGAAACGTGCTTGTAATCCAAAACACTCTTATATCAAAACGAGATCCCCCCCAAAAGAATTGTACAGAGATTTTTAATTTAAGTCGTACTACAGTACTTGTATTGCAAGACGTCGCTTGTATATCAAGTCAAAAATAAATAAATAAATATTTAAAAATTTGCTTGTCTTGCAAAATGCTCTCAAACCAAGTTACTCTCAAACCAAGGTATTACTGTACTTACTAGAGTTAAAAACTTCCCTGGAACAGCCAGTCTTGCAAAGCCAATGATACACTTCCTTCCTTTTTTTCTCTCTGTCTCCTTCCCTCCCAGAAGAGGCCACTTGGTGGCAGCCTGGATTTAATAAACCATTTCCCTGCATTTTTCTTAACCTTTGCTTTCAGGGGCAGCATGTTTGGTACCTGTGCTTCTCAAGCCTATTTTGTGGGTGAGCATTGGCCAAAGGATATCTCCCAATAATTTCCCCCTTTGTCTCGGATTTTATTTTTATATATAGTTTTTGTTATATGAAGATCTTTACGTACTGTGGAAATCCTATTACAAAATACTGAGCATTTATATTGGACTTTGCTTTAGATAGTTTCATATTCATAATCTCTACACTCCTGGCTTACAACAACCTTTTAAGATAGGTTGTTGTTACTTACGTTTCTATACTGCCCAATAGCCGAAGCTCTCTGCGCAATTCACAACAAAACAAATCGGTACTGCTTTCCCTGATGTTTGGGGCTGCGGTGGGAAGAGAGTTTCCTCGCCTCAGACTACAGAATGAGTTTATGGGAGAGGAGAGATTTTTAATTTGTAGTTCATCTGTGGTAACAACCGTACTGCTAGCCAGTTACCTTTGCTTGACCTTACAAGTTCCCCAGTTAGCTGTGTATCCTACCTAGGCATCAGGGCGAGCTTTTGGATGGTTTGTAGGGTTTGCTGCATTGCAATAGCACACCCAAGGCCTGATGCTTCCGGGATGGTTGCAATGGCTCACAGACAAAAATAGGAACGTAAGTTTCTAACACTCCAATCCTCAAACTAAGAATCACAGCCCAACGCATTATACATTGCAGAAGTTCTCTTCCATCGGTTGTATTCGTGTACACTACAGGAGCTTGCCCTGGACCGTTTTAAACACCCAGAAGGTGTACGTTAATTGGGTTGAAATTCCATTCGACAAACACAATTATCCTACGTAGGGATGTTGGAGAAGTCTGCAATGAATTCAAACGAGTTCAGATTTCTAGGAATCCGACTCACGGATTCCGCAGCAGACCATCGTTTTCTGAGTCACGTGAATTCCTCAGACCAGTTTTTTTACTTTCCGGAATAGTACGCGAATTTAGTCATACAAAAATATGAAAAATACAGTGTGTGTGTGTGAAAAATCACCGAAAATGTGCTTTTTCTCCCATAGACTAAAGTGTGAAGATTTGGATGGGGGGGGGGGTTGTGCAAAAGTGCATTTTTGGAAGTGCCCATTAGTGCAAGTGCACACTTTCCATTGCAAATGCAAGTTCGGGAAATTGAGAAAAATCCAATTCCATCAATGAGCGGATGACGGAACATCGAAAACTGGGAAGCTCTGGCCCATGAACGATCTAAATGGAGGTTGGCCTTTCACAAAGGTTCCATGGACTTTGAAGAAGCCCGAGTGCAAGGTGAAAGGGAGAAACGTGCTAAGCGAAAAGCACGTCAAATGAATCCTTTACAGGACCATCTTCCATCTGGTAACCTGTGTCCTCACTGTGGGAAGCTGTGTGGATCTAGAATTGGCCTCCATAGTCACTTACGGACCCATCGCTAGAGTCTACACAATCTTCTTTAGAATTTCCTCCTTTTATCCCGGAAGACAATCTTACTCGGTCACGAGTGATCGCCTGATGATGATGACGGAATGAAAGACGCCTGACAATCGGTGGCGAGGAGGATTATGTCGGCTAGACCACCCCTCCCCCAAATTTAGGATGATGTTGGCTGGACCGCCACTCCAATAAAATTCTGTGGACGAGGCAGGGCGATTGCAGAATAAAAGCCTTGTCTGGAAGCATCCCAACACCCAACTTTAATACTGGCCAGCAAAGCTGCACAAAGTTCCAATCGAAGCTCCTATTTTACAGATGTGGAGAAAGAAGCAGTTAGCACAGGTTTATTTATTTTTCTTGTCTACTGTTAAGCCATTGGGAATCTGAAATCCTTGCCGGTCTACCTTGAACCACTCCCGAGATCTTCTGGTGGATCACAATCCACTTTCAGCCTCTGCAACAAGCAATAGCAAAATATTTGGTGGCGCAAGCTCAGCTCACCTTGCCCTGTGTCTTACATGTGACTGGAGCAGACCCAGGTTTAAAGAGATGGGACCTGCCTTTCTCTATCGCAGTGTTCTCCAACCTTGGGTCCCCAGATGTTTTTGGCCTACAACTTCCAGCATGCCCCAGCCAGCATAGCTGGCTGGGGCATGCTGGGAGTTGTAGGCCAAAAACACCTGGGGACCCAAGGTTGGAGAACACTGCTCTATCATATCTGCACTGGCCCTCAGCTGCTGCCTTCCTTGGTTGGTGCTGAGGGACCGGCCTTCCTCTTGGCTTCCTCCACCCTCTTTCTCCTACCTGCAGCTGCTGGAATAAGAGATCTTGTGTGTCTTGTGATGTGATTCCCCTTGGGGGAATTTTCACTCATCCCCACAGAATCCATACAAGGATGGGAAAGCAGCCAAAGTCGCCCCAGAGCGGAGGCTGGAATGTACGGGAGACATTGGGATGGAACGTCCCCGTTTCCGGATCTCTCCCCGTTCTCAAACACACGTGCAGTTCCTTCGCTCCCAGGTTTGCCTTTCCTAGACAGGGGCCTCTTTTTTTCTAGCCAGCTTGTGAAAGGCGATCTTGTTGCGATGCGGATATATTGAAGCACCAACGGCTTGCTTGCTGAAGAATTTCCCAACTTCGCTAATCCCAGTGCACAATTTCTAAAATGATTTTGTTTTGGTGCTAGTCTTCACTGAATTCCATTTTGTATTGTTTGCTCTGTGATGTCCCAGCACTCAGGCCGAACAAGAGCTCCTTCCCTCTGGGCCAAAAGCTCTTCCTTCTAATCTGCCATCTGAGGGCTTTGCAGTCAAGCAAATGGAGCCCTAAACCACAGGGAGCAAAAAGTGGCCCCCGAGTCCTGATCGGCTCGCTCTCACCTGGGCCTCGGGCCACTCCAAGCAAGCTTCTTTTGAGAGCAGCCCGGGCTTTTTTGCAAAGTCATCCATGTGGAACACGTGAGGCCATGCTGGCTGGGGGGATACTGGGAGTTGTAGTGCAACACAGGCCTGTGACTCACGCTGGCTCAGCTTGTCTGAGCGTGGAAAGCTAAGCAGGGTCAGGCCTGGTTATTACTTGGATGGGAGACCCCCTCCTCTAGTTTCCTGCATTGAGCAGGGGGTTGGACTCGAGGGCCTTGTAGGCCCCTTCCAACTCTATCCAGATCTATGAAATCTATGAACACAGCTGGCAGGCACCAGGTTGACAGAAGGCTCGGCTAGATGGACCTTGGTCTGATCCAGCAACTCCGCTTTTAATTTGTAATAAAACTCTTTGCCGGGAGATTTGGCACCAACAAGAGACAAGCACTCATTGTTACTGTTTTATTTTCTCGCATTGATGTCTGGGATGCTTGGATGGCCAAGTGCGGGTGACGCAGCTTGAGAGAGAGAGAGGCTTGTATATCGGATGGGGCGACGGTGTTTGCTTCCTTTGTCTCCCAGAAGGTTCTCTCTGAAAGGAGATGTAGGGCCCACTTCTCCTTGGGTGAACCACCATTTCAGTTTTTTCAAATATTGACTCAGCTGGCCTCGGGCCACGAAGGAGACGGGTAGACTGCATCTCCCCGGGAAAAGGGCTCCCTTCTTTCCCGATCTCCAGCTGCATTAATTTGGTTGCCTGCTACAGTTGCCACCTATCGATGGGCAGAGGCTGTGTGCCTTGTAAGGGCTACACGGCAGGCAGAAACCCAGCAGGGAAAGCTGTTCCCATCACTGCTTCTCTAGGCCAGGGGAAACTTCACATTTGTTCTTGCCTGTGATGCAGCTAAATTGCAGTGTTCTCCAACCTTGGGTCCCCAGATGTTTTTGGCCTACAACTCCCAGCATGCCCCAGCCAGTGTACCAACACCACCTCCCCCCTCCACTTGTCAAAATGGACAATATCTGTGTGTCTTTAAAGGACCCTGTTTCCTAAGGATCATCAGGCGATCACTCGTGACCGAGTAAGATTGTCTTCCGGGATAAAAGGAGGAAATTCTAAAGAAGATTGTGTAGACTCTAGCGATGGGTCCGTAAGTGACTGTGGAGGCCAATTCTAGATCCACACAGCTTCCCACAGTGAGGACACAGGTTACCAGATAGAAGATGGTCCTGTAAAGGATTCATTTGACGTGCTTTTCGCTTAGCACGTTTCTCCCTTTCACCTTGCACTCGGGCTTCTTCAAAGTCCATGGATCCTAAGGATACCCCTATTTGTAAACAGGTGGGCAAAAAGCCAGCTAGTCCAGGCGGATCAGATGCAACAGGGATCATCGGGGGCTCCTGCACCTTTATTTCGGCAAGTGCCCCTGGACGGCAGGGTGGTGGGGCAGAGCGGGCTTCCTAGAAATTTGGGGCTCCAAATGAAACCACCTGGGCTCCAGCCCTAGTGGGCCGCCCCCTGATGCCGCCTCTGGTGCCCAGGATGTAGCAACCACTCAGGCTGGAGGAGCGGGCATTCTCCCAAACCAAACCTTACTCTCTGATACCACCTTTAAATCCACCTTGCCTTTGGAAGTCAAACTGCCTGGTCTAGCACTTTTCTGCTCAGAGGGCCAAGTTTCTTTGCTGTCCGGAGTCAGAGGTCGGCAGTGTGAGTTGAGTGAGTGAGGGCGTTGTTTCAGTCAACTGAGAACCACCGTCTTTTTTCTTTTCTCAAAACGTTTATTTTTCTCCCAACATTTGCTCTATTCTTCAACACAATACTACAGTCTGGCTTTTGTAAAGATTCCAAGAAAAAATGCTCGCTCATTCACATCTATGGGGGCGGGGCGGGGCGAAATCAGGCAGAAGCTGAAAGGGGGTGGACTGGGGGATATGGGCGTACGTCTTATTTCCTTAGGGCAGGGGTTCTCCTAGTTATGTGGGGCACCCCTAGGAAGACATAAATAAGGGAAGCACTGCCACCTCTTCCTAGGCACCTCCCACCACCTCCAGATCAAAGAAGAGAGGGGGAGATACTGGCTTGGATCCAGGGCCTGTTTTCCGTTGATGGCTTTGCACGTGGAAGGTCCCTGTGCCCGATTTTTTATAGATCCCTGCCCCCACTTGAATCACAGCTCACCCCATTCAGCAACCACCACCACCCGGCCCCCTGCGTAGTATTGGGGGGGGGGGAATTCCGAAGCCTGCTCCCGCAAGCCCAACTGCATATCCCTAATATCAGGATCCAACCCATTGTACTAGCAGCAACTTGCGGCCCAAGTCATTTTGAAGCCATTTATGAAATTACACCCTCTGTATCAGCCGATAGCATTTCTGTGGCACAGATGCCACTTCCATGATGCACCTCACTTCGGCCTGCCAAGCCTTCTCCGACACACAGCCCTACTTGTCCCTGCGCCCTGCAAAAGGTTTCTCCCCCCACCCCCCTACCCCACTCAGCCTCCCTGCTTCCTTCTCTGCCCAGGCCTGGATCCCCCAGCTCTCAAGGCTCTCAGTTCCCCAGCAAATCTGCAGCATATTAAAAAACAACAACCCTACACCTCTGCTTCAGTCCTGGGTGATGCTTTTCTCCTCCAGCCAAAGCAATGACGCTCCCCTTGCAGCTGCTGTGTCGGCATCATTGCTCCTTTCTTTCCCCATCAACAAAATGTTTGTGAAGATTCTATGATATCAGAATGGCTCATTCTGGCAATTGCCAGGTCTGCACACACACACACGCACACACACACACACACCAACCTGCGTGCCCCTCTCGAGCCATGCATGCTAGAGGAGATGCTTAGTATATCTGCCAGAATACCCAGTTGATCCTTTCTCTCCTGCTCTGCAGACCGTGGCATTCCCTTTTCTACACCTGGGCAGTCCACAGACTAAATAAATGCCTTGAGATTAAGCCTGGCCAAGACATGTCTTGGCCGTAGCTCAACACCCAGGTGGTCTTTTCAGTCCTGGCTGCATCAGGATAGGGGAGATGGGAGAGAGCACTTCTCAGATTCCCTTCCCGTGCCAGCTGCAACATGCCACCTCCTTCGGTTCTTTTGGTCGCTCCTGAACCTGACGGAGCACCCGGGTTCGCTAGTCCTCCGGGTCGGTGCCGCATGGCCTTCGGAACTCCTGCCCGTGTTCGTGAAACCACTTGTTGGCCACTGTTGAGAGACGAGGATGAAATGGGTTTAAGTGAGAGAGCCGTGCGAAAGCTGCACACGTTTTTTTGCAAAGGCTACTCAATTGCAGGAAGATGGGGGCGGGGATGCCACTACGTTCACGACATGTGGACAAACTGCACTCCGCCACAGTAGCTGCTTAGTGTCAGGAAAGGAGTTGGCAACCCTAAAACTGAAGCGCTGTCAGATGGCAGGCAGGACCTTACCTGGCTGACTCAACACCCAAATCGTGATACATTATTCCGGGGATGGGAAAAGCGAGGCAATACACCTCCCCCAAAGTCATGTTTCCATTGTGTGCTTGAGACCTGTGTGGACCGAAAGGTATCCACGGCATTTTGTGTATCTTTTGTTAGACATATAATTTTTAAATAACAGTTTAAAAAGTTAGAGACGGAATGCTCCCCAGCTGTATCACTCAAATGGATTGGCCTTTAAAACTGGCCTTAAAAAGTGGAAACGGCGGCCCCGCACCCACCCACCGCACCCAAAACAATGCTTCTGCATTGACCTTCTTCTCCTGGCTTGCTTTGTTTTAAAGGGAGGGTGGAAATCACATCTTTGATGGCTGCACATGCCCTCTTACTAGGCAGCACTCAACTCCCCCCCCCCGCATGCTTAAAAAAAAAAAAAAAAAATCCGATCCATGTCGATTTCACTTTCCTGCATTTGATGCAGAGCAATGACATCGACCAGAATCCTCAGCAAGGCGTTTTGAGGGCCGTGCTCTCATGGGGGCTGGACTGGGGGCATGGCTGTGATGACGGTTTGTTTCCGTTGTGCGTTCAGAACTGAGATGGTTGGCAAAGCCGCTCTGCCTTACCCCATTTGTCCCCAGCGAGCACTGGGCAGCCGGCGTGGAGGGTGTCTTCGTCTCCGTCCCCGTTCCGGCGAAGGTTCCACCAAAAGAGAGCCGCATTCTTAAAAGAAAACACACCAGGGAGTGGGACATTAAGGGCACGTCCACAGAGAAACAGCCCGTGTTGCAGATTCTGCCGTGCGACACACACTAGGAACGGCGGCCACAGATCTCCCTGGAAAAGGCAGGTCGCCTTTCCTCCGTGTTGTATATGCAACCTCGAGAGCAGGGCTGTTGAGTCTCTTCTTCCATCCCGAGAGCCAAGTTCCAGTTTGGAGAAGCTCGGGGGGGGGGGGCATTCCAGTGATGGGCGGGGCCAAAGGCAGAAGGGGCGGGGCCAAAAGTGCCAGCATACATATATTTTAGAATAAAGCTCTTCGTGCCGGTGACTAAGTCTATATGGGGAGGCATTTCTACCTTTTAAGATGAGGGGGAAACTGCACAAAAGCTGGGAAAATCCACCGAACGCTCAGTGGTTCGGTGGCGGGGGAAGCAAAGGGGGCATGGCCTTCTTGGGAACCCTGGAGGGGGGATTGGGACCCCGCGTCAGGTTCTGCAAGTTCTGCATCCTTGCTCGACAGTCCTGCGTGCTGGTCGTCCTGACTGCTCCTTGGACTCTGTCCAGAACAAAATTGCCCCAGGGGGGCTTAAACTGATTCAGGGTGAGTCACATTTGAGCCTGCCTTGATTTTGTTCTGGGCCCACCCAGATTAAATGCCGCAAGGCCTAATTAAGCCTATATTCACGCTTAGGCTGGATCCAGAGTTAGGCATGTGTGACTGGGCTGGTGGGAGCAGACTGCCCTGCTCCTTCCTCCCCACTGCAGCCGCTCCAGCCCCCTGAAAATAGTGGGGAAGGGACAATTTGTCATGACCCCAAGCCCTTGGACCTCATAGAGTGCAGCAGATGACTCTGAGGAGGCACAGGCTTCTTCCTTGGGGATAGGACTCTCAGTGCCTTATTTGCTCCCACCCAGCCAGCCAGCCAGCTTCCCACAGGCCTGCCCTCTGGCTCAGTCCCCAGCAGAACCGCCCTCTCCCCAGGCTTGCGGAAGTCTCAGGCTACAAAATCAGACAAGGGCCCTTTATCCGTCCAGTCAGCGCCGCCTCCAGGAGGGGCGGAGCTCAGCACACCGCAGGTCTTGTCAGCCTACATAAGGCCTTAGCTCCCTGCTGAGGCAACATCTTCCTATTGTTGCAGTAGGAGGGAGTTCCAGCCAGCAGGAGCCACCTGCAGCCATCCATCCAAGGTTCTGTTTTCTCCTTGCCTTGTTCCGACGGCCACTGGATACTACTGGCTTCCCCTGTGAGCCTTAAGGGACCACAGACCGGGACGCAGTTCTGAGCATGCCATTTTCAAAACATATATATGTGTGTGTGTGTGTATCTATCTATCTATCTATCTATCTATCTATATGCTTTGAACTTAGGTGATTTAAAAAAAAAATTAGGCACTATTGCACAATTACTTTAAGAAAAGTAAAGGTAGGCTGAAAAGTATTTTAGTGCTAATTAAAAGATCAACCAAAATAATTAATACAGTGCCAAAATGGAGCCAGCTGGAAAGGCAGTGTATTCCTCTTAATCAATTTTTAAAATCTGCACTAACATGTGTTTTTAATTATTTAAATGCTATTGCACAACTATTTCAATTTCATACGCACATGCACATGCACGCCAGATGGCCAGACCATGTAACTCCCATCTTGTAGCTGTACAAACTACGCAGGCTGCCTCTTTACTTCTGGCTTATTTAAAGTGCTAGCATTACATTTTAAAGCCCCGATGCTGCAATCTCATACATGTCTACTTAGAAGCACTGTGAATGTGACTGCTGTTTTAAACTGCCTGCTCTTCGTTTTGTTGTTTCTATTATTATTATTTTCCTCCACCCTCCGAATCCCTTTTCCTTTTGTGTCATGTCTTTCAGATTGTAAGCCTGAGGGCAGGGATTATCTTATTATCAATCTCTGTAGACTGCTCTGGGTGCCTTTTTTGGCTGAAGAGCGGGGGCGGGGGGGAGTGCTGTAAATAAATAAATAAATAAATAAATACGATTTGCTCATTATATTGTTTTATTGTCTATTCTAAGTTTTTCAAACCACTGTGTGTGTTATTGTAAAGCAAAAAAGGGGCCAGGGATAAAGAATGAATGATGCCAAAGAGGAACTGCCTTACCTTGACAGCAGGTATGCTGAGGTTCGCATAGATGAAAGCAGTGGACCCGCCGGCTTCTACCGAACTCAGCTGGATGGAAAAAAACACACAGGGCGCCATGGATCAGTGGCCATTTGTTACAGGGCATTGTGTTTAATGCCCTCTGCACTAAAAACAAACAAACAAAGACTAGTTTTACATTTTAAATTCTGCACCCAAGGAGCCAAGAAAGGTGGAATTCTGCAAGCTGCATAAATTATCTAAATACTTGCGTTAATTACCGTACTTCCTTTTTTCTTTTCTTTTTTTTTTTGCATTTGCCAGTCATGACGAATGGGAAGGAAGAAATGCAGGGCAGCTCCACCCCCTCAGTTGTTGGGATTCATGTTCAGCACACAGGGTATTATCCAGCTGTGCCACAGAGCCAGCGCTATTGACGTTGCACTAGCATAAATAAATGCAACATATTTTACACTTGTGCAACATAATTTACACTTGCTGGTCTATGACTGTAATAAACTGACTGACTGAACATAATTTACAGCCCTGGATTAACCATTAAGCAATATAAGCACGTGCAAATTTCGCATTTGCATTTCCCCCTTTATAACAGTTTTATTTTAAAAAATGCATAAAACAGTGATGAAGATTTGTATTTCTTTCTGTTGCCCTGCCTAGTTATAAGTCAGCAATTGGCTTATATTGCTTGCTGCTATTTAGTGTTAAATAAATATAATTTAAAAAAAACAGTTTATATTTAATATAGTTGTGTGTGTTCTGGCGTGGGGGATGGCCTTGAAGAAAACTGAGTTTTTAATGTCTTATTTCACATTCGGCACTTATTGAGTATTAATGTCTTGCCAGCTGAGCAATGGAAGGGCAGAGAGGGGGCACCATTATTGGGCTGTGCTTTGGCCATCAGCTGGCCTTAATCTGGCCCTGCGTAACTAGCACTTGCTAGACGCAGTGTTCTCCAACCTTGGGTCCCCAGATGTTTTTGGCCTACAACTCCCAGCATGCCCCAGCCAGCGTAGCTGGCTGGGGCATGCTGGGAGTTGTAGGCCAAAAACATCTGGGGACCCCAAGGTTGGAGCAACGGAGAAAAGTGGCCATTTGCTGCTGAAATTCACAGAATGTTTTAGAAAATCCCCCCTCAACCATCTCTTGCAAAAGAAACAAAAACAAGATTAAAATCCATCACAGCAACGAAGACAAAGAATACTCACGTAGAGCATCAGTGTGGCTATTCGGTTTCCGGATTTCAACCTGTAGAGGGGACTTTTTCTTGACTGCATCAAAAGAACAACACCATTTATTCATGGAGGATCGGGTGGTTGCATTCGTCAAGGGTGATAGGATTACGTATTTTTGAGTCTCAGCCGAATCAGTGACATGAAGCTTTGTGGATATTGCTCAATTAAGCAACTTACTGGAAATTTCCATAATCTCCTTTCACAGCTGGAGACACACGATGGCGTCTATACGTGTGTTTCGCACAACGGCAAAAGATGCCCAACATGTCATAACATCATCACTGACAAATGCAAACTCATAACAGATGAATGTATTTTATTGGCTTGTACATTGCTCAGAGTGGCTGGATGTCTGGCCAGATGGGCGATTCATAAATTAAATAAATAAATAAATAAATGTCTCCAAAAAAGTCATTCTAACTGAAAGAAATATACAGTCATGCCTTGGATTGGGAGCATAATTCGTTCCGGAAACGTGCTTGTAATCCAAAACACTCTTATATCAAAACGAAATCCCCCCCCCCAAAAATGTGTACAGAGATTTTTAATTTAAGCCGTACTACAGTACTTGTATTGCAAAAACGCCACTTGTATAACAAGTCAATAAATAAATAAATAAATATTTAAAAAATTGCTTGTCTTGCTTGCAAAATGCTCTCAAACCATGTTACTTGCAATCCAAGGTATTACTGTATTGCGCTATTGAAATTGATCCTAGTCTTACAGATGAAGAGAACTACCCTTACATGGAACAAGGATTGCAGGAGGACAAACTTGCTGAAAGAAGGACGCGAAAATGTCTTTGACAAACAAACTCCACGAACACAACATTCCTGTATTCATATTTTCTGCTGGGATCGGAGACATCTTAGAAGAGGTCATTCAACATGCAGGAGTCTACTATACCAGTGTCAAAGTAGTTTCCAACTTCACGGATTCTGATGTAAAATGGCATACTGACCGGATTTAAAGGGGGACTAACTCATGTTTCCAACAAATATGATTGTGCCTTGAAGAATACAGAGCACTTCGAACATTTAAAGGACAACACACAGCAACATCATATTGCTTGGAGAGACTCTCAAGGGGAATTCACAATGGCAGATGGTGTCAGAAACGTTGAGCCTATCCTTAAGACTGGGTATCTCAACGATAAAGTTGAAGAATTGCTGGAAACGTACATGGACTCCTGTGATATTGTTTTTGGTGAAAGATGACTCTCCGGATGTGGCCATAAGTGTGTTTACACAACACATTTACATTTTGTTCCAATTTTAAGAGCTCTCTGCCCTTGTTGCCGGGGGTTCTGAGGGGCGTGGCAGGGAATTTTGAATGGGGTGGCAGTTGGGTGTCAACGTCTCTGCAAATCAAAAATTGCCACGGCTACGTCCCTCCCTGTGCTATCCCTCCAGCTCCAGCCGTTCCATACTGACGATAGCAGTGTTCCCCAACCATGGGTCCCCAGATGTTTTTGGCCTACAACTCCCAGCATGCCCCAGCCAGCTACGCTGGCTGGGGCATGCTGGGAGTTGTAGGCCAAAAACATCTGGGGACCCAAGGTTGGGGAACACTGGACTATAGGATAAACAGCGGGACCCATGAAAACAGCCAATCGGAGGGGAGAACATAATGTAGTTATGCGTTATGTCACGGACACATAGCATGAGGCCATATACTGCAGTTCCCAAGATGCACTTTGTTGATGCGCCTCCGAGACTGAACGGAAGAATTTGTAACTGGGCGAGCAAATCACAATTTCTGTTAGGGGTCATTTTGCCCATCGCTAGTTACAACCATTGAATCATGGCAGTTCAGGAGCTAGGACTAATACCCTCACATAACTAGAATCCCCACAGTTCCTTGCGAGGGAAGCCATTACAAGAAACCGAATTAAAATGGATTTAATTTTTACAGTGTAGGCGGGGTCTAGGATTGTGCTTGTGACAGGAAAGGGACGATAGACCTGCTTTAAAGAAACAAGGTACATCAATGGAAAGAGACACTCACGAACGTCAGTGACAAAATGTAGATTTTTGTGTGTGTGTGACGATTTCAAAACATTTTCATGCCCCGCCAAGGCTTTGCAACAGGTTTACTCACAGTAGCATGGTCAAAGTGGGGCTCGTAGTGCCCGCCTAATCCGTAGTTTACCACCTGTAGGTATTCTGCGTAAGGGGGCTGGATATTCAAGCCGGTCAGGGCCACGATCCGTCGATCTAATGCCACGATAACTGGATCCAAGGTGTCTTTTAACCAGGCACTGAAAACATGCAGCTACATGTGAGGTCAGAAGGTTGTCCAAGAACAGCAGCTCAGAAGCAAGTCATCTCGGAAAGTTAAGGTAGCCATGTTGGCCAAGAGAAACATGTGACACAACGAGAGGAGAAGGCATTTGCGGTTGACAGAAACAGCAAAAGAGAGAAAGGAGAATCTCAAGAGCCTCTTGGGGACATTTATTACGCCCAGCGCATTTTGGAAAATCACTGTTCCTTCATCAGGGGCTGCAATTATTAGTAGTATTAGTATTAGTATTAATTTTATTTCTATACCGCCCAATAGCCAAAGCTCTCTGGGCAGTTTACAACAATCAGTAAAAAATACAGTACAATATAAAATGTACACAATAAAAGCATTATAAAAATTTTAAAACCAAATTTAGAAAACGATACTAATAGCTAAAACAAGTTAATACAACGTGACCAGTAAAAAAAGTTAAAACTAACCACCCCACCATGCACTATTTAGAGTTGTTAAAAGCCTCAACACAGAGGGCAGTCTTGACCTGGCACCGAAAAGATAGTAGACTTGGCGCCAGGCAGGCCTCGGGGGGAGCTTGTTCCAGAGTTGGGGGGCTACCACTGAGAAGGCCCTCCTCCTTGTTGCCGCCTGACGAGCCTCCCTTGGAGGCGGCAACCGGAGGAAGGCCCCAGATGTTGAGCGTACTGCCCGGGTAGATTGTGGTTGGGAGAGGCATTCCATCAACTTTGTAGTTCCAAGCCATGTAGGGCTTTAAAGGTTAAGACCAGCACGTTGAATCGGGCTTGGAAGCATACAGGCAGCCGGTGCAAGCGGGCCAGAACCGGTGTTATGTGTTCGGACCTTCTGGTCCCAGTGATGAGTCTGGCTGCCTCATTCTGCACAAGCTGCAGCTTCTGAACAGTCTTCAAGGGCAGCCCCACGTAAAGTGCATTGCAGTAGCCTAGCTTCGAGATTGACATCAAAACCATACAACGTTGATAAAAATGTCTGTGTTACTCCAAACATTCTCACACAGAGGCTTTGTATAATGTAGTCCACTACTTTCACAGCTTGCACCATTCAACAGAAATCCATTAATGGGTTCGGTGTGTTACCATCAAAACGCCACCCAGTAGCCAAACCCCTCTGGGCAGTTTTTCAGAAACTAAAACCCTAAACATACGTAATATAAAATCAACACGCAAAAATGTAACAGTTTAAAAACCATTGACAATCCCAGGACCCACTAGAACAGTGTTCTCCAACCTTGGGTCCCCAGATGTTTTTGGCCTACAACTCCCAGCATGCCCCAGCCAGCTACGCTGGCTGGGGCATGCTGGGAGTTGTAGGCCAAAAACATCTGGGGACCCAAGGTTGGAGAACACTGCACTAGAAGCCTTATGATATGCTGCCAAATGCCTGGGAATAGAGGAAGGTCTTTGCCTGGCACCGAGAAACATAGCGATGTTGGTTCCAGGTAGTCCTTACTGGGGAGAGCATTCCATAATCGGGGGGGGGGGCACCCCAGAGAAAGCCCTCCAAAAGGAAGCGTCCAGAATCCGGGAGTTGGCCTAATTGCAGTAATTACAGTAATACTGGATTCTGGAGTTTTGCTTTTAGAATCTCAGAAAGCGACTCAGTTTCTGAGCACAGCCAGTCCTACCGTGTTCGAAAGGATGCTTAGAATGGCACCCTCGGTCCACATTAAATTCCACGGCCTTTGAAACTAAGAACTAGTGCTTGAGTTTTTGCTTTCTTCCTCCTCCCTCCCAATCCCTTTTCCTTTTGTGCTGTGTCTATTAGATTGTAAACCCGAGGGCAGGGACTCTTATTATTTATCTTTGTAAGCCTTTCCGGGGGGCCTTTTTCAGCTGAAGAGTGCAGTAAGACGTGCTGTAAATAAATAAAGAGATCTGATCAAAGAACTGCACAGTGTGTGCTGTTCCAAAGCAGATTATTAATTGGCTTTAAATTATGTAATTGGCGGAGAGCTCTATTAATTTGACATCCGGCATTTCAAGTGGCACTCCTTCTATTTTCCCTTAAAGGCCAGGGGCAAGGGAAGAGTTAACAGCTCACTCATCCCGCTGTCTTTCACATGCCTGAGAACTGCAATTCCAGTGGTAAGGCAGGGTCTCTCTGGTATGGAGATTGCAAAACCCAGCAATGAGATCATGTAGAAAAACATTTGCTGGGACTGCTGTGCAACCATAGCAATTCTACATCTCTCCCTTTGTGTGTAAATTCCAGATCTCCCTGGAGAGGCCTCATTAAACTCATTTTCCCCCCAATTTAGGGAGACTTCTAGTGGGGGGGGGGGAGATGGGAAATGCAGCTGTTAGCTATAAATTCTGCCCTTTGGCAGTCTGCGTGGGGAATGCTTTACTATACAGAAGGGGACGGGCCTCCTTCTGAACCTTCCACCTCTATATTGCATGTTCAAAAGCAGACGGACGGACTAAGATGGGTCATGATAAAGCGGTCCTCACGAACAGACGGACCTCTACATTTCTGGAAACTAACTACTAACAGCTAGTTTTCTTGCACATCTGTTGGCAACGTCCCACAAGTTAAGAATATTGGAAGGACACACTGGAAGAGACAAGATATAGATGTAGATATAGAAGGGAGAAAACATCCAGCAAGATATAAGACATAGAGGGGAGTAAAATTCCATCAGTAGGTCTGTTGGTCTACTTAAAAGAGACAGAAGGAAAGAGGATTTATCCAGAGCTTCTTAGGAGTGACTAAAACTGAGTTAGCTGAACATGGATCAAGACTTGCAAGGAAGGAATATTTGGGTAAAGTCTAGTCATCGCAATAGGATTTTTCTATCCTGCCCTACGCTGGTAAGGTCAGGTGGATAATAATGGGAAACACGTCGTCACAACACTTCACGGCCTTTGTTTTTTTTATGACGCTGGCTGGAGGGTTTTGGGGATTGTAGCCCAACACATCTGGAGGGCACCAGGTTGGAGAAGGCTGACCGAGGGCCAAACTAGACATGTGTGTGCCTACTCTACACGGGCTGCCCTTGAAGACTGTTCAGAAGCTGCAGCTTGTGCAAAATGCGGCAGCCAGACTAATAAGTGGGACCGGACAGTCTGAGAATATAACAATTCAGGCCTGCTTGCACTGGCTGCCTGTATGCTTCCAAGCCTGAATTTCAAGGTGCTCATTTTAACCGATAAAGCCTTACACGAGTTGGGACCACAATACCTGACTGAGTGCCTCTCCCGACCTGAGTCTAACTGGACACTATGATCAACATCTGTGGCCTTCCTCAGGGCCGGATTAAGATAGGGGCTATTGGAGCTGCAGCTCCAGGCCCCTACCAGAAAATAGGCCCACAATCAGGACCGGTGCAGGGCAGTTTGGCGCCCCAGGCGAAATAATATTTAGCGCCCCCCCCTCCAAAGCAGCCCTGCTCTGCAAAAAAAAAACAACCCTGCGCCGCCACCACCAACCTACCTTCCCCCCGCCCTGGCTGCTGCTGCTGCTGCTGCCGCCACCGAGGAGGAGGAAGTGACGCGACGGGACCCCCGCGCTGTTTTTTGCCGGGGAAACCATGGCAACAGGGCTGTTTAAGCCCTGTTGCCCTGGTTCCTCCCGCCAAAACAACGCGGGCGGGGCTCCGGAAGCGACACGACGCGGAGAAGGTAGGTGGCGGGGAGGGGGTCGGGGGGGTGATGGCGGCGGCGGTGGGAGGCGCAGCGGCAGCGAGCGGGAGGGCGGGGGGAGGCGCAGCAGCGAGCGGGACGGGAGGGTGCGGCGGCGGGAGGGAGGGTGGGGAGACGGAGGCCTGGCGGGGGCGGCGCAGCGGAGGCAGAGGCCAGGCGGGGGCGGCGCAGCGGCAGCGAAGAGGAGTGCAGCGTTTCTGCACCCTCTTCAGCCGCGCGCCCTCCTCAGCACCAGGCCCATAATGCTCTTAATCCGGCCCTGGCCTTCCTCCGAGTGCCACCTCTGAGGAAGGCTCAGAGGATGGCAATAAAGAAGAGGGCCTTCTCAGTGGTGGCCCCCCAATTGTGGAATGATCCCGTCATTCCGTGGAGTTGCCTTTCAGTGTGAGCACTAAAGCATTGAAAGTGGTCCTTAAGTGGAGAGCTTCATAGATCTCTTGGGAGTGTGCGCGCACGTGTGTGTGTGTGTGTGTGTGTGTGTGATGTTCCACAGGTGTATGGAATGTGTACGGAAAGGGGAGGGGCCCTAGTTCAGTGGTTCAGCCCCCGCTTTGCATGCGGAAGGTCCCAGGTTTGACCCCCGGCAGCACCTCCAGGCAGGGCTGGAAAAACTCCAGCCTGCAACCCTGGGGAGCCGTCGCTGCCAGTCAGTGTCGACGACAACACTGGGCTAGATGGGCCAAGGAGGGGTCTGACTCGGTATACGGCAGCTTCCGATGTTGTGTGCTTGGTTTGTTCATGTATTACGTACATTTCTATACCGCCCAATAGCCAAAGTTCTCTGGGTGTTTTTACAGCGAGGTTCCCATGTGCCTCACTGTAAAAAAAAAAAACCAACCTGTTGAATTTCTGCCTGTCATGCGCCTGTCAGTTAAAGTCACACAAGATAAGCGTCTGGCATTTCCCCCCCCAAGGCAGATGGAATTGGTTCTGCCCGTGTTCAGGGGCTTTGCTGGGACCCCTGTTCTCAAAAGCCACTTCCGCAATGCAAGAAAGGGTTGTGGGCGGGCCAGCTCCTGACACATCTGTGGGTGCAACCAGGGATGGCCTTCCTTAGTTCCCCAGCAGGTAGAGGTGTGTGTGTGTGTGCCCGTGTGTGTGTGTGGTTAGCAATTACCTCTTGCTTATCCGGTAGTCCGCTTTCTGTTGCTTTTCTCCAGAGGCAACCACTGATCTCTGCAACTGGAGGGGAACAGAGAGACGCTCAGAAAGGAATGAGGTAGTGGCAGATTTGGAGCAGAGCGGGTGAAGTCAGAATATGGCCAACATCCTGGCTTAGAAAGAAGCAAGCATTTGACTTCTCACATTTTGTCACATTTTGAATGTGGAACTGAAATCTGCACGGAGGGGATATAAAATACAGTAATACCTTGGATTGCAAGTACTGTAACTTGGTCTGAGAGCGTTTTGCAAGAGAAGCAATTTTTAAAAAATAAATTTTGACTTGATAAACAAGCGACGTCTTGCAAGACAACCGGTAGGAATGCAACTGCTTGCCTCGAGCAGGCGTAGCAGGCCGAAATCGGCCCCGCTCACGCCTGCCAGAGACTCGCTTTGATATAAGAGTGTTTTGGATTACAAGCACGGTTCCGGAACGAATTTTGCTTCCAATCCAAGGTATCGCTGTACTGCCTTAGGATCAGACTTGCCAGATTCATTTCTCCCTCTACAAAGCCCCCAATATCCGAGAAGATCTGTAACTGGGAATATGGGGCGGGGGGAATCCTGTTATGAGACTATAATCCTAACTCTACCCCCACCCCCCAAAAAAGAAATCCATCTGCAAAATCTGCTTAGGAAATTGTACCTGCTAATTCATTTCAGAGGGATCACAGCAGAACACAGAGGATCACCATTCAGTTCTTTGTAAGCCAGTCACCTCTGCAATTCTATCTTGCATTGGGGGGTAGGGCGCAGCAGAATCCTATTGGCTAACAATAAGTCTAGAGATGGATGACCTTTTATTTATTTATTTATCATATTGATACCCCACCTTTTTTCCTGCAAGGAACCCAAGGTGGCTTACATAATCCTCCTCTTCCTCTCCATGTTATCCTCACAACAACCCTGTGAGGTAGGTTAGGCTGAGAGTCAGCGACTGGCTCAAAGTCACCCAGTGAGTGTCATGGCCGAGCGGGGACTCGAACCCGGATCTCCCGAGTCCCAGTCCGACACTCTCACCACTAGGCCAGGCCCACGCTGGCTTTTGAGAATCGAAGTAGCTGCGCACTCATTCCACTTTCACCTCTGGGCAAAACAGGCCTTGCAGATTTTGTATTGTTTCAAAACCCTGCGATACCTTTTGGATAGAAGGCGATAGTCGCTATCGGATAGTGAGATAGATAGATATGATGCGTACCCCAATGGGAAGCAAAACTGCTCTCAAAACACACTTTCGGTTCCCTTAGGAAAGCCATTGTGTGTCTCCAGCCCACGACTCGACCAGCAGGGAGATGCGCCACGCGGTCTGAAAGCCAAGCTGAGGATGCGGCGGTGAGCAAGCGACAGCCAAGAGCCGGCCGGCTTTAAGCAGAACCGCAGAATTCATGTCCCGTCTGTGCAGTGGATTAAGTTAATGACCTCCACATGCTCAGCGTGCGTGGTTACTGAGGCAACCGGGCAGGGGCACGCATGGCTAGGGGAAGAAATTTGTTTCAGCCGAGAGGGTGGAGGACCCGGAGATGATTCTCCTGCTCCTCAATCCCCTTTCCAGGCGGCGACTTTCTGAATTTAATTCTGCTCGAAATGATGGAGTTGTTTCATCCGGTGTTGGCATTTTTAAGTGCTTTTAGCTTCTTTGAAATGTTGTATGTTTTAATCTCAGTTATAAGATGCCTTGAGCCTTTTTTTTTTTTGAGAAAGGTAAATAATAATAATAATAATAATAATAATTATTATTATTATTAATTTGCTTGCTGTACCACTGCTCTTGGGCAATCCCATTCACCCCATGTGAAATCTGTCCTATTTGTGCCTGAAGATGCAAAAAGGGGGTGATTGTCAATGGAATTAACAATGTCCCCCAAGACATCATCAGCTGCGCTTTCACCTTTTGAATGGATGGATTGATTTGATTTATTATATTTATACCCCGCCTTTTTTCCTGCAAAGAACCCAAGGCGGCTTACATAATCCTCCTCCTCCTCCTCCTCCTCCTCCATTTTATCCTCACAACAACCCTGTGAGGTAGGTTAGGCTGAGAGTCAGTGACTGGCCCAAAGTCACCCAGTGAGTTTCATGGCCGAGCGGGGACTAAGCCACACCGGTGAGTTCTTAGGGCTCAAATTCCTATGCAAGGTTAGACAGGGAAAAAGTCCTACAACTCCCAGCATGCCCCAGCCAGGCATGCTGGGAGTTGTAGGACTTTTTTCCTGTCTAACCTTGCATAGGATTGCGCCTTTCGCCATTTTAGATGTTGGATCTGCAGACCTAGCCATGCTCTGGTGACTCAGACTGGACTCTCTTTGACCCGGGAGGAACTCCCAGCGAGATGAGCGCCTCCCCGATCCATTCTACCTGCCCTGCTTACCCAGGGAGCAGCTAGCGCCTTGATCTTCTCAGCTTCGGAATCGCTGACAAAGTCGTGGTAGAGGACTATGTAGGGCCGCCAGTGGATGATTTCCCTTTTCAGAGGCTGCAGGACGAGGAACGGGTCTCTGTTGGTCTCATACGAGCAGTACAGGTGGGGCAGCTGGTATTGGGTCGGCTGAAAGAGGACCAGTTACATTACAGCAGAGGTGGGGAACCCAGGGCTGAATTCCATTTCGGAGACGCTCTCGGGGGCCGCATTCCATTGGTGGGTGGGGCCAAAGGCAGAAGGGGGAGGGGCCAAAATGCCAGCATATTTTAGCTTAAAGCCCTTACTGCCAACCTTTTAGAATGGGGAAAAAACTGCAGAAAAGCCGGGAAACCACCAAGCGATCCGTGGTCAGGGGAAAGGAGGAGGGGCCAGCGGGAAGGGGCGTGGCCATCTGGGTAACTCCAGTGGGCTGGATTGGGTCCCAGAGGGCTGGATTTGGCCCACAGACTTGAGGTTCAACACTCTGCATTACGGCAGGATGGGAGGAATCTGGTTGTGAACTTCCTATTCGGGGGCATTCGGGTTTATTTTTTTCATTTCCATGAGTGACACCTGCAAGAAAAATGCTGTGGCGTGCGGCACACCTGTTCAGGGTCCCTGCCAGCCAGGCCTGAGAGGGCCAAACAGATGTGACGTTAAGCACATCGTTACAAACCATGTCTGGTTTTAAAAAAAATAATAATTAAGAGCAAGAGCAGCAGTGGCGCAATTTGGGGGACACGCGTGCACAAAGCATACAGGAAAGGGAGGTTTAACCCTTTCCAAGCTACCCCCAAAATCATCCCCGAAAGCTGTGATGAGTCCCCAGAAAAAAAAGCTTTTGTTAGCAACAGGGGAAGTTTTCTTTTGCAGGCTAATTGGAGCTTGGAGGGTTGCATTCCATAGGGACTAGAAACGTTCTCTACATGAGGCTTTTAATCCGCAACTTTACCAAGGCTTCTGTTTTCTTTGCGGGATTAAGAGCGGGTCCTTTACACGTGGTTTTTTTCCTGGGGTTTTCCTTTCTCTGCCTTCCCTATATATTCCATTACACAACCACCAGGTGCCGCTGTGGTATAGCGGCGATACAGCGGAATTGCAAAAATACAGCAGCTTCTCATCATAGCGGTTTATCATGAGATTAGGAAATAATACCGCATTATTTAAAAAAAACCCGCAAAATGGCTGCAGAACACAGGAGAGGCCCTGGAGGGAGCCTTTTGGCTGATAGGCAGTGAATAAATATATTAAATAAATAAATAAAGCACCCGCAAACTACCGTGAGTGAAGAATCATGAGTGCACAATAAATGCCTTGTGTAGAGAAGCCCTTAGAAATTAACAGACACGTAGCACAATCCTATGCCTGTCTACTCAGAGTTAATCCCGTTGTGTTCAAGTGTGCACAGCACTGCAGCCTTATTCTGGCTCAGACCCCAACTTTGTCAGATGCAGGACATGATTCTTCCACAGTCAATTTGTGAGTCATTCAGTCGCCACAAGTCAATGCCGTTTTTGTCGTCATGCATGGGCCGCGCCCCCTGAAATGTGTCCTCCTTTCACGGGAAATATTGATTTGGCATCTGCTTCTCTCGCTCACCTGAGACCCAAGAGTCTGGCACAATGTTTCGTAGGTATCTCTGGTCTCCAGGTGGGTCACATTAGGTCTCTGCAGTGCCCCTTCTTTTTCGCCCCCGTCAGGATTGGCCACCAGAAGCTTCTCATACTTCAGGATGTTCCTTGCAACCCTCTTATTGCTCGGATCTGGTCAAGAGAAAACATTTACCGTACTTATTTGTTTGTTTGTTTGTTTATAAAATGTATTTATTTATTTACAAAACTTATAAACTCCCCTTCATGCACAAGGGATCCCAGGGCAGTGCACACAACATTAAAAACAAACAAATGAATCCAATATAGAAGCCATACGATTACACGCTAAAAGACAAATTAAAACAGCAACTCTTCAACCAGTGAGCCAGAAAACACACACACACACACACAGATCAATTCTGTTTAAAAATAAATTAAATGTTACATTTTCGATTCTAAAATGTTAAGAGGCTTGGAGAAAAGGAAATATTCTCATTTGGTGCTGGAAAGAAACAAAGTCAGCACACCGCAGGGATGTTGAAGAGTCCTTGGTCTCGAGTCACGAGTCGAGTCACGAGTCTTTGGACCCGAATCTCGAGTCCGAGTCCGAGTCCTTGGTCCAAAATGGTGACTCACGAGTCACGAGTCCTGAGTCACTCCCAAAACTGACTCCACGAGTCCCTATTAAAATCAATGAGGTTTCCCCCCAACAAAATAAGGCTACTTCAGATGTGTGGCTTAAATAAATTCTAGGCACGTGTGCCTTTTTATTTCAAAACTCTGCAACTGATTTTGGCAAGAACAGACCAGGCAGACAAATCCAAAATAACCAGGTAGGCAGAGGAGGCTGGGAACCCAGACAGGCAGGCAGAGGCAGCCAAACCCAAAATGTCTGACCCTAACCCAAACCCCCCACAACAACACATCAATCAAAATAAATCTCAACACATCGTTGGGGCTGCGCTCCTGGTAGCTGTCCATAGTGGCCGAGCAGCGGCGCGCCTCGCTTCCACGCGCTCTTCACCGGTGATCGCGCTCCTTCTGGCACAGCCAGAAGACTCGTCAACAGCCCAGGGATGTTGAAGAGTCCTTGGTGTCGAGTCCCGAGTCGAGTCTCGAGTCCCATTAAAAATATTGGGACTCGAGTCCGAGTCGAGTCAGAGGGGGGACTCAGTCCGACTCACGAGCCGAGTCCTCGAGTCCGAGTCCCCATCCCTGGCACACCGACCGTATCACCTGGCACACCGACCGTATCACCGACCGTATCAGCATTCCAAAGTTGGGACACCATCCAAACATCCTCCAGACCAGAACGAAAGGTGGTTTTTTTTGCTTGCTTTGGGCCTTTAAGAGCTGTCTGGTACACAATCCCATGCATGCTTAGACAGAAAAAAAGTTTTAAAAAAAGCATAGCTGGCTGGGGCATGTTGGGAATTGTACTCCTTTTTTCTGTCTAAATGTGTATAGGATTGTGCCTTTAAAAAAGAAAAGAAAAGAAAGATCCTCCAATGTTACTTCCCCCAGGTTCAGCCAGGAACCCTCTGATCCATGGGAGAAAAATACGTTGACTGCCTCGTTTGCATTGCAACTATTTCCCTGCTGGTGGTGACTCCGAGCAGAATGTATTAGGAATGCTTTTAGTCCATTGAAGCTTATAATGTTTAGGATGACAATGACAAACAGCAACATTCTACAGACTGACCAGATGGATCTGGATGTTTCCCTTCCAGAAGTACATACCGTAGTGAAGAAATTCTTGGGAAAGACTTAAGGCATGAGAAATGTTTCCTGCCTTTAAAAGGAAAAAAAAAAGATTTTTGTTTTAGTGGGGGGGGGCGGGGCGGGGAGAGAAATAGTTAACTTTGGGGGGGGGGGAATAAAGAGGCTTGGGGTACAAATGTACCTGAAAGTATAATTCCCCCACTTGAAATATCTGTCAACAAACCCCACTGTATACATGTGTGTGTGCTAGTTCAGCCCAGTTGGCTATTATGAAAAAGGGATTAAACCCATAGTGTGGATTGGATCTAAGACCAAGGATATTGATTGGTCCACACAGGGTGTCTCAGTAGGGATCCAAAGTCCCAGACCCTCTAGATGGCGCTGTTGGGCTATATCAGAATGTCATCACAACTGGGCCACCATCTCTCTATCTCTGAGCCTAAGGTCACCCAGTGAGCTTCATGGCTTAGCAGGGGCTTTAACTTGGGTCTCCCTGGTCCTAGTCCAACACTCTAATCCACCCTTCGCCAGCCGTGCACCCTCTAGATCGTGTTGGACCTCAGCTTCCAGCCAGCATGGCCTTTGGAGGGCACCAGTTTGGAGAAGCCTGCTCTAACCACTGTGAGGTAGTTGTTTTTTTTGGTCTTTTTCTCCTTTTCCACAGCAACTCGGACTCCGGACTAGCCCATGGTGCATTCCAAAGGTCTCCATTCGTGGGCCATCTCCAGGCTTGCTCCATCCATCTGTGTGTTTTAAGAGCACAAACGCCCCCCCCCCCAGTCATGTCGAAAGCTGCACAAAGTCTCGGAAGCGGTCCCTCCCGACTTGCCTTGAAATAGGAGAATGCCAGGTGGTCCAGAGCGTCTTCGAGGCTGCCCTCGTCCTCTGTGTTCCAGTTCCCGTAGGAGAGGCGGAAGAGGCTGACGGCTTCCTCCAGCCACAAAATGGAGTGGTAGTAATCCTCCATGTCGTAGGCGACCTGCAAGAAACGGGGAGAGGTAAAGATTGCTGGCAGAGACTCGTTTCTGTGTGGTGGCAGCCCGACGGTGGAGTGAGCTCTCCAGAGAGGCTGGCCTGGAGCCTACGTTGCGCTCTTTCCAGCGCCAGGCAAAGGCCTATTTTCCCAGGCATTTTAGTCTTTTAAGGCGTAATCCTGTGCAAGCTTAGACAGAAAAAAAGGCCTACAACTCCCATCATGCTGGGAGTTGTAGGCCTTTTTTTTCTGTCTAAGCTTGCATAGGATTGCACACCCTTCATTTCTGTTTTTTTTTTAGATCTGTTACTGTATTTTAAATCCTTGCATTCATGGAGGAGAAGGTCATCAGTGGCTGCGAGTCCTGATTGGCTCTGTGCTTCCTCCAGTATCAGAGGCAGGAGTATTTTTTATGCCCGAGTACTCCATTTGCAGAATGCTGGACTACGCGGATCCTTGGTCTGATCTAGCAGGGCTCTCCCTTTTGTTCTTAGGCTAGACTTTTACGTACTTCTATTTCATACTGTAGTTTTACACTGTTATAGTGCATTTTGTGGATTTCATTGTTGTGAACCGCCCAGAGAGCTTCAGCTATTGGGCGGTATAGAAATGTCATGAATAAATAAATAAATAAATAAATAAATAAATGCAATTGAATCCATCAGCCCCAGCAGCGGGAGGAGATGAATGGAGCGGCGTTGCTGGAATACGTATGAGCTTCTGTAACTAACTGCGTTCGTCCAGTCCAGCTCGCCTAGTTCTGTCCACTTGCAGTGTTGTTGTTGGCTCTCCAAGGACCTAGGAAAGCTGCCTTTTGAGCAGCTCAGATTACTGTCTTCCTCCAGCCCTAGTATTGCCTACTCTGAATGGCAGCAGCTCTCCGGCAGAGAGAAAGGCAGTTCCCCATCACCTGCGGTCTGATGCTTTTGTCTGGAGAGGCCAGGGGTTGAACCTGGGGGCTCCTGCATGCAAAGCAGGTGCTCCACTACTAAGTTCTGGACATAGTTCTGCTGTCTTACGTTGGCCCATGACCGATGGTGCAGCTGCGAGAGAGCCAGAGTTGCGGGGAACTCTGGCTTTCCATGAACAAGCAAGCAAGCTAAAGAAGATTGTGTAGACTCTAGCGATGGGTCCGTAAGTGACTGTGGAGGCCAATTCTAGATCCACACCGCTTCCCACAGTGAGGACACAGGTTACCAGATGGAAGATGGTCCTGTAAAGGATTCATTTGACGTGCTTTTCGCTTAGCGCGTTTCTCCCTTTCACCTTGCACTCGGGCTTCTTCAAAGTCCATGGAACCTTTGTGAAAGGCCAACCTCCATTTAGATCGTTCATGGGCCAGGGCTTCCCAGTTTTCGATGTTTATATTGCATTTTTTTACGTTAGCCTTATGAACATCTTTAAACCTCTTATATTGACCACCGATATTCCGCTTTCCATCCTTGAGTTGGGAGTAAAGTAACTGCTTTGGGAGACGGCAGTCAGGCATTCGAACAACATGACCGGTCCACTGAAGTCGATAGGTTAAACAAACCAGGGATCCTTTGCCTGCAGTTTGTTTACTGTCACACCCAAACCGGGATCTCTGGCTTGCCGCTCTCCTCACAAACCAGAATCATAAGCCAGGAACAAATCCTGGCTTACCATTCTGGCTTGTCAGGAGAAGAGCAAGCCAGAGATCCCAGTTTGAACATTAACAGCAAGCAAGCAAACTGCAGGCAGCGCTTCCTGTTGGAGCCGCACGTACCAGTATACTTGCTCATTCATGATGAGCCAGGATTCTCAGCCACTCTGGCTTATGGCTGTATGGATGCGGCCATGGAGTCAGACCGTGGGTCCAGAGAGTCATGTTTGCTCCAAAATTACAGCAACTCTCCAAGGTTTCGGCCGGGAAAAGATTCCTTTCCCCGCTCCGCAAGCCGAGACCCTTCTAAATTGAGATGGCGTGGAATGAGCCCAGAACCTTCCGCACACACAAAGCATCTCCTCTATCACAGAGCGACAGACCCTTTCTGAAGATAGAATCCTAGAAGAAGAGTAGCGTCGGAAGGGGCCCCTAAGGCCATCGAGTCCAACCTCCCGCCCAACGCGGGAATCCAAGTTGAAGCATCCCTGTGACTTGGTAGCTGAACAAGAGTGGAGACGAGAGAGCGGCCTCCCCCCAGACTGGCGTCCGCCAGATGTTTTAGATCCCCCACCAGCCCCAGCCAGCATGGCCAATGGTCAGGAATGCTGGGAGTTGTAGTCCAAAACGTCTGGAGGGCACCCAGTTGAGGAAGGCTGCTGTATACATGCTGCCCCGATGTTTTCCTGTGACTTGGGCTGGAACAGGGAGAGGAGATCAGGAGGGCCTCTGGAGCAACCTTTTCCGACCGGGTGCCCTCCAGATGCATTCCTGGGCAGGAAGGCGTCTAATGGGGCTACAGCTGGAGCGTCCCCGGCCATGTGGGGTGGGCTGCGCTGGAGACTGGGGGAACCTTGGCTGGAGCGCAGGAAAAGTGCAGAGCGTCGCTTTGAGTGTTTCTAATGTGCTGCGAAGGCCCAGCACCAACAGCTGGTATCCTTGGGCAGCTGCCAGGGCCCCGGGGCGTTGGCGGGACCCACCGCTGATACCTGCCCTGGATGCCTTTAATTTGTTTTTTTTTTGTTTTTTTGTTTTTTTCCTGGCCCGGCTCTCCAAGAAGCACCAGTCGGTTGGATCCGGCCACCCTTTTAATTTGCCGCAACCCCTGGCCCGGTGTTGCTCCGGGACATGGCAGGAAATCAGAAGGGCGGCTAGCCCAGGTGTCCAGAGCTGCTTGGCGTGCCGTTGTGACAGCCAGGTAAGTCCACCAGGGCCTGCTGACGCAGGTGGGGGCCCAGCAGCACCCCCCGGGGGCCCTCCAGCCTGGAGCTGGCCCTGCTGCTGTGAGATGAACAAGTGCAAGCCAACCCTTTGGTGATGCCATCTATCCAGCTTGGCGGGACAATACTGGAAAATGTCGATCGTTTTCTCTATCTTGGCAGCTATCTTTCTGTTACAGCTAACATCGACAGTGAAATCCAGCATCGTTTGAGCTCCGCAAGTGCCGCGTTTTCTCGAATGAAACATAGAGAGTTCGAGGATCGGGATATTTGTAAGAAGACCAAAACACTGGTTTATGAAGCCATTGTATTTCCAACTTTATTGTATGCCTGCGAAACATGGACTATCTATAAACGTCACTTCCACCTCCTTGAAAGGTTTCATCAACGTTGCCTCTGGAAAATCCTGCAAATTACTTGGGAAGACAGACGAACAAATGTCAGTGTACTGGAAGAAGCAAAGACTACTAGCATTGAAAAAATGATCCTTCAACGCCAACTTCAGTGGACCGGTCATGTTGTTCGAATGCCTGACTGCCGTCTCCCAAAGCAGTTACTTTACTCCCAACTCAAGGATGGAAAGCGGAATATCGGTGGTCAATATAAGAGGTTTAAAGATGTTCATAAGGCTAATCTAAAAAAATGCAATATAAACATCGAAAACTGGGAAGCTCTGGCCCATGAACGATCTAAATGGAGGTTGGCCTTTCACAAAGGTTCCATGGACTTTGAAGAAGCCCGAGTGCAAGGTGAAAGGGAGAAACGTGCTAAGCGAAAAGCACGTCAAATGAATCCTTTACAGGACCATCTTCCATCTGGTAACCTGTGTCCT
The DNA here is from genome assembly GCA_021292165.1 of Shinisaurus crocodilurus. Classification (NCBI taxonomy): domain Eukaryota; kingdom Metazoa; phylum Chordata; class Lepidosauria; order Squamata; family Shinisauridae; genus Shinisaurus; species Shinisaurus crocodilurus. The sequence continues at coordinate 290,540,514 of CM037878.1, forward strand.
CACTGTGGGAAGCTGTGTGGATCTAGAATTGGCCTCCACAGTCACTTACGGACCCATCGCTAGAGTCTACACAATCTTCTTTAGAATTTCCTCCTTTTATCCCGGAAGACAATCTTACTCGGTCACGAGTGATCGCCTGATGATGGTGATTGTGGGGAGGGGCCGTGGCTCAGTGTGATGGAGCCCCTGTTTGGCATGTGGAAGGTCCCAGGTTCGGTCCCCGGCCTGTCCAGGTAGGGCTTGGGAAGAATCCTACCCGGAACCCTGGAGAGCCATGGCTGCCACTCAGTACCGGGCCAGATGGACCCATGGCCAAGGGATGTTGAAGAGTCCTTGGTCTCGAGTCGCAAGTCGAGTCACGAGTCTTTGGACCCGAGTCTCGAGTCCGAGTCTGAGTCCTTGGTCCAAAATGGTGACTCACGAGTCCCGAGTCACCCCCAAAGCTGACTCCACGAGTCCCTATTAAAATCAATGGGGGTTTTTCCCAACAAAATAAGGCTACTTCAGATGTGTGGCTCAAATAAATTCTAGGCACAAGTGTGCCTTTTATCTCAAAACTCTGCCACTGATTTTGGCAAGAACAGACCAGGCAGACAAACCCCAAATAACCAGGCAGGCAGAGGAGGCAGGGAACCCCAAAGCAGGCAGGCAGAGGCAGCCAAACCCAAAATGTCTGAAAGGTTGCATTTTAGGAAAATGATTCTAAAAAATAAAATCTTTGCCGGCGATCGCACTTCTCTCCGCTCCTTCTGGCACAGTCCAGGGATGTTGATGAGTCCTTGGTCTCGAGTCCCGAGTCGAGTCTCGAGTCCCATTAAAAATATTGGAACTCGAGTGGGACTTGAGTCAGGGGGGGGGGGACTCAGTCCGACTCACGAGTCGAGTCCTGGAGTCCGAGTCCCCATCCCTGCCATGGCCTGACTCAGTATAAGGCAGCTTCCTAAGAAGAAGGGAGCAGACCACTTGGCTCCCTTCACTCCACGATGCCACCCGCACCGGAGAAATCCTTGGTTCTCCCAGCCTCCACTGGCAGTCCCCACGGACAGGGCCGTTCCAGCCCAGGATCCAGGGTTGGGTTGTTTGGGATTTGGGGTCTTGGACAACAAGACACAATCAGTGCACCTCCAACTGCCCAACACCCCCTGCCACGCACGCACGCACACACACACCCCAACACTTTTCTTGTTGACCTGGAGTTGGCCACTCACCTTGCCGATATGGAAGCAGTCGTCGGCAGACAAGGAGAAATCCTGCCCGGGGCTGTATATGTCGGGAAGGTGAGCCTTGCTAATCCGCTGGAACCTTCCTTTGGCCAGTGCCTTCACGCTCAGAGAGTAGACATCCTGCAGCCGCATCACCGCCCGGGCTGCTCCTTCCAGGTCCTCAAAGATAGGCAAGCTCTCCTCCTGTCTGCGGTAGCTGTTTTTCAGTGCTGAAAAACCAGACGTGGTAATGCTTATTTATTTATTTCGTTGTAGCATTTTCATCCCACCCTTCAGCCGCAGAGCCTCCCAGCACAGCTTGCTTGCAAAGTTAAGAAATGAGACAGTCCCTTCCTGTAGTAGGCTTAGAATCTAAAAGGCATGACATGAAAGGAAAGGGGATTGGGAGGGAAGAGGAACACTAGCAGTCTCTGTCAGAGAGCTGATGATGGGTAAGTCACGACTATGATAAACAAATCATACGCGTACTCTTCAATATGCTCAAGCCTTATGCCCAGTTTGTTCCAACGAGTGCTCTCTGCTGAAAATTTCTCCCACATTTCTTTCAACTGTTCTCATTCAATCTTATAGCAAAGAAATTGATTTCGAAAAGAGAGCCCATGCTGAAGAAAATTTCAGAGAAATTCTCATGGGTTTGGGGTTTCTTGTGCTTCCCTTAGTTTTGAGGTGGCTGAGGGGTGTGCAGGAGCGTTGTGTCTTTCATGGTACAGTCATCTCTCCAGCAGCCTCTGCAGTTTTCTGCACTTCTGCTAAAGCCCAGGGGAAGACATGAGGTCATTCCTCCCCGCAGGACTTTTACAGATCAGGAAGCGCAGGCCGCCTGGGGGGCTGCGGAGAGATGCATAATAGAAAGAAAACACACACATGGTCCCTTCAGCCACTTCGCCGTGATTAGGTGAGCTTGAAAGCATCACAGAAATGAATGATGAAGCACCCTGAGCATGAAGCAGAACCATCAGCTGGAGCGCTGGGCCGAAAACAACAGAATGAAATTTAGGTAATAGGGATAAATGCCAAGTGCTGCACCTAGGGAGAGGAAGCCAAATAAAGAGTTACAGAATGGGGGGCACTTGGCTCAACAATACTACAAGTGAGAAGGATCTTGGAATTGTGGTAGATCACAAACTGAACATGAGCCAGCAATGCGACGTGGCTGCAAAGAAGGCAAATGCAATTTTGGGCTGTATTAATAGAAGTATAGCTTCCAAATCGCGGGAAGTGATAACTCCCCTTTACTCGGCACTGGTTAGGCCTCATCTTGAGTACTGTGTCCAGTTCTGGGCACCTCACTTTAACAAGGACATAGACAAACTGGAGAGGGTTCAGAGGAGGGCAACAAGGATGATAAAGGGACTGGAAACAAAGCCCTATGAGGAGAGACTGAGAGAACGGGGCATGTTTAGCCTTCAGAAGAGGAGACTGAGGGGAGATATGATCGCACTCTTCCAGTACTTGAAGGGTTGTCACACAGAGGAGGGCCAGGATCTCTTCTCGTTCATCCCAGTTTGCAGGACACGGAATAATGGGCTCAAGTTACCGGAACCTAGATTCCACCTAAACATCAGGAAACATTTCCTGACTGTCAGAGCAATAAGACAATGGAACCAACTACCTAGGGAGGTGGTGGGCTCTCCCACTCTGGAGGCATTCAAGGTGCGGCTGGACAGACATCTGTCGGGGATGCTTTGACCTGGATTCCTGCGTTGAGTGGGGGGGTTGGACTCGATGGCCTTGTAGTAGGCCCCTTCCAACTCTACAGTTTTCTATGATTCTATGATTCAATGGAAAACTTCCAGGAAATTGGAGGCACAGATTTAGGCACAGCACCAGTTCCACCTCCTCCCTGGAACACCTGCATTGTGGTGGATACAAAACGGGGGCCCAGGCTGCCAGCACAACCAATGCTTTTGCCACTTGAAGTGGCCGCACAGCCACAACGCCCCCCCCTGCCAAAAAATACCTTTTATGAAACAAGAAAGAAAGCTGTGTTGCAGCCCCTGCCCACGGTGATCCCAGCCTGTGAGAAGCTGTTGAGAATTTCTCCTCCCCCCCCCCCCGGGGAAAAATTGGGTGAAATTGTCCCCACAATTCATTCCTCTGCCCATGAACAGGGCTGCGAAGTTTGAGAGGCCCTTTGCCCGCTGCTTCTTCTCCTCCTCTCGCTATTGCTGCTCCCTGCACTGCCTGACTCTTTCGGGGTGTGTACTGAGCACATAATTTGAGTAGTGGGACGGAGCGCACTCACCACCGTGTTTTTTTTTTAAATGCCCAGATCTTCTCTACAGGATCGGGCTCAGGAGAGGGCGCTTCTGTGTGTCGGGGGGGGGGGCTAAAGCAAACACTGGCTGTGCACAGCTCTGATTGGCTGGAACCTGTGAGGCTGTGGAAGAACCACTGCCCTTTTCCCAAAGCAGTTTTTTCAACTTAAAAAAAAGAAAAGAAAAAAGAGGTGCAACTCTACTTTTCTATGATTCTATGAGGTGCATTTTTTTTAAAAAAAAAAAAATGAAAAGGGGACAAAACATGTTTCATTGAATAAACGTTGTATGCGCAGCACTTAAAAAGAAGAAAACTCAGGAGAGGGACGAGAGATCGGTGACTCCACTGGTTGATTCGTAAGCCTGTGTCATCTGCGCTGTGAACGTGAGAGAAAATGCTTCTGTGGGGGGGGGGGGGCAGGGCCGGCCCAAGACATTTTGCCGCCCGAGGCAAGGGACAAGATGGTGCTCCGGGGAGGCCCGTGACTCCTGTGTCAGTGGGGCTCCTTATCCATTGCAGCTTTTACTCTGAGCTGTATAGGAGTTCTCCATGGTGCTGAACTGCAAACCCCCCCCCCAAATAGGTTCACCACCATGGAGCACCGGGGAGTCACCAGCGCCCCCTGACAGTTGCTCCCCTCCCAGTTCCACATACAGAAGCAAACTGGACTGGCAGTTGAATTTTACCTGGGGACAGGGCTGTGTCCACCATTGCACCTGACGGCAGCCGGCAAGTTTAGAGAGTTCAGGGCAGGACAGGACAGGTGGAACACACAACTCTGTCCTCCCACAGAGGGAATGGCCTAGCGGCTCAGGAGGAATGCCCCAGGGGAGGGGGGGCACTGCTGCCACCGCCCGCCCCCCCAGCTTCTGCCGCCTGAGGCACTTGCCTCACTCTGCCTCATGGCCGGGCCAGACCTAGCGGTGGTGGGGAGATAAATATGCGGTGACTCTTGATTTTATGGTACGTTCTGCGGACACCGCCTCAGTCTAAACATTGAGATAGATTCAAGCAACTCAGATATACAGTATTTTTCCATGTATAAGACTATACTTTTCCCTAAAATTGTTAGACTAAAAATTGAGGGTTGTCTTATACACGGAAGTAAGCCAAGGAGAGAACCGCGCGGTTGCGAAACTGCCCAGTGGGGGGGGGCGGTCTTATACATGGGGGCGTCTTATACACGGAAAAATACGGTAACTGCAGAGCTTGTTTGTTGTACCCCCTTAAAGAAGAGTCAGTCCCAACATGCCGCGGGAATAATAAGCGAGCTGCTGGGGCATGCTGGGAGTTGTAGTCCAACACATCTGGAGGCGCCAGCTTGGAGAAGGCTGTTCCTCCCAAGTGTGTCGGCTTTTTTCTCGGCAACCTTTTGCAGGCTTTTCGGTCCCTCTTGTGTTGCCTGGAAGTACCACTGGCCCAGCCCGACAGGGCAATTGTTATTACGACCCCCCAGCCCGGGGCTGGGGCTGCGGGCAAAGTACCTTGGGTGTTTTCACTGGCCTCCATGCTGTTGACCACGTTCATCCAGTCGGACTGCAGTCTCTTGATCAGGGCGTACGCCGATAAGGGGTTAGCCACCGTGCTGCCCGCGCCTTGGTGCAAGGCCTGAATTTTCTTGTAGAATCTAGAACAACGCAAGGGGGAGGGGAAGACCAAGAATGATATTTGGGCTCGCAACTCTGACTTGTCGCTCCGGGCCTTCTCATGGGAGTTGCCTGCAGAAATAGACTTGTTCAGTTTGGCCTCGACGCTTCCAACCCGAAAGAACAGGGTGTGATAAGGACACAAGGGAAGCCCTGCCGGGTCACACCGAGTGTCTTGTCTCCCACCGTGGTAAGGTGATTCCCCCAAGCAGGCCAGAAAGGCTGTAGGCCTAGGGGTGTATGGGTTTTGCTCACTCTGCTCTGTCTGCGTTTTGCGGATTGTTGTCAGGTGCCTTGTTCTGTGGTCCACTCATTGGTGGAACTGGATTTTTTTTTTAAAAGGGATGTACCGTACGAGAATTTTGTTCCACTCGTGCAAGTGGAAATTTGCGCAAATCCCGCCCCCCCCCTGTAAAAAACCGGTCCGCACATCTGCAGTATCTGTGTGACTTGGAAAAAGCCTGTCCGCTGCAGAATCTACAGGTCGGATTCATAGAAACCCGAACTCATGCTGTACTCCATTGAGGATTCCCCTGATATCCCTAGCTAGGAAGAGGAACACCAACCTGGAAAGTGGATGTTTTTCCTTCCATCATCGTGACTATAGCTAACGACAGACCCATCCTGCGCTGATTTGTCTGAGCATTTCAGCTTGAACATTTGTGACAGCTCGTTCCATAAATCAGGGCTGGCAACTTCAAGGGGTTGGGAGGCCACACTGCCTCCCTTGAAACCCACCGGGCGGAGGGCGCCGCCACCACCACCACTGCTGGCAAATTTGCTGCCGAAGTCGCCGCTGTGGTGGCAGCAAAAAAGCGCATGCCTCGTTTGTAAACAGAATCGCGCTTCTGGGAGGCTACTGCAAGCGTGATTCTGCTTACAAATAAGGCATGTGCACCCCGGGCGCCTGTTCTGAAGCAAAATCGCTTAATTTTTGCCACAAAATGGGGGGGGGGGGCAAAAAGGCCAGGGGGCTGCATGTAGCCTGCAGGCCGCATGTTGCCGACCCCTGCCACAAATTAACTATCTGCTGCATGATAAACTCCCTCCTTTTGTCTGTCCAGAGCCTCCCGCTATTCAGCTTCATTGAGTGGCCGTGGGTTCTGGTATTTCTGTGCACCATGCATCATTTTATAAACCTCTATTTTATAAAGCCTTCCCCAATCTGGCGCCCTCCAGATGCACTGGACTACAGCTCCCATCATTCCCAGCCAGCATGACCATCGGTTGAGAGCCAGTGTGGTGTAGTGGCTAGAGTGTTGGACTGGGACTCGGGAGATCCGGGTTCTAGTCCCCTGCTCGGCCGTGAAACTCACTGGGTGACTTTGGGCCAGTCACTGACTCTCAGCCTAACCTACCTCACAGGGTTGTTGTGAGGATAAAATGGAGAGGAGGAGGAGGAGGAGGAGGATTATGTAAGCTGCCTTGGGTTCCTTACAGGAAGAAAGGTGGGGTATAAATATAATTAATAAATAAATAAAATTAATTATTGTCTTTCTGAATTAATAAGCCCCAAACCTGACTCAGGAGCTGCTAGGAAGGTTTTGGGGGGGGGGAAGCAGCGCGGACTTTGCAGTGCTCAAAACAAGTTTCGGTTTTTTCAGGGCGGAGCCAGATGAAAGAAATGCGGCCTGTGTGCTTGCTTCTTTACCCATCCACACCCAGCCCCTGCTTGATGCACTGTCATTCTCAAAGAACTGCCAACCACCTCAGGCTGCAGCTGGGAGTATCTCAGGTTGAATGAACCCCCGGAATTAAAAACAAATGACTCCCCGCACAAAGGAAATGATCATGTTAGCAAGAAAGGCAGGTTAGAAATCAGGCTTCATTTATTTTCTGTAATAAATTTGCAGAGCAAATGCACAACAAAAGAAAGAGGGAACGGGTGCACACTGGTCCAAACTCAACATTGAAAGTGGAGGGGGTGAGAGACCCTTCTGCTCAGATTGCTCACTCAAAAGCGTGTGCTGCAAAAAAAAAAAAAAAGCGGAGCACAAACCGTCAGGGATCGTGGAACAGGGCGTGGCTCCTTAGTCTCCTTCCTTGCAGGAGCAGGAATGGGGGAGAAATTCTTTCAGTTCACATTTTAAAGAGAACTTATTTAGTTTGCACTTCCTGAGCCAGTAGGGTCAGTGTTCTCCAACCTTGGGTCCCCAGATGTGTTTGGCCTACAACTCCCAGCATGCCCCAGCCAGCTATGCTGGCTGGGGCATGCTGGGAGTTGTAGGCCAAACACATCTGGGGACCCCAGGTTGGAGAACACTGCAGTAGGTGCACTGAAATGCAGTTTTATAAGAACATAAGGAGGGCCCTGCTGGATCAGACCCAGGGTCCGTCTAGTCCAGCATTCTGTTCCCACAGCGACCAACCAGCTGCCCACCACGAGAAACCCACAGGCGGGACCTGAGTGCAACAGCACCCTCCCGCCCATGTTCCCCAGCAACTGGTGCACATAGGCACACTGCCTGTGATACTGGAGGTGGCATGCATGCAGCCATCAGGACTAGCGCCCATTCCCCTCCATATTCACAATTTTTCGAAGTGTGCAGTGTAGTGCTCCAATCCATTAAAAAAAAGAAAAAAAAAAGGAATATGTATATCAAGAGACACACACAAAAAATGCAAATATTAATGAAAATAACGATCAAGAATACATTATAGTCAGGAAAAGTGCTTACAAGATGCATAGATTTGGAGAAATGTTCACAAAATTGATCCCTGCCCTGCTGCAAACTGATGTGAAAGCAAGATGAAATGAACTTAAGTTTGTTAAGATTTAGCAAACTTAACGGAGAGGCAGTGTGGCATAGTGGTTAGAGTTCAGGACTGGGACTCGGGGGATCCAGGTTCTATTCCCCGCTCAGCCATGAAGATCACTGGGTGACTTTGGGCCAGTCACTGACTCTCAGCCTCACCTACCTCACAGGGCTGTTGTGAGGATAAAACGGAGAGGAGGAAGAGGATTATGAAAGCCACCTTGGGTTCCTTGCAGGGGAAAAGGTGGGATACAAATGCAATTTTTTTAAAAAAAAATTAAGTTTGGAGAAATGAGAAAACAGCATAACCAAAATGGACAGGATATGTCCATCCTTAGCAAGTCACATGAAGAACATCCACTCTGGAAGATTTAAACCAGTGTTCTCCAACTTTGGGTCCCCAGATGTTTTTTGCCCTACAACTCCCAGCATGCCCCAGCTATGCTACGCTGGCTGGGGCATGCTGGGAGTTGTAGGCCAAAAACACCTGGGGACCCAAGGATGGAGAACACTGGTTTAAACCATCACTATAGGATAGGTGCTTCATGTTGGATGCAGTGAATGACATTTCTTTCTCCCTTCTGACATTTGCATACGTAATTATTTCAAAACCTATCAATATTTCTTTGCCCTCAAACACACAGTTTACTCAGGCTTTGCACAGTGAAATCTGTGGTTTCTTTGCATTTGACATTCTCAGCATTAAAGCTCAAAGTTCTTCATTCTGTTTTTTTAATCTTCTCTCTCATTTCTGTTCTGGGCAACACCTACAGAGCTTACTCAACAACAGAAATATATTCCTTGCATCATTTTTTCCTTCAGAAAGCCCATTTGTGTCTGGCTCTGTGCACTTTTCTTTTCTTTTTTTTTTGGGCCTTGTATTTAGTTTCCCTTTCAAAACCATCCCGTGGTTCACATTATACATTTCACCGTCCATAAATTCACCCACAAGAGCACGGGTGAATATTTGCCAAAAATCTGTTTCAAATCGTAGCATTTCCTTGCCAATTTCACAATCCCGAAATGCAAGTTTTGTGGAGAAAGACTGATCCCCCCTCCCTCCGCCCCATGGAAACAGCACAGCAGAGACCTTAAAATAGGTGGGGCTGTTTGAAATCAGACATCTTTGTGGCTAGATCTATCTATCTATCTATCTTATTTCTATACTGTCCATCAGCCACAAGGCTCCCTGGGCAGTTTGCAAAAAAAAAAACAACAATCAGTATAAAGCAATCATCATAAAACCAAATAATATCATTAATATAAAATACAATGCAATATAATACAATAACACAAAGAGCAGCTAGATGAATCAGTACGGGGGTACAGTAGTAATACAATAAAAATGAGAATAAAAGTCTAACCATTAAAATATTGGGGAAATAAAAAGGTTTTCACCTGGCGCCTAAAAGAATAAAGGGTGGGCACCAGGAGCACCTCTTTGGAAAACTGATTCCATAAATGGGGTGCCACAACTGAGAAGGCCCTTCCCCTAGTAGCCACCCTCCTAGTCTCTTTTGGAGGGGACTCTTTGAGAAGGACCTCTGATGAAGATCTCAGGGTTCGGGTAGGCATGTACCGGACGAGGCGTTCCTTCAGATAACCTGGTCCCAAACAGTTTAGGGGCTTTGAATGTTAATGTTAGCACTGTGAATCGGGCAAGGTGCACCTGTTGGATCCAGCACCCATTGAGTTGAGGGCAGCGCAAGGCAGAGCGGGAGGAACACAATCCATGGCCAGCAAGGAACAGCAAGAGGGGAGTCTCCTAATTGGTTAGACCAGCGAGCAAGTCCGACCAGGAAACTTTGATAGGGGTCGAGCTGGGTATCACCTGGCCACCACTGGATTCATTTTGCCAGTATGGTCAGTTTGCCTATAGTAGCTGGCTGGGGCATGCTGGGAGTTGTAGGCCAAAAACATCTGGGGACCCAAGGTTGGAGAACACTGATATATAGCCATCATGACTGGTAGCCGTTGATAGCCTTCTCCTCCTCCATGGATTTGCCCAACCCCCTTTAAAGCCTTCCAAGTTGGTGGCCCATCGCTACATCTTGCGGGAAATAAATCCCACAGTTTATCAACGATTGTGTGAAGAAGTAAGTTGTGGTGTTGTGTGAAGGAGGACTTCCTTTCCTGTGTCCTGAATCTCCTACCGATCAGCTTCACATGGGATGACCCCTTTGGGTCCTAGTATTATGAGAGCTTCCTGACTCTTTACCCAGCATCCCTCGGGTCATCTGTCCAGAACCCTCTGCAAGAGCAAGTTGAGACGGCGCCATAAAGTCCAAGAAATCGACATGAGGAGCCATTTGTTGCAGGGCAGGAAAATGGACGAGTTCCTCCAATCCAGCCTTCCCTAACCTGACACCCTCCAGATTGGCCATTGGCCTCGCTGGCCGGGTGATGAAGGAAGTCACACTCCAACACATCTGGATGGCGGCAGGTTGGAGAAGGGTCCATGTACAAAAACCAACGGGACTAGCAGATGAATCTGTCTTCAGCGTTGATGATGGGACAAAAACTTCCCCCACTGCCCCTGAAGGCAGCAGGCTAGCTTAGGGGGCACAGAGCAGGCCTCATGGCACGCAGGTGTCTCCTCCAACACCTTCCTGCCGCCTTCCAGCATCTGCCGCCTGAGGCGACTGGTTCTCTCTGCCTAATAGGAGGGCTGGCCCCGGGACAGGTGCTGAAAAAGTACATGTGAGCAGGCTTTGTTTATCTGCCCCTCTCATGGAGTCTTTGTCCATGTGTATTCGCCTAGACTACTGTAATGCGTTCTACGTGGGGTTACCCTTGAAGATGGTTCGGAAGCTACAGCTGGTACAGAACACGGCGGCTCGCCTGGTTAAAGGCAGCTGCTGGCGGGATCACATCACTCCAGTGCTCAAGGAGCTGCACTGGCTACCAGTTGCTTGCCGAGCCAAATTCAAGGTGTTGGTTTTGACCTTTAAAACCCTATACGGTTCCGGTCCAGTCTATCTCAAGGAGTGTCTCCAGCAACACCAAGTAGGCCGCTCAACAAGATCTGCCACAGACGGCCTTCTCCTTGTCCCTTCAGCCAGAGCAGCTAGACTGGTGGGGACGAGGAAGAGGGCCTTTTCTGTGGTGGCCCCCGTACTGTGGAACTCTCTCCCGAGTGACCTCCACCATGCCCCCTCTCTGCTGAGCTTCCGCCACTCACTAAAAACTTGGCTGTTCAGGCGGGAATATGGGGTGGGCTAAGATTTTAAAATTTTATACTGTTTTAAATGTATTTTATCCTGTTTTTATCTTATGTACATCGCCCAGGGTGGCCGGTTTGCCAGCCAGATGGGCGATAAATAAATGTAAATGTAAATGTAAAATGTAAATGTATTACCAGTGGCTCCTACCACCATGCTCCATTCTTTACTGGGGGTGGGGGCGGCATTACGTTGACAGGGAAAGGAGGGGGGGTCACCTGTATCCACCAGGTGACCAACTCTATCATTACCTTTTGGCGAGTCCCTTCCGATCTGTCTGCTTCCCTAGTTCTGTCCAGCTCTAACTGTTATGAGTTTGCTCCTTAGAGCCAAACTTTTCAGGTTCCGGGGCAAACTCGAATCTGGGAATCCCGGCTGCTGCCTGAAGGCAAAAGTCATACGAATCCCGGCGCACACTCCCCATGCAAAAATACATGTGGGGAAATTATTGTTCAGTCCTTCAAGTATTTATAGACTGCCATTTAACCACAAGGTCTTCAAGGCAGCATGAAGAGCAAACGTGAACGCAATTGAAAGAAGAAGTATGGTAATAAAAAACAAACAAACCCATGAAACCTGCAAAAATGGAAAACCAGGGATCAGCACCTTCTTAAAAACCACTGAATGCTGAGCAGAACAAGAATGTCTTTACCACCCACCAGAAGCTGAGCAATGATGGGGCTGAAGATGACGCTGATCTACCCTCCGTAGGGAGGGAGTTCCACAATCAGGGGGCTGCCACGGAAAAAGCCCTGTCCCACCATGTGCAAAAGTAGGCAGGAACCCAAGATGGCTCTCAGGCCTTTCCTGCAAAATCCACATGAAACTAGCTTGTTCTGAGACAGCACCTATGACCCTTTTTTTTTTACCTGTGCCCGTGATTGAGCCTGGAACCTTCTGCACGCAAAATGCATGTTCTGTCCCTGCCCACTAAAATATAGGAGATTTGTTGTCCTTTGATGGCACCCCCCCCTTTTAAAAAGTTACCTACCTAGTAGAGTGACCTTCCCCAATATGGCACCCTCCAGATGTGTTGGACTACAACTCCCAGCATCCCCAGCCACGCTGGCGGCATCTGATGGGAGTTGGAGTCCAACAACATCCGGAGGGCCCCAGGTTCCCCACCCCTGCTTTAGGTTAAACATTTCAGCTTCTACCTTCGAATCACAGACGATCTGAGTCGGAAGGGACCTTAGAGGCCATCTAGTCCAACCCCTTGCTTTCCTCAGTGACACAGCTAGGATTTCAAACGGAAACCGGGGGGCCAAGCTGCCCATTTGATGAACACTCCGGGTGGCGGGATTTTTATTTTATTTTATTTACTTATATTTATATCCCGCCTTTTTCCCCCCGCAAGGAACCCAAGGAGGCTCCTCCTCCTCTCCATGTTATCCTCACAACAAACCTGTGAGGTAGGTTAGGCTGAGAGTCAGTGACTGGCCCAAAGTCACCCGGGGAGCTTCATGGCCGAGCGGGGACTAGAACCCGGGTCTCCCGAGTCCCAGTCCAGCACTCTAACCACTGCCACTGGCTCCCACACAGGGCTGCCTGTGGCATCTGCAAAAGAGGTTAAGGAGGGAAATGAAACCCTAGAGAGGAATGAAGCGGTTCTCTACCAGATTGAGTCCGCAATCCTATGCATGTTTAGACAGAAAAAAGTCCTACAACTCCCAACTCCCAGCATTCCCCAGCCAGCTATGCTGGCTGGGGAATGCTGGGAGCTGTAGGTCTTTTTTCTGTCTAAACATGCATAGCATTTGTGTGCCCTACGTCCAGACGCGTTTGGCGACAAGCCTATCGCGCGCGCAACGATGTAGGGCTCTCTGCAAAAATAAATAAATAAATAAATACAAAAGCGGGGGCCAGGCAGGAGCAGGTCCCTGCCCCAAGGAGCTGACAATCCGAAATCCGACGCGAGAGGGGGACGGTCGGCGGAGGAAAGCGAGGGGAGACAGAAGCAGAGGTGAACGCCGCGAGTCCCAGGGACGGCCCCACCAGTATAACCCTGCCGCCGCCCCCCTCGCTCGCTGACGCCGGTCCTCACCGCCTGAGGTCGTCGAGCCTCCGGCTCTCGCCCTCGAGGTAGGCGCGCAAGCCCCGCAGCAGCTCGCCCTCGGTCGCCAGCGCCTGGCGGATGCTCAGCATGGACGTGTAGGTCTCCTCCGCGCGCCCCGCGCGCAAGAGCGCCAGCAGAGCCAGCGGCGCAACGCACAGCAGCAGCAGCATCGCCGCCCTCCTCCTCCTCCTCGCGTCTGGAGGAAAGCCTCCCGCCGGCCACGGTTCGTCTGTCCCCCTTCCTCCTCCTCAGCGAGGAGCCGAACTTCTTTCCGCGGTGCCAGCCCCTCCCGGAGCCGGAGAGCCAATATGTGCCGTCAGCCAGCCAGGGCTGCGCGCACCATGATCCACCCCCCTTGCTGGAATCTCGCCCTTGGCTGGGGAAGGGGAAGCCGCCGTCCGACGGCCCGGGAGAGCCCTCCGCTCTCGCGGCAGAAGGAGAAACGAGGAGCCGGATGGAAAGCAGATGGATGGGACGCAGCGGGACCTGTGCGGGACGCGCTTGGAGAGCCTTGGCTCTCCAAGCGCTGCAGCCGCGGAACCTCTGGCAGGCTTGCGGGGCAGATCCCCCCACCCACCCACCCACTCCGGTGCTGAAAATGTGATTTATACACAGGGGTGGGGAGAGGGCGAGGCGGCGGCACTGCTCCAGGCCCCTGGTGACCCCCTCTAGGTCAGAGGTCTGCTCTTTAACAAGGACATAGACAAACTGGAGAGGGTTCAGAGGAGGGCAACAAGGATGATAAAGGGACTGGAAACAAGGCCCTATGAGGAGAGACTGAAAGAACTGGGCATGTTTAGCCTTCAGAAGAGGAGACTGAGGGGAGATATGATCGCACTCTTCCAGTACTTGAAGGGTTTTCACACAGAGGAGGGCCAGGATCTCTTCTCAATCATCCCAGTTTGCAGGACACGGAATAATGGGCTCAAGTTACAGGAACCCAGATTCCACCTGAACATCAGGAAAAATTTCCTGACTGTCAGAGCAATAAGACAATGGAACCAACTACCTAGGGAGGTGGTGGGCTCTCCCAATCTGGAGGCATTCAAGGTGCAGCTGGACAGACATCTGTCGGGGATGCTTTGACCTGGATTCCTGCATTGAGCAGGGGGTTGGACTCGATGGCCTTGTAGGCCCCTTCCAACTCTACTTTTCTATGATTCTATGATTCTTTTGGCAGTGGTGGGTTTCGGAGGCGGAGGCGCTCCCCGTGGCCTTCCCCGTAGCAGCTGCGTCCCGAAGGAGAGTCCAGAAATGCAGGGGGCACCGGTGTCGATCCACCTTTCTCCCTCCCTGGGTGCGTGTTTAATTATAGATGTCGCAGGGCGGCCAGGTGTCCTCTATTTACAGAGGGCAGTCCTCTGTTTTACGGGCTGCCAGGGGACCGTCCTCTATCTCAGTGTTCTCCAACCTTGGGTCCCCAGATGTTTTTGGCCAACAACTCCCAGCATGCCCCAGCCAGCTACGCTGGCTGGGGCATGCTGGGAGTTGTAGGCCAAAAACATCTGGGGACCCAAGGTTGGAGAACACTGCAGTCTATCTGAAGGTCTGTCCAGTCCAGTTCCAGTTTAAAGGACCATAAAGACCCTTGCCCTTTACAAACCAGCAGCTGGATGGCAGGCTGAACCGGCAGGCACACACAGCAGGTGCCCAGTCGCCTGGTTGGAATCAGACTTCTACTTTTTTTAAAAAAACACCCGAATTTCATTCTACTTGCGCTAATTCGTAGGGAATTCGCATTATTCGATGTGCATTAGCGCTCATGCAAATTGGCACAAATTGCCCCCCCCCCCCTCCAAAGTGAAAAACTGGCTTGCAAGTCATTCAAACTCCTTTGAATCCACTGCGGATTTCTACGACACCCCTAGTGAGATGTCCTCTATTTCTATTTAAATTGCAATAATTATTTCTAAATGTGCGCCTATGCATATAAATTAGCTTATGCAGATCTATGCAGATCAGTGCCCTCTTGTTTTGGTGATGCATTTCCTCTTTCATCATCAGCGGCCACCTTCCTTTGTTGTAGACCTTTCGTCCTGCGAATGGCTCTCAGTTCGTCATTCAAGAACAGGTGACCCCCAAAAGAGTTTGCATTGCAACGAGGATAGCTCACAACAATATACTGTTGCTGGGGAAGTCCATTCTCCGCCACCTGCCCCTCTCAGCTACCATGCAGACTGCAGCTAAGCTCAGAGGGAGCAGAGGAGTCCGAAGGTGGGGCAGCCGATGTCATCCAAACAGCCCCGGCTCTGCTGCAGCCCCGGCTCTTGGAGAGGTCATATTTCTCTTCCAAGGTTTCAAGCAGGGCTCTTTCCCACTCCTGCTAACCGAGATCCTTGCAACTGGAGAAAGGGATCGAGTCAATGGACCTTCTGCCTGGGGAGGGGCATTCCCACCCCCACCCCACCATGGGGTATGGAGCCGCGATGGCCTGTAGTTTTTAGGGTATAACCCAAAGTTTCAGGATTTCAGCCTTCTTTTCAAGGGAAAGGGTTAAATCTCAGGATGAAGGGCCATCGGCAAGGGAACGGGGCTGTTATCTCCAGGGCCCATCCAAGCATGAACATCGGAAACTGCCTTATCCCATACCCTCTAATTGCCTCAAATTTGCCAGGGACTGTCCCGCAAACACTTAAGCCAGGGGTCCTCAAACTTTTTAAACAGGGGGCCAGTTCATTGTCCCTCAGACTGTTGGGGGGCCGGACTATAGTTTGAAAAAAATATGAACGAATGGATCAAGTAAAAAAAAAAGGTCCTTTTTTTTTTTTTTACTTGATAGGTGTGAATTCCCCCCCCCCTTAAATGGAAAGTTATTTTATTTATTTATTTCATTTTTATACCGCCCAATAGCCGAAGCTCTCTGGGCGGTTTACAGCAATTAACAAGACAGTCCCTGCCCGCAGGCTTACAATCTAAAAAGACACGACACACAAGGAAAAAGGAATGGGGAGGGAAGAAGAGGGAATATTAATGAATACTCCTGGCAGGGCTGGTGGTATTTACATATATAGTTGCACAATTGTTTCATGCCTAACACGAATATACTTTTGTTTTTGCCATCACACAAATGAGCATACTCTGCTTCAATCCAAAGTAGCATTTTTGAAACATTAGAAATCTGACTTAGCTACATCAGCTCATACATAAGAGGTAAAACACCACCACTAATTTTTCCATATTATGGAAAAGAATTAAAAGAATCGGCGCTTGAAGCGAAAGTTTAAAAAAAGTCTGCTTCCGCCAATCGGCCGGCGGGCTGGATAAAAAGGCAAGGCGGGCCGGATAAAAAGGCAAGGCGGGCCGGATGTGGCCCACGGGCCTTAGTTTGAAGACCCCTGACTTAAGCCATCACGGCTCCGTACTTTGTTATTTATTTATTACATTTATACCCCTTCTTTTTTCCTGCAAGGAACCCAAGGCGGCTTACATAATCTTCCTCCTCCTCTCCATTTTATCTTCACAACAACCCTGTGAGGTAGGTTAGGCTGAGAGTCAGTGACTGGCCCAAAGTCACCCAGTGAGCTTCATGGCCAAGCGGGGACTAGAACCCGGATCTCCCGAGTCCCAGTCCAACACCCTCATCACTACGCCACACTGGCTCTCAGATTCCCGATTTGTTATGCAGAGCCCGGAATTCCCCTGCCTCCTCCCACAAGCTATTTTAGCTTATCTGCGATTGGGCCTGGTCAGAGGCAGCAGGTAGAGCGAGCGAGCACACACATGTGTGCGCGTGCACACACACACGCACACACCCTCGGTTCTGTTCCCTTCCTGCTTAAAGGGGCCATGGGTAAAATTGCAGATAAGGTAAATAGCTTGCAGGAGGAGGCAGGGGAATTCCGGGCTCTGCATAACAAATCTGGAAACTGCATAATAAAGTACGAAGTAATGGCTTGAGTGTTTGTGGGGCTGTCCCTGCAAATTTGGGGCAATTGGTGTGTATGGGGAAGGACACAGCTTAGGGGGCTGCTGCTGCTGACAAACTGGGGAGAGACTCTGAGGGAAGGGGGGTGAGGACAAGTGTCTCCAGCCGAGAGAACTCCCAAAATCTAGATTGCCATGAAGGGCTGTTTGCCCGGTTCCTCAGAGCCTAGCCTGGCAGATCGACCAGGCCTCGGTGACTTTTCCAACCTGGAGTAAAGGCAGCCTGCTGCAGCTTTTTTGAATGGTGGCCGAAGAGCCTTGGCTCCAGAAGCAAGCAGCAATGGAGAGGCGGCGTCCGGAGACCACCACCCATATTTCACAGACTGGAAACCAGGGCACGCTTGTTGTAACCGGGCCTGGGGGAATCGCTGGCCAAATCCCCAGCATGGATCCGTACGGCTGCAGATTTTACTCTGCCAGCTGCGCACTGCGTTCGTTGACTCTTCATTCCCTGGAGGCAAATACAGGAGGGCAGTGCCAGTGGATGAAGGAGACACCACGATGCGGTGAATTAATTTCCCTGCAGAAATAAAATAAAAAATCCTTGAGTTTTGCAGACAGTTTATCCTTGGGGTCCAAGATTAATGCCTACGGTGCCACCTTGTGGAGAGCTCTCACATAACAAGCAGAAGGTATTTCTGAACGTTTTGCACATTTCCTCTGAGTAGTGGGAGAAATAGTGCTTTTGAGGGTGTGAAAGATTCCCCCACCCGAATCTCACAGCATGCAAAGGTTCACCTTTTTGGCGGCCTCTTCACTGGGCTGTTTCCTCGATCTGCTGCTGCTCTGGCACCATTCTGAGTGTCTCCTGCTTTCCGGAAATAGTCACATGAGTGATCTCCACCGACATAATTGACATGGCGATATTGCAGCAATACATGGCCAATCAGATTTGGTGACATGACGACATGACAAAGCCCGTTGGGAATGAGGGCAACGCTTGCTGGATATGCATTGCCCTCACTCTCAATAGGCATTTTGCCCCCTTTCAGAGTAAACCCTGAAAAATCATTAAAAAATGGGGATTATAGTTAAAGTTTCCATGAAAATCCCCCCATTTCTGCTCAGTTCTAAAATTTGTTATGGAACAGTCTTGCCAAAGTGGAGCGATTGCCACCCGGCTGGGAACTGTAGTGCCTTGAACAAGCCCCAGTGGTGCAGCAAGGAATTTTAGACCTTGGAATGAGTGGTCTTCCGGGGACCCTCTTTAGATGGCTATGTTATCTCACTTACGAAGCGCACAGCTAACACCATTGATTCTCCTCTTTTTCCCCGCCACATGCTTTCCAACTGCTTCTACACGCCTGACACACATTAGAGCAAAAACCAAGCAAGCGAAAGGCGGCTGTCGGTAATCATTTGGGGGGACCCACTGGGCAGGGGGCGGTGCTGGGTACCGAAAAGATCTGGGGCTCAGGCCCACAGGACAAAAAAAGAAGCACAAATATGCACATGCTAATTTACACATGCTCTGAAGTCTCTGTGTGTGTGTGTCTTTAAATGAGCTTGCCTCCTAAGGACACCCCTGTTTGTGAAAAGGGATGTATGGACAGGGGAGAGGCGGGCATTTGATTCCAGGAAAAAAACTCAGGCAGAAAGATTTGCGGGAGGGGGCAGCAGGAGGTGAAGCACATGAGAGCAAAAAGCCAGCTCATGCAGGGGGATGAGATGCAACAGAGATCCTCAGGGCCCCTGGACCTTTCTTTCAGCAAGTGCCCCTGGACGGCAGCAGGGTGGTGGGGCAGAGGGCCTCGCAGGGATTCGGGGCTCCAGATGAAAGATTCGGGGTTCCAGCCCTAGTGGGCCGCCCCCTCACACTATCTCTGCCTCTGCGCTGTGGGGCCCTGGACTTTGGCCCCAAGGTGCAGCCCTAGCAGCACTACTGACCAGGGCCCCCAACGGTCAGACCCCAGCACTTGACTGCCTCCACCACCAGCGCGCTGGTTCCGCTGCAGGTCTGTGGATCAAGGGTGCCGTCTGGGGTACAGCACTGACCTGAGAGCTTGGTCAGCTGACACCAAGGGCAGGGCCGGTGCTAGCATTAGGCCAACTAGGCGGCTGCCTAGGGCGCCGGGCTAAAGAGGGCGCCAGGAGCATAGGGCTGGAGGGAGGGAGGGCTCAAGTGGGAAGGGGGGGGGCGCTAAATATCTGATCTTGCCTAGGGCACCAAACTGCCTTGCACTGGCCCTGACCAAGGGCAATCCTTGTCCACCAGGCCGTATAAAGCCCGAGGCCCACCAGTGGAGACCGACCAGTGGCTCCAATGCCAGCAGGGCTGTGTATCCACTCCAGATTTTACTCCAAACTTTTAAGGAGTTATCCAGGGTGCTGAGCCCTATCCCCAAAATAGGTTCTGCACCATGGGTAGCTTCGTAAAAGTTCAGAGCAAAATCCGGAGCAGATACATAGCCCCGCTGACGTTGGAGTCACCCACCTCCACTTTGCCCCTCCTCTGTCTGAGCAACTTTTTTTTTTTTTGTCATAGGTGAGGATACTGAATGAAGCCTGTGTGCCCTTGGATCCCCTGTTCTCTTATCTCAAGCAGTGACTCTTGGTATTAGAACAGATTTTCTCCGTTTGAAGGGTGTTGACATGCGTGCGGACAGGGGTGATCCAACAGACATTGTTTACTTGGACTTAAGAGATTTTGACAAAGACCCTCACCAAAGACTCAGGAGCAAACTCAGCAGTCATGAAATAAAGAGGAGAGGTCCTCTCATGGATCTGTAACTGGTTAAAGAGCAGAAAGCAGAGAGGAGGAATACGTGGTAAATTCTCCCAGTGGAGAGGTGTCAACATTGGGGTCCCACAGGGAGGGGTATTTATGACCAATGCTTTTCAACTTGTTCATAAATTATCTGGAATTAGGAGTCAGCAGCGAGGTCGGTGGCCAAGTTTGCTGACAACAGCAAATTATTTGGACAGTGGACACCAAAGCAGAGTACGAAGAGCTCCAAAAGGGTATCTCCAAACTGGGTGAACAGGCATTAAAATGTATCTGTATGTGGACACACATTTAGAAAGAGTTACTCTAATTTAAATAGAAATATAATACATCTCACCCTAGTGCAGTGTTTCTCAACCTTGGGTCCCCAGATGTTTTTGGCCTACAACTCCCAGCATGCCCCAGCCAGCATAGCTGGCTGGGGCATGCTGGGAGTTGTAGGCCAAAAACATCTGGAGACCCAAGGTTGAGAAACACTGCCCTAGTGGGAAAGACCATGACCAGGGTTGCTGAGTCTTCTGTCCCAGTGCTGCTACTTCTGGGCAACTTCAAGGCTCCTCCGCTCTCCCTTCTCCTTAGCAGGGCCAGCCCTACCATGAGGCAGAGTGAGGCAACTGCCTCAGGCGGCAGATGCTGGGGGCAGAAGCAGTGCCACCAGGCATTCATCCCGAGCTCCCAAGGCCATTCCCTCTGTCAGAGGACGGAGCTGTGTGTTCCACCTGGCTTGAACCCTGATCCCTCTAAACTAGCCTGTTACCCTCGGGCATGGTGGAGCACACAGTCCCGTCACCAGGGCTGAAGTAAAATTCAACTGCCAGCCCCGTGCCCTTCTGTACGTGGAACTGGGAGGGGGCACAAGATGGTCTTTCCCCGTGCCTCAGGCAGCAAAGTGTCTTGGGCCAGCCCTGCTTCTCAGAGTTCTTGATCTTTAAACCAGACTTCGACTGGAGAGCCCTTCAAACAGAGAAGGCCGTCGGTCCGATCCAGCACGGCTCTTCCTCTGTTCTCGGGGTCTGCTGCTCCACACACGGTGTTTTCTTGCTCACACATGTGTGATCTGATTCTAAAAGGGGGATGATAAGCAGAACGTAGTCCTAGCTGCCGTTCTGCTGTCTCGGGATCCCCTGGGCAGGGAGGCAAGCTCTGTCTGATGGACCCCCAGTAACGCTTTCCACACCCAGTTCGAGAGTCAAGTCTCCGTTCCGCCTTTTAAAGGCCCCTGCAATGACACAGCCGTTAGAAACAATGTACAGTGAGCTCAAGTGGCGGGGATTGTTGCCCCGAGGCCAAAGAAGGCGAGACAAAGCATGAACGGAACACTGTTTCTGCTGATTCCCTGGCTTTCTCTTCTCCTTTGGTAGAATGGCTTGCACATGGCCAGATCAACCCGCCATGAGTAGGTCTCTAG